>OX439128.1:14252740-14827740 GCA_949318235.1 Ecdyonurus torrentis | reverse complement strand
TTCCAATAATTTTTTCTTTTGTGTTATGAATTTATTCTTCTCTTTGCTGAATGAAAAAAAAAAATTTGAAAAAGTGTGGTTTTTGACTACAGGGTATGACTGTATATCGTCGTTAACTTGAAGAAAGATTGATTTACGGTTTGCGATGAGCCACACAAGCTAAATTCAAACCATACTTACTGTCTTCTCTTAAAAGTTTCTACTATTATAAACTTTAAAGTTTTGGACATTGATTTATATTAATGTTTTCTAAGAACAACTTTAACACAGGTTTTTTATACATATACATATATATATTCAGAAAATTATGAGGGAAAAAATTAAGTTTTGAGAATATTCATTTTCCAGATTGCCTTCATCTTATTTTGTAATCAAATTAAATTTTTAAAACTTTGTCAAAAAAAAAAGAAAGAAAGAAGAAGAAGAAGAACAGAGAGAGAGAGAGAGAGAGAGAGAGAGAGAGAGAGAGAGAGAGAGAGAGAGAGAGAGAGAAGGGAGGATATCTGATTCCCATGTGGAGACTAGAATAAAATTGTGTGTTTTTGCAAAATTTCATAAAATATTCGTTGGTATTGCAAAGTGCTTTTTGGTTTGTATAAAATATTCACTCCGATGCAGTTTTATAAATATTTCAAGTATATAAATGTCACATTTTTTTTTTTAAATATCCTAAAAGAAAAAAGGAAGACTTGCGTTATATTGATATTATAATCAGATTTCAATTTCATTTTTCTTTATTGATGAATTCAAATCAAATGCATTGTAAAAAATTGTTCCATTTCATAAATTTTGTTAGATAAAAAAGCACTTTCGTATTCGTATTAAAATATAAAAAAATAAAATATTTTTTTATTATTATTTTTTCTTTCTCATCAACCTACCGCCTTTATCTACTTTTAGAAGAAAAAAATTGCTTGAACAAAAGTTATTCAAAAGAATATTATGATATTTTGACTATCTTATTATTATTATTATTCTTTTTTTTTTTTTTTTTTTTTTCATTATAGATTTAAAAATCTTAACCTAATGTTATAAAATTGGTTAAGTAATCAAAGAATTTAAATTTTATATTTTTTATTTACTTAAGTTTTAAATTCAATCTATAATTTATACAATACTTAAATTAAATCAGAAAAAAAATCGGTATCTTCAAAAGTATTTAAATTTAGAGAGATATTATGAAAAAGATAGACGTTAAAATAAATTTTGATTTTTTGACTAAGTTTTTCAATTGTCATATTAGATTTTTGAAGAAATGTATGTTCTGCGAAGCGTTAGTATTTTTTTTTTCTTTAAGCCCCAGGTGGACAAGAAGCCACGAAGAAGAAATAATTTGATGAGAACTCAAGGAAGCGTAAATAAGAAGGAAATGATGGACTTTTTACGCCGTGCTTGCTAGTTTCTATATATATATATATTATACATATATATAATCTCTATATATTATACAATTCTAAAGCAGGTGGCGGCATCTAGAAATGTTTTAAAATTTGTTTGATTGGATTTAAGTGAGAGTATAATAAGAGGATTATTTCACCCCACAAACATCTCTAGTATGACCTGAAGTGTATTGTTATGAGGGTTCAAAACATATCGAGGATTTATTCATTCATATTGTATATAGTTTATATATACAAATACCAGCTGCTGTATAAGGACAAAATTATAGACTCACAGCAAATCCACATATATCAATATATTATGTATTTATATGCATCACATAGGGTTGTTTCAATCATTATATCGATACTTTTCATCTCAAAAATTATGGTGACATTTAGATTTATATTTCATTTTAATTTTCAGTAACTTTATGTTTGAAAAACCTCTTTTGATCATACATACTTTTAAGATTTTATTATTGAGAAAATGTCTTCATTTGAAAATGACACAAACACAAAAACTGAAATTTTGTTTAATCAATATATATTGATCTTATTTATTACTTTAAATGCTAAATTCTAAACTAGAATCATGAATAACTATGTTATTGATAGTTTACCTATAAAACTATCAATTTATGACTACAGTATATCGATCTTTCTTGCTTATTTTTTATACTATCGATAAATTATTGTCAATCTTATGCAGACAGCATGGCACACAATATAATATCACTCGCTTATCCCTTTTGGCATCAAAATGACTTGCAACCGAATTGGTAAAAATATTTATAGCCAACAAACATATTCGTCAGAAATAAGAGGAAGAAAATGTGAAAGATAGAAGAGTCAGATACAATACATTTAATCAGATTATATTGGAGGGTTGTATCATGGTTTTCTATAGTAGGGGAGATGCATCTTTTATACTTATATCACACAATACTATTGTAGTGAAAATTGCATGAAAAATGGCAATAAAGTGGAAATATATTGTGATTTGAAAAATATTTTATGCTCAATGCATTCTATAGTGCTATTTTACTCACTACTATATATGTAATATACAAGATATTTCCATTTGATATTACTTCAATTGTAATTTCATTTTATTCTGATGAATATTTATGAAATATGATGAAAACTGTACATCCTGCACTTTACATTTTTGTTGTATAGGAAATAAGACTTAATACGAGTGTACAAAATATATTGCAGCAGAATATGAATATATGATAATATAATAGAAAAGAAACATCGATATATAAAAAGTTTATGATTTAAATAAGATCCATTTTTATTTTTAAATTTATTGTTTTTTAAATTTTTTTAATATCATATAAAAATGTGTTTTATTTTACGACTGTACCATAACTAAAAGTGTGCTTTTGCAAAAAAAAAAAAAAAAAAAAGCATAAAGTATATTATGTGCGCTATTAAATATGTCAATAAGCTTTTAAAAACCTTTGACATTTATTTCTATATAGATTTTTTTTTCCTCTTTGACCTCTATTTGAAAAATAACAATCTTTTCTTAAAAATAAATTCTGCAACGTTTTTTAATATTGAAAGAAAAATTGGTTTCCGTTCCATATGTGCACAACTATTTCTATACATAAGTTATAAAATCTTTTAAAAAATTTTCAGAAAAAGGTATTTGAATGTAAAGGTGTGAAATTTAAGTCGTTATCCCTGTCAGGTATCGATAAGCTAAAGCAAAGTAAAGACGCACTCTACGGGCGGTGACAGGTCATATGGTCAGGGTCCTTTCGCTTTTTAATGTGATACCTGAGGTGCTGCTATAGCTTTTTCTTCTTCTTCTCCTTAGTAAGAGTTTGGAGCAAAGAAGCTGGAGGCTGTGTAGATAAGATATCAAGCCAGACGAGAGAGAGAGAGAGAGAGAGAGAGAGAGAGAGAGAGAACAGAAAGGTGTCACAAAAGCAAGGATCATGACACCCTGATGTAATCTATACCAAAAAACCATAAGAAATTTCCCCCTTACAAATATTTACCTGAATGATTTTATTATAACATATATATCACATTTAAATTATAGGTTACGATACGATATATTATAATAAAAAAAAAAGTTAATTGAACTAAAAAGGAATTCCTGATATATGAAAATGAATTCCTTTGCAAGATATATAGCTAAATTTTATTATATAAGCACTTATCTGATATTAGTTTTCCTTCTTTTTTAAAGAAATATTTTGATGCTTTGTGTTTGGTGTTTTGGTCAACTCACCTGTAACAAAAGAAATACAAAGAATTTAATTCAATATCCACATAAAGTCATAGAAGAGCTAAGTTAAAATATTAATTTCATTTTTTATCTTATTGAAGAAATATTTAAAAAATATATGAAAATATTTTTAATTTTACTGTTTAAAATTTAAATATTTGAATTATGTACATGTACAAGAATAGGCCAGACATTTGTCATCTCTAATCCTCACCCTTCCAATTTTATTTGTTATTTTAAATTCTTTTTATTTTATTTTGTTTGTTCATTCATATACAAAAAGCTGAAAGATTCTTAACCATGAAAGATTCTTACATAATTTGAAAATTACTCTCTATGGAACGTACTGTCAAATTGTCAATGCCCTTTTTTTTTTTTTTTTTTTTTTTTTAACTTTTTTTTAATCTTATTTTATGATTATTTACTTATAGACTTTTATTTGCTGGAAGAAAACCAATATATAACTTTTATTTGATTAACTTTTATAAATTATATGAGTTTCTATAACTTAATTATTATATTAACGTCAAAACTTTGTATGAATATACAAAATAAAACTTTAAATCATTATATTCATCACAAAATAGTTTGTGAAAACTGCATTCTAAATGATAAGAAAACTTATAATAAATTATATTATATGCATGAGATATTTAAATTGAATACACTTATACATAATATATACATTTTATTATAACTTTCTGATTATAAATAAGTTATAAAGTGCTGAGAAATATAAATGTAAATGCAAAATTAAAATATGTCCTCAATTCTATTATATAACATAACTTAACTGCCTGCAAAGCACTCAAACTATTTTCAAACTCTAATTGCATAATTTCAAATTGAATAATTATATATAATATATATATATATATATATAATATATATTCGACATCACTAGTTATATTATAAAAAAAAAATATAGGTCATAAAAAATACCTGTGTCTTTATTATACTTGTCAAAATTTTATAAGGTTTAAAAAAAATTAGTTAAGTAATTTAAATTACAACCTGTAACAAAATTACCTTCTATTTTGTTATATATATTGTACACATGCAAAGTTCAGAAGGGAAAGTAAAGAAAAATAAACAAAAATAAAAACACGGACAACGTTTTGTATACTTTTAGTCTAGTTGGTAATTAAATAGATTGAAAAACACTGTACGTTTATAGTCTCTGTTGGATACAAAACAATAACAAAACTTTTTTAATTCTTTTTACATTTAAATTTCATTGTAATTGAGCAAAAATGTTCTTTAAATTTAATAATAATAAAAGACATGCAATTTTTATTTGTTAAAAAGAAAACTTTTAAGGTAATTGCTTAAATAATTGAAATTTAAGTTAAGTAATTTTACCATGGAATTGTTAAAAAAAGTCTTTCATGAATATTTAATTTAAAAATGTAATACTTGTAACTTTGATTTATATTTCTTGTTGCATTGTGTTAAAAAATATTTCAAATAAATCCTAAATACCTGCATGGATTTTATTTATTATGATAGTAGTTTAAAATTCAAAATATTAAAATGTATTTCATATGCATATACTTTTTTTACGGTGCAATATTTATTTAATTGATTATGTATTTCAAAAAAATTTAATTCTATGATAAAAATTTGATAAAATTAAGATTTTTTTTTATTCATGATAGAGTTCATATTTATATCATCTCTGAAGTATAAAAGACTGATTTTCCGTAAAAAAAAAAAAAAAAAAAAAAAAAAAAAAAAAAAAAATCTGTTGCATTTTCAAAAATAATAGGTTTTTAACTTTTTGTTTTACCCGCACTCATTAATTGTAAGTTTTCATAATATTTTATTATTAGTGCAGGATAGCCCCAGGTCATATTCAAGCAGTTTCAACTTTTATTAATAAATACCCTGTTGGATTGGATTGTTATGCGTAAAGACTACTTGCAAAATTTGTAGGCGCACTTATTTTTTTTACACCTTTTTATTTTTTCTCTAAAATTAAGATATCCATTATTTTACTTATATTATACAGCTCGACTCAACAATATTATTTTTACCATAGAAATGCATTTAGGGGTATTGATTGGACGAAATTTAACTTTCATATAAAATGTTCACTTCAGAATACAATATAACATTGTAATATATATATGTAACCATTGTAACCTTTATAGTGGATTTGGTTAAAAGTAGTTTTGACATTTTGACTCAACTCAAACATCAATGACAAAAATGTAGGACTTACTTTGATTAAGACTACAGTTTCGATATCTATCTAATATATAAATAAAGCTGTCAAAGTAAATTTACCCTCAAACTATATAAAATAAATTTATTGGATATTTGTAAAAAAAAAAAAAAAAAAAAAATTCGATCATCATAGCAAGCAATGAAAAGTGTAAATTTGAAGTGCGGTGAACACTAAATCAACATTTCGCGTGGATATTTTGTGTCAATATAGACACTTCTATATCATGGGATGATACCTATATAGCAAAGAAAAAATATTGCAAAAATGTTTCAAATCTGAATAAAAAATATAGTTTTTTTTTTTCGCAACATATTTGATTTGATTTTTTTTTTTCCAAAGCAAGAATTTTTTGTTTTTCATATTAATTTTCAATTTAGGTGGGAGGGGGAGAGTTAAACATAAAAACAAAATATAAATAGAAAAAAAAAAGTTTATTTAAAATACACAAGCGCTCGTCATATTAAACGAAAAAAAGGTGAAATTTTTTTATTGCAACAACGTTCATCTTTCCACTCTAGAGTAAAACAGCAATATTAAAAATTATTTGAGCCTTTCCCATAAATAAAATGTAATGTTATACTTCTTCTTTTTTTTTTTTTTTTTTGAACGTATGACCCCAGCATGTAAAAGATTAAATAGAAAGATTATTCTTGTCCATGTAAAGTATTAAGTCTTTCTGTATCTTTATATTATATATAATCTATTTTTAACAAAATTTTGTGACCATGAAAGCTGGACTTTGTCAGTGAACCGTGACTAAATTTAGCAGACATCTAGGCCCACATACACAAAAATATCATTTAAAAGTATAAAATAAATTTTACATAACAACCAAAAAAAAACAAAAAAAAAAAACAGCTTATATATTATATCATTTCAAATGTGTAAGCCGTTGAAGAATTTTAGATTAATTTAAAAAGATAACCAATTAAATTTATGTATCTGACACAATTTTTTTGACATTTTATGCTTTTTTTATATAATTATGTTAATGTTATTTATTTTAAAGAAAGAACTATACAGTTTTATATAGCGTTTATAATTGAATTTTTATGCTTTGTATTTTTTTTTTATTGATATTAATTTTTAATCAAACTCATCATACTGTGAAATATTATATTTTTTTTAAATATATAAAATGAGAAGATTCAGTAAAGGATTAGAAAGTAATTTAATGCGTCCATGGGATTCAGATTATAAATAAAAATGTAATTTAATATGTTTTTATATATATATACACTTTGTGTATAAAAATAAAAAGTTCTGAGATAATAATAAAATTCTATAACGTAATCCTATAACAAATGTAAAATTTATTTTTGTCAAATCCCGTATATAATATACACGTATATATAATGTGAAATGTTATAGTACTAATTTTTGCATCAGTAAAGTAATAAATCATAATTGTAAATTGTAAATAAAAGAGTTATGAAAACATATAATGAAAAAAAGGTATATATGATGGCATAAACTTTTTTTTGTAAAATTATTATTTTAATATTATATGTATATGGTAAATATAAATAAAATGAATGCAATAGATGATTCTAAAATATCAACATAAAATAATATGTTGTGTAATAATCGGTATTATACAAATATTTTATACTAGGTCACTATTTCCTCCCCTGTATATATAAAACAAAAACATATTAATGAATAATAGAGTATCAAGGTTACTCAATAGAAAAAAAACAAACAATGAATAGATTTATTACATAATATAATACCACATAGCACTATAGATTTTAATTCTCTAGTATATACTACAAATTTATTGATAATATCATCGTTATTAAAAACAAAATCTCTCTCTCTCTCTCTCTCTCTCTCTCTTTTTTTTTAATCTTCTTCTACAATCATATCAATAATATCTCCATTACTGCTTTAAAACTAAACACATTTAATTTATACATTCCATATTATATGATATTTCAAATTAGTTATATTAATATAAATGAATTTAATTTTTAAAATGTTTAATATCATAATTATAATAAAATTCCAATAAATTTTGTCATCTCTCCTCCCCCTTATATTTAGATATCATAAAATAAATGTATATTATATAAAATAAAAATTAATCTCGTTTTTTTTTTTTTTTTTTTGTTATTATTTTAATAATAAAGCTTTTATTATTATTTTTTTTTTTTTTTTACAAATTTTATATTGTAAAGGAAAATATTTGACATACCAATAATGCTTTAATTACAATATTATTATAATAATATATGAAAATGTATACCCATCAATGTTTGTTTGTTGTTATTATTATTGTTATTACATAAAAATTGAACCAATAACATGAAAGAGAGGGATTTTTTTTTAACAACTTAATCAACGGCAGTGGCACGAGTTTTGATCGTAATGATCTCAGCTCTATAGGGAAGTTGGGTGGTCTGACTGAGAAAAATCTTTGGTCGCGACTGTATATATCAAGCATACATTACATCAAGCTATAAGGTAACATCAAGAAGGTGGGGGGATTTTTTTTGGGGGGGGGGGGGGAGGTCCCGCGGTAGGTTGAGGAGATTCAAAAAGTCACGTGACCAAAATGCTGCAGGTATCATGGATCTGTGGGTGGTCCAGACTTCATCTACGCAAGTCAGCCGCATCGTGCTGGATGCTGCGAGATGGACCAAAAACAGACTATGACTCTACACAACATCTCATAATTTTTGTTTATGTGTGTATGGAAGTTTATATACGCTTATTATTCGCTAACATGTTATATATTTTATTCATGCACTCGACATTTTTTTATATGTTTATAATATTATTATTATATATTAAATATCCTTTTCATATATATACGTCAAAAGCTAAATTTTCAATGCAAACGTATTTTATTTTGATTTATTTATTTTGAAAATATGTTTGTTTATTTTATAATTTACACTAAGAGTATAAATTTATATATTTACAATTTACAACCAATTAAAAATTAACATTTATTTTATCATGTTATTAAATAAATGTGATTTTTTTATTAATAAACAAAAGGTGTTAATGTAAAATAATAATAATAATTAAGCAGATTTTCTTTTTTGGGAAAGTATTTTATTTTATTAATTTTAGATTTTATCACGCTTATTATGCTTAAGTATATTAAATTTTAATGAATTAGATTCCAAATAAGGATAAACATTTTTACATGTTATATGTATGAAAAACACAGTTTCGTTTTTATATCAATTTTTAGCGTTTTTATATAAATTGTTAATCGATTTACTTGTAAAGTTAATGAATTTTTTTTTCGTGTTGATCCTTATATAAATAATAATAAAAAAACGGTAGATATTTTACGGCACACGAGTGTACTTCACTAATGAGATTGCGAGAAGGTGTAATCCCCTCTACTAATGAGCGAAATATACCAACCGAAAACGAATATACAAAACTTTTTGGACATCAAACTTTATAAAAAGTAGAGTTATAGTGCGAAGTAAAAACGTACAAGAGTTTTGAAAAAAAAAAACTGTATTAAAAAACTTACAAGCCAAATACTATGATACACACACGAATATGAAGATTAAAGAAATAAGGTGTTTATATATTTAAAAGGTGGAATAATTTCAAGTTTCAACATCATTCCAAACCTAACCTATTTTATATTTCACTTTTAATTACTTTTGGTCAGTATTTAGTATACCTAATATACATATACGTATAATGTGTGTGTGTATATATAATATAAATTTACCATATAATCCACTCTTTAAATATTGTTGTTATATAGAAGGTTTGGAAGAAAGATTTAAATTGTTTATACCTTGCTCAAATAATAATAATAAAATATGTAATCTGTAAAAAATAAAATATTGAAATATAATAATAACAACCAAGTATATTAAGTTTGATACCCCTCCCCCAACATAATATACTTTTTCAAAAAGCACATAAAAAGTATTTAACTCTTACTAAATTTCCAAAAGTGCTTTTGCACTTTCTTACTTCTTCATACACATAAAAAAAAAGCAATTAAATGTTAGTAAATTTCTTGCCCTCAGATTTTCATATTTATAAGGACAAATTACAATAAATGTCATCCTGTCTTTCCATATTGTTCATTTTAAATACAATTGCGTCACCTCACAGTCGGCATAAGTTTTACATTTAAAAACTTAAATTCCTAAAAATTTACAAGACACGTAATTCTATGACAGAAAATATTATATGGTTAATAAAAATCACTCAATAAATTTTAACAATTTATGATCATGTCATTTGGTAAAAAAAAACTTAAAGAAAGAATGTAAAGTTGTTTTTGTTTTGTTGTTATATAAAAATGAAATATAGTGGACCATATTTGTAAATTCAATTAACACAAAAAAGCAATATCAATTTATTTTTATTTATTCATATATAATTGTTTATAATTTTATTTATTTTTATATAATAGAAAGCAAACAAAACACACAAACTTGAGAATGTAATCAATATTTTATTTTTTATTACATGCATGGAAAAAAAAGAAAGAAAAAGAAATTTCATGTTTTGATGTTAGACGGCGATAAATTTTTTTACTAATATATAAAATGTTATTTTTTATCTTTATATATATATTTTTTCTTTTTAAAATTTATATACGATATAAAAAGAATTTTATTTTTATCTTAATGCAAGTTTTAAATTTAAACAAGATAGGATTATCAAAGTTAGTATGACCCTTTATAAATTGTATATAAATTTTATTTCTCAGTGAAAATATTAATTTTCCTAATACGTATAGTGAAAACTAACATTAAAATTCAATATGTATTATTATTATTATTACAAAATACATTTCACTTTTTAAGCTATTTAACCTTTGAGCTTCATTATATAAATTATTTTTAATGATTAATTATATATAATTAATATTAAAAAATATTAATTATTTTAAATTTTATCAATACTAAAATATATATATATATATATATATATATATATATATATATATATATATATATATATAGTTTTTTTTTAAATAACATATTTATGATTAATTATTTTTAAGGTGTGCTAAAACTGAACAAAAGAATGATATTTATTTTGAAGCTTGAAGGACAGCCTGATGCTCTAATTACGAAATATTTATAATATATTATTGTGTTACAAAATAAGTTTGAATTACTTCGTATTATACAATGTAATGTCAAAAACATTATTAAAATATGTGAAAATTTAAATGTAAAGAGACGGAAAAAAGGAAGAATTTGTAAAATTTTGAGACTGTTATATAAACAAATATTTCAAACTAAAAATATTTTACAACATTTTATACGTATACTAACTCATTTATATTATATATATATATATATATATATATATATATATATATATATATATATAATATAAGCTGCTTTTAACTTTTATATTACAGGAATTTTTATCTAGAATTTTGGTTTACTAGTTTTTTTTTTAATTTGTTTTTTTTAGAATATAAAGATATAAAATTAGTATTTTTGAAATTTTTAATTTGTTACGGATTCTTCTTCTTTTTTTTTATATATATATACTATAATACATGAAAAATAAAATATATGAATTTGCTATGCAAAAGAAAAGGTTGAATTTCGATACGGTTTCGTGTAGTAATATAATATAATAAAACAAATGATTGTTTAATTTTTTTTTTTTTTTTTTTCCTAAGTCATGAAGAGGAGGTTTTGACCCTTTGGCTTATGAGGTTAAGGTGGGTGCACCATACAATCTTGGCGTTCGCCAAGTAAGCACGACCTTGATTGTTGATGGACCATCTCTCTCTCTCTCTCTCTCTCTCTCTCCCTCTCTGTATGCCCACTCCAATAGCCGCCCGCCCAGGTGTATTATATTATGTTCATTTTATCTCCCTCCCTAAGGATTTTTTATTATACTTTGTTTGAAATAAATTGAATCTTAAATTAAAGTTAGGTTGCCACTGTGTATGTATGTATGTATACTTTTTGATAGCTATATTTTACTTTCACTTTTTTTTTTTTTCTTATACTGTATTATGTTTTTTTGTTTTATATGTTTTGTTTTCTTTTATAGTTGAAACATGACATGGATATTTCATTTCCTACCAACGTCTTTATATATATTATATTTTTTATATAGATATATTTTTAAGCAATAGCATATTATTACTTAATAAAATTTAACATTCTACTTTTTATATATTAATCGTACACAAATAAAAGCCACACCTTTTTTATAACAGAAATAAAAGGCTTGACAAGTCATTTGCTATGATAAAATTCCTTGTAATATTTTTTATTTTTCTCAATTTTATGTTATTAAAAAACCTAAAAACGACCAAAGCATTTTGTCAAAATTTACGTGACATTGAAATAAACTGCACCATAAAACTGACTCGGGGAAGATTTAAAATATTTTTGTAGAGAAAAATAAAATATTAAAATTTTCTTGTAAGATATTTCAATTTATTTTTCAAAAATTTTTTTTTTTTTTTTATAGTTTGTTTTGATAGCTTTTAAGGAGGAAGAGGTAGGCTATCAAGAAAATCTATTTTTTAGTATAATAATTTTCAAGCTGTAAGAAAAGAGTGAGAGAGAGATGGAAGAAAGTGAAAATACGAGAGAAGCTGACGGCAAGGGGGCGGACCCCCCCCCTAGGTTTCCTCGTGTGTTCCTATAGAGGCCGCCTGCCGTGCTTAGAACAAGACATCATTAAGTTGTGAGCGAGCAAGCGGGCGGCGAGCTAGCGAGACTCTCTTACCTGTGTGACGTGTCTATTATTTCTCTCTCTCTCTCTACGTTTTTTTCCCCCCGCAGCATTACCGCCCTCTCATTTTCCCCTTACATCATTTCGTGCCTTTTTCAACCCGCCCTTATAACCTACTACAACATATACATACAATGATGATGTATATGTAAAGGGAGGTTCCACAAGGGGTCGAGTTTGCTTCTTTGCTTACCTGGCTGGCTCAAACTTTTTGATGTGTCTATTTCTTTATTTCTTTTACACAATGTTATCCCGCCACTTCTCTCGCATATAAAGAGTTTTTTTTTTCCTTATATAGTTTCAACTGTGACTCTTAAAAATATGCTTTATTCTTATTTATTTCTCAAAGATATGTTGTGGTAAGAATAACTTGAAATCATCGAGAGTGAGAGGAAAAAGAGTGTAAGAGAGAGAGAGAGAGAGAGAGAGAGAGAGAGTAGATTAAAAACATGAAAAATTAAAAGGTGTCAATTTTAATAGCAAACTTGTAGACAAGATTCCATTATATATTTTTAACAGTTGTAGAGCTATGAGTATCTATTGTTAAATAAAAAGATATTTATCTAAAACCTCTTTCAAAATGTTCACATCAAATTTAAAGAAAAGGAAAAAACTAATTTAATAATTCAGAGTGATTTTTGTATATTAATGACTGTATTTTTCGATGTTCCAATTTTTATTTCACTTTTTTAGCAACGGAAATTCTCTCTCTCTCTCCCTCCCTCCCTCCCTCCCTCTCTCTCTCTCTCTCTCTCTCTCTCTCTCTCTCTCTCTCTCTCTCTCTCTCTCTCTCTCTCTCTCTCTCTCTCTCTCTCTCTCTCTCTCTTCTCTCTCTCGTTTTCCACTATCTGTAACTTTATATTGAAAAAATATATCACTCTCTGACGATTGATCAAATTCAAAATCATTGGGTTGTGGTATTTCAATTCTAGTTTAAAATATTCAAGTGAAATTCGATTTCCACGTGTTGTGTGAGTTTGTATATATATATATATATATATATATATATATATATATATATATATATATATATATATATATATACATACATACATACATACATACATACATATTTGTGTGTATGTATGTAAATAAATCAAGCTTTTGCAGATTTAAACTTATTGATATATATATACCAGTATGCTTTAGAAAAAAAAAGTGAACTTTTAAATTTGTTATAAGATTTTGGGTACATGATAAATAACATCTATTCATCAATCATATAATTCTAGACTTGTCTATTTATAAATTATTTCATTAAAATTTAATGTTAACTCATGCTTAATAATAAGATTTTTTTTTTTTTCCAATGGTTGCAAACAAAAGAAAAATCATTGAATTTATGAACTTGAATCATTTTGTATTATAATAAGTTATGCATAACTTTTGACTAAAAACTTTTGTCAAAAAATAAGGATGATACTTAATAAGATATTGTTAAGCGATGTTATGTATAAAATTTATATTTTGATAACATAATTTAAATTGTTTTGTAATTATATAAGCATGAGTCCGTGTTTTTGCTATACAACAACAACTGCAAAAAGAAGAAAACTCGTTAAAGAAAAGAGTATAACTAAACAGTTAATTGCATATTAACTTTACTTAAATATGATACAAAAAATAGCCCATTATTAATTATAACACAAAATTCTATGTCTGACCACTTTATTAAAAAAATAATAAAAATAAAAAAAATCTAAAAGCACATGTTGAATCTATACAAATTTTATACATTTTGTGCAAAAAAATACATTATTTAATCATTAAATTAGATCTGTCCTAAAATCTCCATTGCTTCTTGCAAGAGTGACACAAGCTATTTTGAGATTGTTTTGCGTATCATTTATATACGAATTTATAGACTAACAAAATGAAAGCTGAAGCTAAATATCTTCTTCTTTGTTTATCATATAAGAACATGAATATATAAAAAAATATATATTAAAAAAAAATATAGAGTTTATAATTTAGTATATAATAACAATTATTAAACTATCATAAAATAAAACCTTCAAATAAAAATAAACAGCTTAATTAAAATATCTTCTAAAAAAGCATATTAAGTTAATGACATAATTATTTTATTTAAAAAAAATGTTGTTCTCTCTATAAACTTTTATGTACTATATATAAGAGAGTAAGTTCACAGTTTATAATTTTTTAACAACATTCTACATAACAATGGACATTAAATTTTTATATGCTTACATGATTTGCAACATTTTCTACTAGTGTGGACAGCAAGTGGGAGGACCACCATTTTAATGAGCTACATAAATTTGTAAAATATTAGCGACGTGAAATTGTATGTATATAATGAAAAATAAAAATGTTCGTTGATTTTTTTTTTTTTTACAACAATGGCACGTGTAATAATGGTCTAAATGTAGGCGGTTGAGACGAGAGAGAGAGAGAGAGAGAGAGAGAGAGAGAGAGAGAGAGAGAGAGAGAGAGAGAGAGAGAGAGATGACCAGGATGCTGTATACTATATTATACACACACAATCTACTTTTTCATTGTGGTTTTTAGGTTTATAAAAATGTTTCAGTACAATATATATAGTCATAATTTTACGTAAATAATGCGTGCAAAAAAAAAAAAAAAAAAAAAAAAAAAAGAAGAAGAAGAAGAAGAAGAAGAAAAAAAAAGTTTGATATAGGAAGGGGAAATCACGAGAATAACTCGCTTCACTGGGCGGAGTAGAGAATACTATAAGTGTACAGTACACCGGTGTAGCTAAGCTATAATCCTGAATATCATTAACCTACCCACGGCTTATCATCGAGATAATAGGAGATGCTAAAATGTAATAATAATAAAAATAAGTGAACAACAACATTTTGAATATTAATATTATATACAACAATATCATAAATATTTATGATGTTATAAATTATGAAAATGTTTTTATATTTTATATATTTAGTGCATGAAATAATTTTAAATATTATGGGGGGAAAATAAAATGTAATGAAGTTATTAATAAAAATATATTATATATGATATAGGTTAAAATTGTTATGAGGTTTTAAAGTGAAAAAGTGTGTATCTACAAAATGTTTATTATATCATAGATTGTATATAAGTATATAATAGTCTAAAATAAAGAATTTCGAAATGAGAAAGAATAGAGTTTTTTTTATGAAAAAGGAAAATATATTGTTTCCAATTGATAGTATTTGATTGTAGAAAAGCCATTATTTAAAAAAAAAAACAATTGAAGAAGTGTGTTTATCCCTTATATTTGTAACATTTCCAATAAAATTCAACCCCTCTTTTTTTTACCCTCTATTAAGCTCTAATTTATATTGTTTGTTTTAAAAGAGCTTTTTTATATAGGATTTATATAAAAAAAAAAGAGATACTTTGGTTTTATAAAAGCAATATAAAAACATGCTCGATCCTCACTTAAGGACTTAATGTTAGGTGAGTGTGAAGTTTATATGTGACTATATCATGGCTTTGCTACCTGTGTCTGCTGCTGTGTACACAAAGTTACTTTTTACTATACTGTATACGAACAGTATGTATGTAATGTAGTTTTTAGTCACCCTAAGGCACTTAGGAAATATGAACATACTTTGCTTTGGCTTTTATTTTGTACATTGCGTGTAGAAGTGGAAGTGAACGGAAGAGAAGAGAGGAAGCATTTTATTTGGTTCAATTTATTTCCAATATAAAAGATATTATATTATATATATATACCTTTAAAAACCTCTCTTTCTCTTCTTTAATATAATGGAGCTATTATTAGTATTTTATTTTATATATTAGATTATAGAGAATAGTTTTATATATATATATATATATATATATATATATATAAAAGTTAGGTAACATTATATAATATTAAATTTAACTCAAAGCTATATAATAATATAAAAAGTTTAAAAAAATATAAAAAAGTAAAACATATAATATCTAAAAAAGATAAATAAAATATTAACATACATAATATTTGTTATCAATAAATATTATTATAGTGTTTTAAAAATAGATTATTATTAGCTATGTGAGAGAAACGAAATATATATTTTTTATTACATGAACATTAACTTAAAACTGTTAGATTGTATTGATTGAATCTATATCAAAAAATGTCAAACTGCCAAAAAAGGAGAATAAGAAGAAAAAAATGTCGTTAAAAAAAGATTGCGTGGAATTTCTGTTTTATGTGCTAAAGCAGTGGTTATAAAATTTCAGTTTTTATCGCATTTCAAATAACAAAATAAATTTTTCAAATTTTTTTTTAACTCATATAACATAAATGTTATATTCAAACGCAAAATTTAGAACAGAAATTTGTATAACTGCAGCTTTATCTGGAAGTTAAAATAATGTCAAAAAATTTGGCAAGAACTTAAATATAAATTTCGTTAACTTGAAGTTTAAAAAAATGTTTTAATTTTATTTCAAATTTGCAAAATGATTTTTGTGTTTTAAAAGAGAGATAGAGAGAGAGAGACTTTAACATGTCACATAATCTTCAAATGTTTAATTCAATTATACGTAGTTAGAGAAATGGATAAAATGGTAATAAACTTTCAAAAAGAAAGTATAAACAAAAAATTTAAAAAAATAATAAAAAAACAAGAAACAAAACATAAAGCTCATTAAATTTGTAACAATTCTGTCATTAAATGAAATACAGGAGCTTAATTAGCAAAAGAAAAAGTTATATAACATACAAGTTAGAAGAATATTTGCACATGATGAGATGTAATGCCAAGGGCGAAGCTCATTACGTAGCCACGTGTATTGTTAGATAGTTATTCATATTGTTCTGAGCTCAGAGCGGCTTCCGTGTTCCGTGCGTGCATCTAAAAACAACCCGAGGGCTACATACACGGGGGCAAGGGGCCATGTCATTTGCATCGCTCTATTAGCCAAATCATCACATCATATTATATTTCCTATACGTCCTTATACCTTGTTTTACTCAGTTTGTATAATATTATTTAAAAATGTGACATTTGATATGCACATAAATTTGACTATAATATGCCAGGCTTTGCCTATGTAATGCAAAATACAAAAAAAAAAAAAAAAAAAAAAAAAAAAAAACTTAATAATGAGACTTTAATATAGGCATTACAACATGTGCTGTATTAAGCACTTTATAACTATATTACTGCTTTTACTTTCATGATTTGTGATCTAAAAATTATGATGACGAAAAATGACTGAGTGAATATAATACAAATTCAATGTACGTATATATATTTGCTTATATATATATATATATATATATATATATATATATATATATATATATATATATATATATATATATATATATATATATATATATATATATATATATAATAATATAATAATATATATATATACTTGTATCAAGTTTTATTGTAGTTGCTCTTATAGATTAATGACTTAATGTTTTATCATGTAAAAATATAATGTTGATTAATTATAGTGTTTAAGATTTTCTTAATATAAAAAGAAATCTCAAGACAGAGAAATAGAATAAAATAGTGAAAAATATACATTTTTAATGTAATTATTATGTATCATACGGAATATAAAGTAAAATTAAACTCACAACAGGAAAGGACAATGCGCTGGCTATTAAAATATATGCAGTAGCAATACACTTAGCTATATGTTTATGATATATAATATCAAACCACGGCACGAATAAAATATGAGAGAATCAATTTTATATATAATAGAAAAAGCTGGGTGAATATAAATTTAATTTGAACTCAAGATTGGTGGACTATTATATCAAAAAGTGTTGGGAACCTTTAATCTCCTGCAATTCTTTACCATACAGAAGTTTATTTCATTTCTTTTACGTGTTTCGTTTCATTTTTTTTTCTTATTGTTATTATTCTTTATTTTATACATAGTAATATTCCCATAATTTTCTTTTAATGTAATTCTGTTCAAAAATTTAATAATATAAATTATATTTAGTTATGATAAGATAAATAATTCTTTAAATTTAAAGATTTTTTTTGTCTGCTATATATATTTAACTTCTATATATAATATACATATATACTTTCATTGAAAGAGGAAAGGATTAATTTTAAGAAAAATACTGTATTTAGAGACATTAAAAAATATTTTCTTTGTGTAAATATACAATATAATAGAATAAGCATATATAATATAAATTTATTATAATAAACTAAAAATAATATAAAAGTTTAAATTCTTTCTTCAATATAAATCCTTTAATAAAACATTTTGTAAATAAACATAAATTAAAATCTGAATTACTCATTTGTACTTTTATATTATATATATATATATATATATATATATATATATATATATATATATATATATATATATATATATATATATATATATATATATATATATATATATATATATATATATATATAATATGATATAATATAATATAATATAATATAATATAATATAATATAATATAATATAATATAATATAATATAATATAATATAATATAATATAATATAATATAATATAATATAATATAATATAATATAATATAATATATACGTTTATAATGTACAGTATATGTATACATCAGATATATATTATGCTTATCTTTTTTTCTTTTTATTGATTTTTTTCTTTCAATTTAAAGATCAATAAAAACCAAGTGTTTTTAAACGAATAAAATAAGTGGAATATAAAAAATTAAATTAATTGAAGAGTCACCAAAACATTATTAATCAAAAGACTCTCTTACAGAGTTTGTTTTATTATTATTTAAACGTTGAATACAAATTAGAAAATTATAAAATGATAATGGGAAAAAAAAAAAAAAAAAAAAAAAAAAACACGTTTTCTTGTTTGTTAAGTTGATCATTAAATAGTGAAGTACTTAATGCGTAAGAAGCTTGGGTTTCACTGCCGCTATACTGCTGTATATATCCCATGTTTGCCGAGTACTTACAAAAATTATGTTTACACAAGAAGTTTGTCGCACTCTTTTTATAGTTAACTTTTTACTCCCCAACAGATTTATTTCTTTTTTAATTATTATTTTTTTTAATTAAACATAAAAAATTATGCATATTTCTGTTATATGTCATTAATTACTCAATTATCTTTCATTTAATCAAATTTAATTTGAGATTTTTTTTAAAAGGGGTGCATGGTGGTACTTATTGTGTAAAATTGCAAAGTGTGCTTGAGTATTTTCAATTAATTTTTATGATTGTTTTGCATGAAAGTTTTAATGTATTGTAAACATGCAGCACGCATCAATATTTTAAAGTTTGCAATTGTTGTAGGTGCCATTTTTTTCTTTCTAATTATCTCTACATATATTATAGAAACAAAAACAATCAAGATTTCTATTTTATTTTCTTGTGTTTTTTTTTTAAGTATTTTAAGCGCTTTCTCAATCTATTATATTGTCTAAATTCTATATAATGTTTTTGTTACTGATTTGTTATTTTATTACGAAACTGGGTTGTCGCATTATTTAAAAGAGAACAATGTAAAACGTTACTTAAAAAAATTGGTTAAATTCCAATTTGAACCTACTTTTTTTTTGTATAATTGATTACTTCATCAAAGTTCTTATGATTTTTTGTATCCCCCCAGCTCTTTAATTTCTTTATATTATATATCTGAGGTTAGCATCTTGATTCATTTTTATTCGTATTATATGAACAATAGGTGGTGACGTGCGATGAATTTGATCATAAAATATGCGTGGAGAAACAAAAGTTTACTTTTAATACGTGTATACAATATATATATTATATATATATATATATATATATATATATATATGCGTAAATTTAAAAAAAGTTCCTTTGAGATTTTTTTTTCTTAACGTAACTTTTATTTTGAAGTTTTGAATGTTTTGCTTAGGAAAAAAAACATGTTTTATTTTTTTAACAAAATCCATCAACAATTTGCGGTAAGTGTGAAGTTTTATATAAGAAAAAAATAACTCGAGGCATTTGAAGAGAAGAGAAAAAAAAAGCAGCATTAAAAAATTGAATGACGTATACTAAAATAAACCTCTTAGCATGAAAATTAATATGTTTTTAAACCAAACACATTGAAATATTGTATTATAAGCTGAGATATTTACTTAACTAGCTGCATATCATGAGAGAGCTCTTTCATATTAAATATACAAAGTTACATTGAATTTATACACACACACACACACATATTATATATATATATATATATATATATATATATATATATATATATATATATATATATATATATATATATATATATAATATATATTAATATATATATATATATATACACACACAGTAAAATAAAACCTTTTTCTCTTAATATCTCTCTATTTCAAATGTATTTTCATTTCAACTAAAATGTATAAGAACATCAATTTCAATACGTCTAATATCAAAAGATCAGAATATATATGAGTGAAATGTATATAGTACTAAACCCATATACATTAATAGAATAAACCATTTTCAGGTTGTTGTCGATCCTTTTTATCAATACTCTAAATCTGTTTTATATGCTTTTAACATCCAAACATCAATATATTTATATATAACATATAAAATTTATTAATCATATTTGAATTAAAAGACATTAATCTATTTTATTATATATTATAAGTGCCTCTCACAAATATACACATATATTTTTATTATTAATGAATATATAACAATCATAATCCATTAATTATTATTTTACGTAAAGGCCTTTTAAATTTTATTATACGCAATTCTTTGTTTTAGAGTAAAATAGAATATATAATACCTTTTTGTTTATATGGAAGTATACAATAATAAAAAAACGTGTAAAAATTATAAATAGTAATAATAATAATTTGTTGACGTAAATATAGCTTTTTATAGTTTTTATAAAGAACCAATAAAACCATACTATTAATAGAAGTAAAATTATAATTATATATATAGTGAAAAAATTAGCCCGCATTATGTAAATTTGGACTGTTATTTTAATTATATAATATGTTTGAATATTCATGAAATTTTATATGAACTATTAAAGAGAAATAGAGGGAAATAATTAATATCGCTATGAAAATATTGTTCTAAATTTGTTATTTTTAAAGGTTCCAAATTGAAAAATTACATTATATCTATATATAAAAAAATTACACTTTGCATTCAAAAAAATCTAAAAGTTTGAAGCACAAGTTGCTCACAACTTAAAATTTTAAACCTTAGATAACAAGAATACAGAGTGTTATTATTATTTTACTTACAAACAGAAGAAAGGGCTTGGTTTATCGTTTTTTAACTGCGGTAAGCCAACTATTTTAAATTTCTCGACAGGTTGTTTATGTTAGTTATTAATATAAGAAAAGAGATATAAAAACAATGTGTATTTTTAATTCTAATTTTATGAGAGAGAGAGAGAGAGAGAGAGAGAGAGAGAGAGAGAGAGAGAGAGAGAGAGAGAGAGAGAGAGAGAGGATAAAATAATTTCCTGACATCTATATGCTATCATATAATTTTATGTTGCAACATATTGATTTCACATTACATTGAAATTTATATATTTAATCAAATAGTTTTTTATTATATTATATAATCTTTTTATCAACATACTAATAAAAAGGTCACAAAAGGTAAATCATTAAAATCTTTTAAAACCTATTCTTTTCTTTTTTCTTTATTTTCTTCAAAAGCTTTAATTATGCTGAGTTCTTTCTTATATACAAAAGAAGTTCTCTCTCTCTCTCTCTCTCTCTCTCTCTCTCTCGTTAAAATAGAAACTTTATATATGTACGAGGACTACTTTTTATACAACTGCAAATTTGAATTAGGTGTAATTAAAGAGACGAATATTCTTGGAGGGTGAATGTACTGCTTTACAAAAGGGTAGTTTTTTTTTTTTTTTTTTTTTTTTACATTCTTGACTTTAAAATTCTTCTTACGTGTGTGTAAAGGTGAGGATAAAAGCGCGTAACGAGTACAATTCTCTCTCTCTCTTTCTTTTGGTAAGTTACACCCACGAAGTAAAAGAGTTTGCAAACTGATATATATTGCTCATTTCATATACACACACAGTAGATAAAATAAAGAAAAATTGAGTAAGAGATTCGTTAAATTGACTTTTTTTTTTCTTTCTTTCTTTCTTAGAGCTTTAAATTTTGTCCTGCTGATTTAACTGACAAGAAAAGTTTTATTGACATTCAATAAAAATTTTTATTCTTCAAATTAATAAAAGTTTGTATAATTTATTTTTGGATAAATCTTAATGAGAACTTGATATGTCTAGTAAAATATCCAATCAACCTTAGAATACTTTGTTATTACTCTGAGTTCTCAAGTTGGTTCCGCACGTAGCTTTTTATACCACCTCTCTCTCTCTCTCTCTCTCTCTCTCTCTCTCTCTCTCTCTCTCTCTCTCTCTCTCTCTCTCTCTCTCTCTCTCTCTCTCTCTTATTTCGTTTGCTTATTCGCTCTCAAGCAATACACGCTCGCGCACGTGTACCATTAAACCCTGGCATGAGTTACGTGTACAAAAACTTGTACTTTTTTTTTTCCTTCTTCTCCTTACTTGTAATAAAATCTGCCTGCCGTTGCTCGTTGTAATTAAATTCACATTATCAACACCAGCTAGGTTGCAACTATTATAATATAAAGAGAGAGAGAGAATTTTGGCTTGTGTCGTCTCAGAAAAAAAATTAATAAAACTAGAAACTTAATCATATAAAAGATAGACCAAAAATAATTATATAATATATACACATATTAATTTAATTAAATAGTTTCACCCCTGTTATTATATTTTGAATTATTTGAATTGATATACAAATCTCCTGCGTAAGGATTTGAATGTATATATAACTTTCCAATAAATTACAAAATATCGCACAATAAACCAATTTGAGTGCATTTTAATTTATTTTACATTATAATAAAGCAAAATGAAAATGTATATTAATATTGCATTTAAAGTTTTTGATGTATATTATACACGTAATGCTAAATAAAAAGTATTAACAAAAAATGCTTGTTTTCTTCCTCGTTCTTCTATATTTTATTCCTTTTTCTACATTCATTATATTTTGTTACAAAAGGTTTCGTATTATTCTATGGCATATATAAACTTCTGAAAGCTAAAAATTTCAATATAGGATTGGATTTATGTATACTATATACATTTTATATACAATACACAAGCAGGTAATGTTGCTTCACTGGCTTTTTTATTATTTTTATTTAGTTTTACTATTTCGTGAATGGTTTTTATGTTAAAAAGTTACGTATATTTATTTCTTTGAGGTCAGGTCAGTATTATATATACAGCGGGAGTATTTTCCGGCGGAAGTACGGCCAAGAGAAAGAGGGCGTTGTCTGTACGGTTTTGTACATGCTAGAGTGAACTCACCGTACTCACTTTGATTAAATCCAAAATATAATAAAAATTATAAAAAAATAATAATAATAAAAAAAGGACGAAGAAGAAGGAGCAAATACAGCAAAATAGCAATATAGAGAGAGTAGTATATTTATAGCAAAAGAGCGCAAGATTAGGTATGTAAGTAAGGAAGCTAGCCTACTTTACAGGATGTATCTTATACAACTTATTAGCATTTTTAGCACACGAATATATTTCCCAAACATTATTTTGTATATCGATGTCGAAATAATGTACTTTTTTTATATATATTATTCTTCTTTGAATTTTTTTTCTCTTGTGCAAGAATTATAATTTAGTTTTAATTTAATTTAATTCCGGGGAGTGTTACTTCTCGTAATCGTGAATGACGTTTCCAACTGCAACGTTGAAAGGACTTTGGGGTTAATTATATAACAATAATAATTTATTATTCTCTATATAAACGGTGTCAAATATAAGTTTGAAAGCCTTAAAAAGTCAGAATTGATGTGTTGACACGTATCTCGCGATACAATCGTCTTGGTCTGTTTTCTCGTGCTGGTCACTTCATTATCTCCTGCTGAGAAACGTTTGAAACTTTTGGACGTTTTTTGCGGCAACCAGCTGCTTTGCTTGCTTATGCCTAAAGATCCAATCAGTGACAGTTCTATATAATCTCGGTCAAGTGTTAAAAAAATGATATAAATTTTAATGATTGATCTTAAAGGTTTTTATATTATATTATCTTTTCAATTTTTTGACAGATATAATAAATTTTTATATATCTATAAAATTAATTAAATTATTAAAAAAAATAGAGAGAATCATTTTTCATCGATTTCTCAATTTTTGCTATTAAGACGTAACATAAATTAAAACATTTTAGAAATTGATTTTCTTTATTATTACAAAACTTTTGAGAGAAATGATTGAATAAACTATAAAGTTTTGCTGTAGGAAAATAATAGTTTTGTAATGATATAACATAAAACTGAAGTTAAAACATTAATAGTGATAATAACTTTTTGTTTTATAGTTTCTTTTTCATCGCAATGATAATTTCATTTCAAAAAGAAATAATAATAATAATAAAAATGAGATCAATAAACTTATCGGTAGCTTTTTTTTTTTTTTTTTTTTCAAATCATTAAGTTTTGTTTTATTTTTGTTCCTATTTACTCTTACATTTCTTTCATTCAACAGTTTGGTAAAAATTACGTATCATTACAATGAATCACTATCTTAAAGTACCCATAAATAATATTTTTCTTAAATTGAGCGCATATAAGCATGCAGAAAAAATAAAAGAGAAAGATTTTTTTTTATATAAAATACTCTTGCTTTTTTTACAATGAGATCACAATAACTAAATTTCTTCCGGCAATTTAGCAATTTTGAGTTGACGTTTGATGTTGAATTGTAGACCAGAAGGTTGGTTCTGTGTATGTGTGCGCCGAAGAGCAGGTTTGAAAAACGTACTTCACAATCCCTTTTTGTAAAAGAAGTAGAAAATCTAGTGAATATATATATATATATATATATATATATTATATGATAACAAAAAATATAAAAGTAGAAAAAAAAACGTTGCATTATAATATCATAGGGAGTTTTCCTATTGGGCTTTAGAACATAAAATAAGAATAAAACATCTAAATAATACTTTGATACTTCATATGCCTTTAGACAAGAATTTATCATATTATGAGATGAGAATATATATGCAATAAACTTTCTCTCTCTCTCTCTCTCTCTCTCTCTCTCTCTCTCTCTCTCTCTCTCTCTCTCTCTCTCTCTCTCTCTTTCCCCGCAACATTCATTTTGAAACTGAGTAATATATATATATGAAAATTTGAAATTCTATATGAAATTAAACAAAGTACTTTTTTTTATAAATGCTGCATTAAAGCCGATACTTAACCCTAAAAATAAGTAATTTTTATTATTCTCTAAAATAATTCAATAGAAATTAGTCATTTATTTGACTTTTCTAGCCCAAGGGCTGTAAGCAAGCCCTGCTATAGGATAAAGAGTAAATCTCTGACGTATAGTAGATTTCCTTTACTGTGTGAGTAAAAAATCTGTACACCTCTTCAAGTAAGCTTAGCTTGTAGAGCAAGGGGTACACATTTTTTTACTCTCATAGTAGAGGAGCGTGTACTCTATATCGTTACCCTCGCTGGGCTCGCTTATCCCACGGACTATAGAAAATTCAAATAAACAACTGGTTATTATTGAATTATATTTTAGAAAATAACCAAAAATGCTTATTTTTAGGGTTAAGTATCACTTTAAGTATAGATAAATTTCGTATTTTATCGATTATTAAGGAAATAATTTTATATAAATAAATTCACCAAAATTTACTTTTTTTCTTCTTTTAATTATTATATTTTATGAGGTTATATACAGTACATGCACTAAAAATATTAATACAATTATAAATGTTAAATGATCTGTAGAATTTTAATGAGTGCTGAAATAACTGTATATACACGCATAATAAAATATCGGTGAATAATAATATATTTTTAATATTATACTCCCAGTTTTAGGAAACATTAATTCATTTGACAAGGTAAATTAAATTTAAATATATAGGTTTCCCAAAAATATATAAAAAAATATGATAATTTATTACGTCAAATCTTTATTCTCAGATATAGAAGAAGCAAAAATTAATAGAACACGATTTAATACATAATTGATCATATTAGTTGCATCTTTCATGTAAGGCTTCTGGGTTTAAGTAAAAATTTTGAAGTTCAAAACGTGGACTATACGAGAGGTCAAGGAATATTCAGCGTTGCGTGTCGATTATACTTTACTTTAAACATAATATACTGAATATTACTGTGTTCATAAGGGTATATCGCCTGCTTGTTTGCTTTTTAAATAAGAGGGTGTTGCTTATACATTATATTGTATAGCTCGTGTTATAGACTTTATCGTATAATAATATCTTGGTCATGTTGATGATTCTTTACCTTATAGATTACTATAAATAGAATTTTAATACATTTTTAAGGAGGGGGGGGGGGGATTAAGCGTCGTATGTCCACTCGTCACAATATTTTTCAGACATTTTATCATAACATTATGTTCCTTACTCGATCACAACGCCTTTTTTTTTTTTTTTTTTTTTTTTTTTTTTTTAATATTATATTATTATATATTTTTTTCTGTTTATATAGTATAAGGTTTTTTGAGTCCTGCTGAGACCCTGCTGGCTTTTTTACTCCCTTGAGAATAAAAATGTTGCTGCGGAATAAGAAAGTCGGAGGCTTTCTTTTCTGCAAAGACTTATGTCCCAACGTCCCAACGTCTTAAGATTTGTCGCTACTGTGACACACAGGGGACCATTGAGTATATATATATATATATATATATATATATATATATATATATATATATATATATATATATATATATATATATGTTCACCAGCGCTTTGTAATTTAATATAAAAAAACTTAAGCTTGTATATAAGTCTATTGTTTTGTAACTCTCAGATGAACATTTTTTTAGGAGACTTAAGACCTATCAACGTAACAATATTGCTCTCTTTATTTTATTTTTTTTTTGCTCTGTAAAATAGAAATATTAGAAATAAAAAGGTAAAGAGAAAAATGAAAAATAATTTGAAACAAGTTAAAGTCAATTTTATTCTATGTCAACAATAATAATGTTTTTAAATTAGTCTGTCAGAACCCATTTTCTTTTGTTTATAGTCAGGAAATTTCTTTATATTGGGCTTCCTGTTGGGATATCTGAATAACCTTTTTATTATTTTTTTTTTTTCAAATTAATTGAAATTTTATTCTTTATTAAATTTACAGTTATTTACTATAGTCCATACACGCATGATCAAAAAAAATATATATATATTTGTATTGTGAGAAATGTGTGTTCATGCGTATAAAATTTAAGAAATTGATTATTATTTTGTCTCTACTGTATGCTGAAAAAAAAAGGTGTTATAACGAAATTCTTATACAGCTTTTATGTTGTTAACATAATAATAAATTTGAATTATAATTTTTTAATAATTTTTATATAAAACTATAAATTACTGACCTTACTCTATTGATTTTTAGTTAAATAAAGCAATAAATATCATATTAAAAAGTAATAATATTTAACCTGAGGTCTCTCACACCATATACAATATAAATTTATATATAGGTTTCGTGATTACAATATAACATTACTACAGGTAATTAAGTTAACAGTCACGAATGTGCTTTTGATTTTTGGTTGATTTTGATTGTGTGCGTGTATAGGGCTCGACTCATGCACGGCGCAGAGAGAGAAGAGTATGATTATGATGTGATGTGCGGTGTGCCAAGCAAGAGCGCTAGCAGCTATACACGCTTTTTGCTCTGCCGGCGTCAGCTGTCATGTCAACCTGTCACTCATTTCGCGCTACCTATCTCGCAGAATTCTCCACTTCGACGCCGACTCATATTATATTCCTCATTTTTTTTTTTTCTTTATTTGGTTACATTATATTTTTATATTATATATTATAAAATTTGTATGAAACATAACGCTTGCCACCCACAACATCATTTGTTTTAATCCCCAATACATCACTCTTTTTTTTTTCTACACACACACGTACGTACAGTACAATCATTTATTTTAATAAATATTTTCATATTTGTTATAAAATATAAGAATATTTATAACGCATTTTGTTTAATGTTTAATGTCACAGTTTTTTTACACGGTATATTATTTAAACATGTATAGAAATATTTATTTTAATGCGTTTGGTCCGCACAGAGAAACAAAGTGCCAAAACCTATGTTGGTTCCACTGTTCTGTATTTCTCCACTAAATAAATAAAACTCGAATGCAAAATTGCTGTGTTCTACGCACAACTTGTAACTCATGAAACGCACGTAGCAAAATATAATTTTGCTAATAAGAAGTGGATATAATATGTTCAACAATCATCTGACATTTCTTTCTTTACGATTTATACAATTCTATATAACTGTATTTCAATTTATCATAATATATTATGCAATGATGAATATATAGATGCTAAAATATTTCAATTTGAATTTCAAAATTCAAAATTATAATCGACGAGTTCTCTGAATCTTTTAGATATTGAACGTTTAAAATAACTAGTGAAATTAAAGTTGGTGACCATTTCCCGCATACAAATTTTAACTAAACGTTTGAATGAAATTTTCAGTATTAATTTTCCCCAATCTGGTTAAAACAAGATTTTTTTTTAATTTGACATTTAAGTAGTTATGTTGTGTCTAATATAGCAGACATTAAAAATATTTAAAAGGAATCTTTTTTTAAAAAAAGTTTTAAAATTTCATGCAAACTTATAAACTAATTATTTCAATTACAAACTATTTTACAACCAGGAACTGCATTCAAGTAATTAGTGTTTAGTGTTTATGCTTGCTTACACTTACAAGTCATAAATAATTCAGTAACTGCGGTTTTAACAAACAAGTTCAAAATGAGAATAAATTGGTTAAATACTGTACGTAACAGTTTCAAGAGAGAGAATACAACGGATTTTTCCTAACCAAACGGATTTCTGGTTCACTTCAGGTTTGTTGTTTTGAAATTGTTTTTCTATAGTCAATTAATGTGAAGTAAGTGGGGGTCAGTCTTAGGCAATTACTTGACCTAATGTCACCTCTGCTGTTGTGAGTGTCTGGAGCAATTTGGTCTTGCTTGTCACAATTACGCGATCAACACGATTTTTTTTTTAATTTTTTTTTTTTTACTTATTGTGGGAAAAAGACACCCCATTGTGTGTGCATGTAACAAAATAATGATTTCATAAACTTTTTTTTTTTTTTTGTTCTTCCCTTTCTTTTTTTCTAAAGAAAAACATTTTGTGTTGAGTCAACATAATCCAAAATTGCTGTTCACGGGAATATAACAATTTAACGAACAATAAAAAATTTTGGGGAGTTTTTTTATTTTTTCCTCCAAATATAAAATCTTATATTTTATATAACTTAAGGTTTATAAGTATATATAAATTTAATATTGATATATATTTTTTTAAAGCACTTCAACTTTTTATATTTATAAAAATCAACACTTTTAAAATATACTGAATGTGTATGCAAATTTATGTATTAATTCTTATTCATTTTACAATTTAAACCAGCTATAGGATAAATATCAAACCCGCAAACTTGTTAGAGTCAAATTATAATTCAGTTAAGTGATTTTTTTTTCTGCGCCTTTTTATATATTTATACTTTTGATAAAAGTACATAAAATATATAAATAACGATATATGCTTTTTGAATATATAAATATTATATTTTTTTAAATAGATTTTTCGTTCTATTATATAAAATGTGTGCTTTCTTAAAGAGTTCTTTTGATAAAAAAAAATGTATACGTAATACGTATACTATGTAGAGGTATAAGCAAAATTTCAAAGAAAGCTCATAAAAAAAATCCTTTCTTTGTAATTTTAAACTGAACTCTCATACTCTTTTTTATAGTTCAGTCAATACATTAGAATGTTGAACATAAAAAAGGCTTAATGAGTATTTATTTAGTCAATAAGTACACAAGAAGTTAAAAAAAATGCAAATAAAGCACAAAATAAAAAGGTAAGAAATACAAACAGTAAATAATCAAAGTTTAGATTTATAATCATCTTGTACATAAATTTTCGTTTTTTTTTTTTTTTTTTTTTTTTTTATTATTTTTTTTATTATTTATTCTTTCTTTTAATAAAAGGTTTTTCAATTCTACCGCATCAAGAGAGGATGATTAAATCATTTTCATTTTTTTTTTAAACCAATGAGTATACAAGTTCTTGAGAGAATAAACAAACAAAAGCAAGTTTTATTCTCTTATCTTTTTTTTTTTTTTAGTTCTCTCTGCTCAATTATTATTATTAAAATTTTACTTTATTATAACTTTATTGCAAAGAGTGGATATTTAATTATAGGGGTGTGTAAAAAATAAATTACATATTATAAATTTTTCTTCAAATATCTAAACAATAAAATTTTCAATTAGTATGTATATATAGTAAAGAAAACAAAAAAGGATTTAAGAAATAATATTCTTCATAATATTTATTCATATCGCCAGAATTGTTTTAAATTTCTTTTCATAGTAAATTTTAATAAAATTAAAATAAAAAGTTTTGTATTTTCATATATATATATATATATATATATATATATATATATATATATATTATAATTCCATTTTAGGTAACACACTCATGATTTAAATCGTCTCTATGCGATTTGTTTTATTCTGGTTTGATTTAGGAAGACAACTTGAGGGCTTTTAATCAGTTTTATATTATATAATATACGTATAATAAACTATATGTAAAGCTTAAATGGTTATCCTTTCATATGTAAATACTCCCACTTATTTTAAATTTATAAAAAATTCAATTTAGGTACACAATAATAATGATGGAAATCTTTTTATTGTTGTTTATAAATGCTAATATAATTTATATATGAGGACATTATATTACATGCAAATTAACTAACATATATGTATGTTATACTATATAGTAAAAGTAAGAGTACTATATATACATACATGCATGTATTGTAGAGTTTCTATTTTACTCTAGTGTATAACATGAGTGCTTCACTTAGCGTATGATCTAGTTATGTAATAATAAGCTTTATCATATATACATGAGTCTGTTCTCTCTCTCTCTCTCTCTCTCTCTCTCTCTCTCTCTCTCTCTCTCTCTCTCTCTCAAGTCTCTTATACACAAAACATAGAAAAGCTGTGTATAATTGAAACACAAGAATTCAACGGCAAACCTACACACTATAATATATCTCACTGCATGTTACGTCTTTTATAATTTAATTCTATAATTCTCTATACTTAAATGCAACAATATATAATACATATTATGTCGCCAGATAAATGATGCGATGTTGCCATGCACGCTATAATATAAAATTATAAAAGCATCACACAAAAGCGTACACACAAAAATTTATAATTGGAGGTTTCCTTTCTTGCGTATAATATCTACCTTTTTTTATTTCTTTTAAAAATCCTCCATGATATGATATAGAATATACCGACCTCGAAATTGTGGCAAACTTAATATATTATAAGCTTTATAATCTGCATGTCGCGCGAGACAGAAACAACGTATATAACGTGTGTAGATGCGAGAGGGAGAGAGTGAGAGAGAGAGAGAGAGAGAGAGAGAGAGAGAGAGAGAGAGAGAGAGAGAGAGAGAGAGAGAGAGAGAGAGAGAGAGAGAGAGAGAGAGAGAGAGAGAGAGAGAGAGACGCAAAGAAAATGACGACAAAACGGAAGGAAAATCATGCATGCTTGCGTGAGAACTGCATATTAAAGAATTTTAATGTTTCATTTCAACAAATTATATAAAATTAGTTTTAAACACAAAATATTTATACAATCACTTTTGTAAAATCTTATTTTCTTTAATTTTGCTTTAAAAGATACAATAATAATTACAGTACGCAATTTGTAATTTTATTTCATAAAAAAAATCAAGGAAAAATAATAATTAAAAAAATATATTAAAGATTTAAATTTTAAAGATTCAATGTACTTTTAGTTTAGAAACAAATTTTTAATAAATTAAGTTTTTTACTTTATATTTTACCTGCAAATGTTGAAGACTTAAGAAAAAATTAAAATAAGTTTGTGATTTCATTATTAAACCCCTTTTTAATTAAAAACATTTCTCTTCTTTCTCATCTATCTCGTCTATTACAGACACTTTAAAAACTTTATAATTTTATATATAGAGCAAAAATGAGAATATTATTTTACAAAGTTTTGAAAGTAAATTTTGCAAACATGTACAGGAAACGTTGAGAGAGAGAGAGAGAGAGAGAGAGAGAGAGAGAGAATTGTTATGCATTCGTGTACATATAGTTTAAAATAAACTTATTTAGAAAAGACAAATAGAAGTCGTCATATTAACAGACAGTACTTAAAACTCACTGCAGACAAAATTTATATAAAACAAAAAACTCGAGGCTGCGTAAGCGCAATGTTTTTGTTTATAATATTATATGTATATTTAGTTAAGCAGCAACAGTCACCAGTCTAAAACTTTTGTTTTCGATTTCGATATATTTAAATGTGTTGAAATAAGCATTATGGAAATTAAAGTATGATAGTTGTTTTATTTTGTGACAAATATTAAGTAAAATTTTAGTATGGTATGACATGTATCATATAGTATAAAAGTGAGTATAATTTAAATTATAAACAAAATTTTAGAGAGAGGAGTTATGTTTTTTGACTGCTATGCTTTTATCTATAAATACATACTGCATGTATTATTTAAGGAGAGAGAGAGAGAGAGAGAGAGAGAGAGAGAGAGAGAGAGAGAGAGAGAGAGAGAGAGAGAGAGAGAGAGAGAGAGAGAGAGAGAGAGAGAGAGAATAGAGATATATAGATGACTCAAATTTAAACGATATTTCTAAAAAACGTCTTTTAGAAAAATTATAATTTTTAGTTCATAAAATTTGTTCTATAGTATATAATTTTCCTTTTTCGAGTCTTTGAACTCTCTCTCTCATGGTATTGGGTGTGATACAAAAATATAAATTAAACAGAACGATTATGGGATTTTTGTGACGAAGCGTAAAATTATAAAATGTTGAAACAAAACCCAGATATAAAATATGTGAAGTGTCTATCATTTCACGTATATTTAACATGCTATAATCTGCGCGTTATAGTTGATGGGTTGTTTTATAATTGAAATTTAATTGAAATTATGTATGAACATTATTTATAGAACTATTAAGAACTAAGGTATCAAAGGATTAAAAGCAGTTTGTGTACGTAAAGTAAATCAATATTTGAATTAGTTATTAGAAAGTTTAAATGAAAATTGATCGATCATCAAGAACTCATTAGCTTTAACAAAGAAATACAAATTTTCAAATAATAAACAAAAAAGTCTATACCAAACCGAACATTATATGTTTAAGACAGGAAACACGTAAAAGTAATTAATTATCAATATTATTTGTTCAATAAAATCGATAATATAAATTGATTGACGTGATATATACTTTGAATATTTTTAAATGTTTAATTTTAATACAAAATTTCTTATATAGAAATATTCAAAATGATGTAAATTTAATAATGAAAGATTATTGAAACATCACTTAAATACAGTTATTATAATTTAGTTAATAAATAAAATTATACATAATATGTAAATTATATCATTATAATTTATACCTTTATTATAATGAATGAATAAGTGATTTATTAAATATTTATGGTAATTATTGCAAAAGATATGCCAATAATTTTACTTTGATTTCTTTATCGAATTCTTATTCATCTTAATAACCTTGAAATTTGATTATTTATGAAAAGCTAATAAAGTATATGTATAAAAATTCTTTTAGGATGAATAGATGATGAATAGTATAAAATAATGTCTAATAATTCAGTTAATAATAATATATATAAAAAATACTGATTAGGTACTATTGTTACTAAAAATTAGAATTCTAAGCTCGTTGTACATTAACGTAACAAGGAGAGAGAGAGAGAGAGAGAGAGAGAGAGAGAGAGAGAGAGAGAGAGAGAGAGAGAGAGAGAGAGAGAGAGAGAGAGAGAGAGAGAAGTTATTTTAAGTACTATGTATATGTTAAACGTATTATATTCAATGTTCTTATTATACAATAACATTAGATAGTACTTTACTCCTGCAAAGGCTCTTATACAGGGAAGTCAGTCAGTCAATTCTCAATACTATATTATTATTATTGTTGTGTTAGACGGGTTGTTAATGTAACAATAGGCTAATCAAGCGAAGCAAATTTCAATGCATGTCTATATGAATGATGAGACAATATTATTTTTATATATATATATATATATATATTATATATATATATACTTATTCTTGTCAGAATGTTTGTTATGTAACTATGAAATTACCCTCGTCATATTTTATACACTTTTTTATATATAGTAACTTAAAATACCTAATATACGTAGAGAAGTTTAATATAAATTAATATGGTGCGAGATTACAAAAGTGTCATAAAAAAAATTGTATTATTTTTAATTATATTTTGTGCACGATTATGCTTGAGTGAACGTATAATATTATTATTTTTTATTGTTAATGTTATAATAAACCATATGGTGTGATATGAACTTTATTAGTTATACATTTTATATAACAATAATGATAATAACAACTTGCTTATGAAAACGTACCTTACAATATGGTCACGTTCAATTTATTATGTATAAGATTTTATCATTAAAAAATAAAAAATCTTAATTACTCAGATTTATTTTATATAAGATTGCAATTAAAAAATAAACCGCTATAATATGTATTATTATTATTATTTTATTAAAAAAATATATCTTACGGGATTTTTTGTTTTTTTACACTTTATACTTTATAATACATCAATAGGTGCCACACACTTCTTTTAGCACGAGTTTTATATAAAACTCTTGTTTCCTTAGCACGTAAGCAGAGTGAGTCACCTAAGAAATAAAATTCTTTTCTTTTATATTCGTAACAAGGAATTTTTTCATATTCTTCTTTAGATCTTACATACAAAAAAAAAAATAAAAAAAAAAGTTAAAATATATACTCACCTCTATTCCATTTTTTTTTAACATCACGTAAAAAAATATACCGGTATATGAAAATCTCTCTTTCTTATATGTATAAAAAGGCGTGATCATAATATAAATTTATATATTAAAAACTTGCCCTTTTTTATTGTTTAGAAAGAAATTCATAATAATAATAAAAGTAATACACAAAGCATTGTCGTATATTTTTTTTATTTTTTTTTATTTATTTTTTTTTTTTTTTGGCTTTGGCTTTGGCATATAAGTTATGTTTTTTAATATACATTTGAATATTATTATTATTTAATTTTTTGTGTAACATGATGCGATACTCAGGTTAGGCGGTGTCCCTCAGGCTGTCACGAGCTGGGAAAAAAATGGAGAAATGGAGAAGAAGAAGAACGTATATAGCGCGAAGGTGCGACCATACAGCAGGCAAATCTTATTGTTAAAAAATGACTTTTGTATGAAAATGTCTTGCAGGTGTGAGGCGTACCAAATGTGCTTCACTTTTTTTTTTTTTTTTTTTTTTTTTTCTTCTTCCTTAGCTGTCAGTGAAGAGAGGAGATGAGAAAACGCCTGCATTAAACTGAATGCATATCAAAAGTTACACCAAAACATATCAGCGTGACTACCTTTTGGAGTGACGAAAATTTGATCTGAAGAAAAAAAAATGTATAATTCATTTTGATATAAAAATTTGTCTTCGTCAAAACAATTTTTTTTTTTTTTTACTTTGATATAAAAATATAAAAATTAAAGTACATTGTAAAAAACTATAATTAAATTTACCTTTGATACAAAAAAAAATATATATTTTAGACACTTAATATTATACATAAGAAAAAAGTTTTTAAGGAGGAAAAAAAGTCCATCTCTATGACTTGAATTTTGTTAAAAAGATTATAATCTCAGTAAAAGCTTACTTCAATTTGTAAAAATGTCTCTCTGATAGCGCTTTTTTTTAATATTATATAGAAATATAAGATAAGTAAATGAATTGAATTTATTTTTCTTTGAAAAAAAAAAAAACTAAAAAACTAAAAATATAACCAGTATGACATTGCACATTTTTTTCATCAACAATAATTGACGATGCTTTTTAAAAACTTAAATGTGCTTACTTATACAAAGTAATATAATAATAATAAAAAACGAAGCATCTCAACCATGATGGCAGTGAAGGATTTTCTAACATTAAAAATACGTCTTAAAATATAATTAATTTTTATAGTATTATTATAAAAGTGACATCCATATTTTGTCACCATGAAAAATAAAATCCTGCAATTTTTAACTCGTTACGTATATAAAACTTGAATTTATTTCAAATAACCTTTTATTCAGAAATCAGATAGTATAACAATATAAGGAAAATTTCTAAAGATTGAAAGAGATTAGTATTTTTTTTATTTCATCCCCCTAGTTGTGTTTGAAATGATTTAAGTTGCATGCAAACACGATAATATATAATATTTTGATAGAACTTTAATATTACTTGATATAAAATATATAGTGTGGTAATATAAGGGTAGTAGTGAAAGAAAAAAGAAGTGATATATTTCCGATTGTCGGCTTCACATCATATCACGCACTAAAAAAAAAAAAAAAAAAAAAAAAAAAAAAACAGACAACCACAGAAACACCAGCAGCCAAGGTTTTGAGTTGATGGCTTCATTTCACTCTCAAAGTCGCTTTACCTCCTTTACGTGTGAGAAAATCATCTCAATTTCTCCCTCACTCAATTCAACTTTTTCTACCTGGAATTTTTTTAAGGCTTTTATATAATATAATATGAAAAAAATAAATTCAAAAAAATATATAGAGTACAACAGAGAGAACTTAAAAAAAAAAAAGGAAGAGGTCCTTTTCTCTCTCTCTCTCTCTCTCTCTCTCTCTCTCTCTCTCTCTCTCTCTCTCTCCTCATTCTTTTTTCCTTTTTGAGGATATACAAGCTATTATATATTATATGAAGATCTTTTCACAAGCTATAATTACGTGGTGCTTCTATAACTTCTCCAATATAACCCACAAGTTTTTCGACTGCAATATAAGCTGCTACCAGGCAAAGCAAAGTCAAGGCATAGAAGATGTAATCCATTGTGATGTGTAATATATGTGTGGGTGTGGAGCACAAAAGTCGGTTCCAAACCAACAGTCGACTTTTCGTGCACCTCGCCCTCTATTTCATCCGTTATACCTTCCTTATATAACAAGAACTAAAACGGAAATTTCATGCATTAAAAGTCGTAATATATTTTTTTTCTTGTAGCACATTTTTCCTTCTCTCTCTCTGCAATTTTTTAATATATGTTAAATTTCTCAATCTGTGTATAAATAAAATAAAGCCATCATATATATTTATTATAGATAAAAATCTATATTTAAAATAGCTGACATTGATTTATATTGTTATAAAATAATTATGTAGTAAAAGACAATTAGAAAAGAAAAAAAGGCTTCATAAATAATGGATTTATAAATATATTAAAGTTATATTTGATTGAGCTTATGGAAAGAAAAAAAAGTGTTCGTGTGTTTATTATGATGTTAAAAAAAGCATATGGAAGAAGATGGAAGAAGTAGAGAGTAGTTTTTTTTTTCTTTTGGTTCTCTCTGTGTCGAATTCTCTAGGACAAATAGTTGAATTCAAAAGCCTATAATTAACACATAAAAAGCAAGAACTAAATAATAGGTATTCGTTGATGAAAGAATTGTATGATATAGCAGGTGATACCCTGGGGATCCATTAGGTATGGCAAGCTTACACATATAACGAATAAAAATGCTGCAAGGTTACCCTCTCAATATATTTTATACACCAAATTCCGTATGTCATTTTTTTTTTACAACTATATACAATTCAAAAAATTTAAAATATTGTTTTCAAAATGTAAATTTATTGCAAAAAATAAAATATAAACATAAATATATTTATAATATATATATATCAAGGTATAAAAATACAAAAATATGTTATTAAAATAATATTATTATTTTCTTATTCTTTAGCTGTAATTTGATCTAATTTAATTCAACAGAAAATTATTATGGGAAGAAAATTAATAGCTATAATAATATATTAGTTCTATATTATATTTTTGTTTATATCTATATAATTTAATTTTTTGTTTCGTTGTTATTATTATTTTTTAGTTATTTAGAGCAGTTATAATATTTTTATTATCACGACATTGCGCGAACTGCACTGCTATTATTATTATTATTATTATTATTAAAGTGTACAAAATTTAATAGTACAGTTTTTGTCATTGAAATTTTGTTGTTTATTTATTTATTAATATAAAATTCTTCATTATTTATAAAATAACTGGGTACATTCATGACGTGCTTTAATTATTATTTACGGAAATTAGCTTTGCTTTAACGTTACATTTCAATTGTTTTCTGATGGTGACTTGTTTTTGTGTGTGACAGATATTAAAAAAAAAAAAAAAAAAACTCGAAGCATGAACAATAAAAATAAAGTATGATAACAAAATTTTATATATACCTGAAAATTGATTCTCCCACGGCCTTAATTATAAAACCAAAAATACTTTATTGAAAAAACCGCAAACTTCGTGATGTCGTAAGAATTTTTTAAAATTATTTTTGTAATCGATATAATACAAAATTTGATAAAAGAGGGTGTTTAGCAGTGGATTTTTAATAATATTGTATAAAACTTAATTTGAATGATACCGTTAGAAATAGATTATCAGAGTATATATATATTATATATATATATATATATATATATATATAAAATATATATATATATAATATTATATATATTCAAATGTTGATCGATATATTAGGTATAAAAAATGAATAATATAATCAGTTCCTTTGAAAACTTTTTGTTAAAATAGTATGATATTTTTATATCTTTTTCAGTGTATGTATAAAATGACATCATTAAACGTAAAAGTTATGATTTTCAGTGTATCTATGACAACGGAAGGAAACACGCGGAATGATGAGCTACAAATTCAGGGCCGTGTTACAAAATGATGCATTCTCACTCATGTATAATGACTCCACTCCACACACAGACATGCTAACAGAATGAACTGCATAACAAAATGTGACGTCACATATGCACACTTTCAGGGAGACGAGAACAATAAACACAAAACCACCATCAAATCCATCAATCTACTCAATCATTGCATACGTGCACGTAAATAATAATGAATGATTCATGTATAGAGGGGTAAGATTCATCAGTGCGTCACTCCCATATCCATATTGTACGTTTTTACGTTTTATATATATTAACGTCTTATACTATTACGTACAATGTTCATTTCCTGGATTATTCGTAATTAATGAACATTTTTAATTACTATTTTTTTTTAAATATGTTTTCTCATTATAAATTTTACTATAATTATTGTTATAAACATTAACGTTCTTTTCATTTTATTTGTTCTTAAATTCATTGATTCGGAACTTTAAAAACGACTTTTTCATTCTACACTGTTTCGTATCTATATATTTTATATCTTACTTTTTATAGGAATGCAGTTAAATTAAGTTGCTGACCTTTTTTCTTTACTTAATGGTCAATAATTTTTAATAGAGGACAACATTTTAAAATATAAAAACAAACAAAATAAAATTTTAGAGTCAAGAACATAATTTATATTAAGACGAAACTTTTAAGTGTTTCAACAATAAATTTGATCTATGTATATTATTGTGATTGTCATCATCTTCTCTTTTTCTTTCTTTTTCTTGTGTTAGATTTTAATCTATAAAATGAGAGAGGATTTAGAGTCCAGTAGTATTGCTAAGCAGCGGGTGGTCGCCATATTTGAATCTGTTGCTTGCATTAGCTCAAATAGCCGCCACATAGAAGGGGAGCACAGATGCGACGCACTGATTACAACTAAATTTTAATGTAAGCTCGGGAAGCATTGTTATTCAGATGAATCTAATTTTGTTGAATATTTTACTATTGGTGCTTACATACACAGATTTTCTCTTTCTCTCTTATTTAATATATGTACGATATAAAAATGTAAATTTTACGCAACAATAATTTTAAATGAGTACAATTAAATATTTTTGGTATTATAAGTATTATAATAAATATATAGGAAGTTAAAATATGTAAAATAATATTTCATTTTAATTTTTATTAAAAAAAATGTAATAATAAAAGTCTTTTTAGAAATTTTTTTAATTATATAAGATGGTGAAGCGAGATTCCGGAACTTCATGATGTTTCTCTATAGCAAAACTTTTGTTATATAAAAAAAGATGGTTGATGCAAATCACATTTAATTATTGCTAGTCTTTTGTTTTGCTTGAGTAACTTAAGTAATTTAACATGAATGAAATTAATTCTTTCCTAAGTCGCCTTTTTTTTCTGGTTAAATACAAAAGATATAGACTACGTATAGTTTTAATGACTTCTATTCTTTATAATTTGAATAGAAACAATGACATATTAAAAAAAATTAATATACAAGGAAATAGTAACAATCAATTTTATTTATTATTACATTTTCTGCTATACTACTTTTATAGTAAATGAAAAGTTAATATTAAAAAATAAAGACAAGGCAATGTATATATAACGTTTTTTTTTTTTTTTTTTTTTTTTTTAAACAGTTTTCAAGTGTCAAAGAAAATAATAAATTTTCATCTGTTTTTATTATTATTTTTATTCGTTGAAAAATTGGAGGCTATACGTTCTATGTTATAACATAATTTTATAAATAAAAGTATAAATTTCTACATTATTGCTTTACTAAACGCTATACACTTGATTAATTTTCCTGTAAAAAATATTATAATAAAACATACACGATGATGAATGTTCATTATTTCATAATATAATAACAATCTCACTGAGCTAAATTAAAGTTATTAATGTAGAGTACATAAACTACCAAATTAAATATGCTACTTTTGCACGCACTGTAAATAAAAGAATAGATTTTTTTATTATTATATATATATATATATATATATATATATAAACAATGCAAATGATTGGGAGCATAACATTTGTGTCACTCAATAACGCTTCTTTATTTTTATTATTTTTTTTTTTTGCTTATTATAAGTTAAGGAGTGCGTGAAAAATGCTCGCTATATTTATAAAAAGTTGCATTTTACGTTAAAAAAAAATGTAATCATTTGAATGCACATGCATTTTATATTATAAGAAAACATAAAAAATGTTTTAATATCGTATACAAAAAATCAGCATGGTTCCGGAAGCTTATTATAGTGTTATACTGATATGGTCGTTGACCGGTCATATAGAAAAATATAATTATAAATTACACGGTAAAAATACTCCACTAATTAGTTATGTCTTTTTATTTTTACTTTTATCATATAGAAATTTTTACTTCTGTAATTGAAAATTAATTTTGATTAATGAATTTTCTAGAGATTATAATATGATGATTATGCTATATAATATAGTTGTTTAACGCTAACAAATTATACAGCAACACAGTGTACTGCAAACGTATAAATATGTTCTTATATAACGTTGGATAAGTACTGGTCATCTTTGTAATTCATATTTTCTGTTTAACTAATTATTGATATTATTATAGTGTAACTGTGATGTACTGTTTATTACTACTGACGGAATATTTAGGTATGTATAATAACATGCAAGGTCCGCACTGTTGCGCTGTGCTACCCGCGACTTACTTCCGTTCGTTCAGGCTGGAGGCACACCCCTCTCTATGCTCGACCTCGCCCCCCTACCATACCTGTCTCCTCATATCATTATTATTATAGTAAAGCGTCTCCTCAAAAAATCACAGTCCCGTGATACGCAGTCGTTTAAATTACGTCCTCACTCACATTTTGTTCTTTTCTTTGTTCTAAGCAAAAAAAAAAAAAAAAAAAAAGGAATATATTTTTTACATTATAAATAAGATTTTTATCCATGAAAACAATTATAATAGGATGACGCATTATTGTGAAAATTTTATTAATAAATCTTCTGTCTATTATATAGCTTTTTTTTTTCCCCCTTCTTCTTTTTCGTAAATTTTGTAAGCAGAATAACTTTTTCTACGCAAGTGCTTTTTTTTTATACTTTTTTCTTTAAATTTATAGTTTTTTGTGGTTTATGTACGCGACTTTTATACAACGAATTATGTTTTTATTATTATTTATTTAATATTATTAATTTAGATAAAATTGCGTCATTTCTAATTTAATTATTATTCATATAATAATTATATGATAACGAATGTCAGATTTTGAAAATAAAACAAATGTATAATAATCTTGAATGGCAAGCGCCTGAAAAGTATGCAATTTGTCGGACGTAAATAAATACAATGGAGAATGCGTATTGAAATAGTAGATTTTCACAATCTAATCTATACACAAACAAACACGCACTCTAATGCGGTATCTTATGACAACAGATTTTCTTTATGTTTTTAGTGTAATTTTAAGTGATATTGTTTGAGGTGAAAATTTACCCAAAAGCTTTACATACGTTATTTTGACAGAATATTAAATAACATAAAATATTGCTACAAGCTGTATATTTACACCATTTTAAGAGAATATGGGATAAGAAAATAAAATTTTATACAAAAGTTTATACAAAGATGACCGCAGGGTCAGCATACTGGTCAACATTTTGGGGCTAAATTAGATTTTACTTTGGCCACAAAATAATCGAGTTGACCCCTTACACTAACTGAATACTCTCTTGTTATAACTTTGAACGACCAGCTTAGGGCTAAGAAAATAACTTAGTTAAGTTTCTAGCACACTATATCACTTATTGGTTTTTGCACAAGAAAGAGAGGTACTGTAAGTTTTATTTGTCTTATTTTATTAATCATCTCAGCAGAGTTCGATTAATAAAGTTTAAGTTCTTATTTTCGTTAATGTATAGTGTAATTTAATATTATTATTTGAAACAACTATTTTAAAGTATTATCTCAATTAAGTATAGAACTTTGAAATTATATTATATACGAAGGCTTTTAATATTTTTATATATTATTGCAAAGAAAAGGGATGAGAATTATATACTGAAATTGTGCTGTATCCTCACATTCAGTCGAGTTTTGTAAGTTGTTATTATAGACGAGAAATATTAAAATATTTTTAACCAAACATGGTTTGTATGATGTGATTCACCATATTCATACCAATGTTTATACGACTTGAATAATTTTAGATATATTTTGTTTACAAAAGTTCACCTTTGTACAGTACCTTTGAGTTACAGTTGACTATACAGGATAATAGAGCGCAGCGGACAAACATTTTGTGCGTTATATATATTATATTATATATATATATATATATATATATATATATATATATATATATATATATATATATAATATTTTTTTTATTTAATTTGCTATATATGCTATAGCAAATATTTTGTTTCACTTAAATTTGTAAGTCGTTGTATATCCTTAAAAAAACAAACTAGAAATAGCAATAAAAATAAATATAATTCAAAAATAAAATATTAGCTGCCTAGTAAATGTGCAAAAGCTCTTAACCATGTATCACAAAAATGAAGAACGATATTTTAATTTTTATGTAGGCCTATTATATTTTTACATATACATATATGAACGACGCGACCATTTCTGCATTTTATGCGCTAAAATTTCCTCCAAGTCTTTGAATTTATTATTATTATTTTTTTTTCACAGAGAAAATTTTCAAATATATTTATGATATATAACAAATTTAAAATTTATTAGATATTAAAATGCATTAATTTGGTAACATGCATTTTAAGCTCTGTCGTTATGGTGATAAATAATTTTGCGCTCCTTACCTTCAAATGCCGCAAGAAAGCACAAACAGAGGGTAAAGAATCCCATCCTCTTGGAAAATAATTTTATAGTACTTTCAGTTTGTTTTACAATTGTTTAATTAGAAATCACTTTGCACTAGCACTAGAAAACACACGATAAAAGCAACACTACTAGAGATAGCGAGCGCCCTGTACAGGACCGGCACTGCAGGCGAAGAGCGCAACACTGAGTCGTGTTTGCCGCTCTGTCAGTTTGATCTGCAGCGCGCGCTTTGCTCCAGTGAACAGCTTCCAGCACGGTGCCGCCATCTTGTGACTTAACTCTAAGTTTAATAACTTACTTTTGCAAGGTATATTCAGAGTCAGAGTTATAAAAATATACAATCTTTCTATCACATTGTGGGGGCAAAAAAAAAAAAAAAAAAAAAAATGATAACGCCACAAAGGTTATTTGTAATTTTTATTCATAGTTAATTAAGCTATAGCTTCTTCAGAAAGAAATAAAACAGTTACAAATATTTTTTATATTAATTATATCATTATTTATTTTTTAATCAAGTGCTGCGTTACATCTACAATTTTTTCTTGGAAATGCTTAATAAAATTCAACATTCAAACTCAAAATGTCTTTATTTTCACTCTCCTTACAATCAAATATATGCAATAAGTGCAATAACATAGAATTGTCAACTTATGTTTTAAAAATTTGATTTCCCGATATGATATCTCTATTTTACACGACTTTTTAGTGACGAATTAAATTTATTTCATAATGCACAATATTGTTCCGATATACATGCTAGTATATATATAGTGTATCTTAATTGGCTATGCTGTATATGTGGATTAATAAATAAATATAATACAGAGTACTGTATATTATATACAGCATAATAAAGCTAGACGTAATGTACATTATATTTAATATTAATTATTCACATAATTATTTAATATTTTTATAATCGAAGTACTATTTTAACTATAAAAAAACACTTTTCAAGTAGGTAACATTTCAATTGACGAGAGAACATTTTTACACATTGTAAACATTTAATTAAAAAATTTATTAAAAATTGTTTAAAATGAAATAGGATTAAAAATGTATGAAGCAGGATATTATAGCGATTATAAAATTATATACCTACACAGTATATGCATATCTATTATATAACTTATATATAGTTCATAGTTCCCTTTGTCCCTTTCTCCTCGATTTTTGCTCTGCAGATATGAATCTCAACCTCCTTTATTCACTATGCTTAAAAATAGCATTACATGAAATAAAAACTAATATCTAATTTTTAATTATTTAATTCATAACAACCTGTATGCAATCTTCCTATATAATGCACTGCACCAATCTTTGCTACTAATTTAAAAACTATGTTTAAGATGGAAAAAAATAATAACAATTATCAGCTTTTTGTTATTGGAAAATGAGAAAATAGCTTGAGTTCTAACTTTTAGTTCAGGCTTGTTAGCAAACTCATTGACTTTTCATTTATACTGTTATTTTTCAGTTTATCGCAGCTCTAGCACTTTTTTCATTCACACTGTATGGCCATGAGCATTCTTGTTAACAGTATTTTACTTATTCTTTTTGCAATGTTATTTTTACCTTTTTAATTTGATCGCGTGCCATGGATTATATAATTACTATATTTAATACGTATATATATATATATATATATATATATATATATATATATATATATATATATATATATATATATATATATATATATATATATATATATATATATATATATATATATATATAGATAATATATATCTATATTATTATATATATATACAAATTTTATACTACTGTATAGTTTTGTTTCATTGCTTTATTTATAAAGTTTATTTATCATATTACCAATTAATATGATACAGCTTGAACTCACGATGAATAAAACTCTGCTTGAAATTTTATTGAAATTTTCAATTACGTGTAATAAAAATAATAATAAAAATACAATCGAGGCTTTATTGTAATTATTTTTAAACTGTTGAACCTTTAAAAGTTATACGTCAAAAACTTAGCTACTGTCAGTTTAGCAAATCCATATCATCCCAAATGAATTCATTTGAAATCATATCTGTAAGACTTTTGATACAACCTCGTGCCTGTGTTCAGCTTTAGAGCTCTGTGATCTATTTCATATTTCAAATATTGAAATATGAAAAATGTTTAGTGGCACCTGTGGAGATCATCATTTTATTGCTAATTATTTAGATAAAATTTGGAATATTTTATTTATATCAGCCCTGAAATACTTGTTGTTTAAGGGTTTTATTCAGGGTTCATTTAAGCTACGTATTACATATAAAGAATTATGGCAAAATATAATATAAGATATAATATATTAGAAGTGAAATGAATTAACATGAAACAACTTTTACTTTTTTACTTACGAAATACGGGTCACAATCTCATAATCGTTAAAAAAATGTAGGTTTGACAAATAAATTCTCATAAGATCATATTATGTTATTTTATGTTTCTCAGTATTTAATATTTATTTCTTGTCATCGAAAAACGGGCTATAGTAACTGAAATATATTAATTACAATTTTACTAATTTAACCATTCTAACCATTTAACCATGTTAACCAATTTAATTATTCTTTATTATATGCTTATACTGAACAGTACTATACATGCATCATATATTTACTATTATATCACTTTTGTCTACAATGTAGAAACACAAATTAACTAGAGAGAGAAAGAGAGAGAGAGAGAGAGAAAGAACAAAATAATAAAAATTGTAAATTATTTAAAAATTTCTTTGTGTGCAAATTTTAAAGAAAAAGCCAAAATTTTGATCATTTCAAATTACACATGAAAATTGCAATGTTGGTACATAAAACAAAGTTTAATTTCTCAATAATCTTTGAAGTATATTTTTAATTCGACACTATAAATCAGGAACATCAATAAATGTCATATTAAACTTTATTTTTTTAGTATTATCTCACACATTTTACTGTGTGTGCATTTACTTTGGTGAAATATATCAGATGCTCGGATTTATAAATTGTATATATTTCATAACTTTTTCGGTCCAGCAGCACATATAAAACGCTATATCAGAGCTTCCATTATACCATAATATGATTATCCATGACCAAGCCGGTCCCTAGGTTGAAATAATTTTTAGAAAACGATGTAAGACATTCTTAAGCGCCTGTATATCAGGCAACTTTTTCTGCGAGTACGTTAAGCGGGTGGCCTATCATTGCAAGCTTTTTTTTTTTAAGTTTTTGAGGCATTAGTTTTGGATGTAATTATCTATAGTAAATCATTATATTATATCCTAGCATGATATTATGACATTTTTTTTAAAGAGCTTGAGTTTTCATTAATTTATGTAGTTGTTTATTATTTTCAGATTTTTTAGGTGACTATTATACTATCAATTTGTATTTTAATTAACTTATTTTTTATTTTATGTATTATACAGTTGCGCATCAAGTGACAATTAAAATAATTGTACCTATATTAATATGCAAATAATGATTAACAACAGAAAAAAATGAAAAGTGGTGTTTAGGTATTGACACCCTTTTATATTATTGAGATTATATATTATAAGGGTTGGAGAACGACCCTTTTCTGCAAAATGCCAGTTTTAGACATACCAATGAAAACAGTGTCATTTCCTAGTAACTCGACCACACTTAGAACGTTTATGCCGATTAAATTGACCCACGACCCTTTACAGGTCCTCCAAGGGTTGGAGAACGACTCTTTTCTGCAAAATGTCAGTTTTAGACATACCAATGAAAACGGTGTCGTTTCCTAGTAACTCGACCACGCTTAGAACGTTTATGCCGATTAAATTGACCCATAACCTTTTACAGGTCCTCCAAGGGTTGGAGAACGACCCTTTTCTGCAAAATGTCAGTTTCAGACATACCAATGAAAACAGTGTCGTTTCCTGGTAACTTGACCACGTTTAGAACGTTTATGCTGATTAAATTGACCCACGACCCCTTCCAGGTCCTCCAAGGGTAGGAAAACGACATTTTTTTATTAAAAAAGCCAGTTTAAGACGTAACGTTGAAAACGGTGTTGATTCATAGGTCATTGACCTTGCATAGAACGTTTATACTGAAAAAAAATGGACCCAAGACCCTTGCCAGGCCAGGTCCTCTAAGGGTCGGAGAACACCGTTTTCAACTTAACGTCTTAATCTGAAATGTTTTAGACAAAAAGTTCGTTTCACAACCCTTGGAGGATCTGGCCTGACAAGGGTCTTATATTTTTTAACCCCCGTAACTAAAATTTGGTTAATGTTAAAAAACTTTAATTTTTATTATTTTTTATTTTCACTTTAACATGGGCTGTCCCACCCTGAAAAAATGACTTCTGGGTTCAGGGTGCTTTTTCTACCCTTTAAATTTAAATTAGGGTAAAAATAAAAACATTCCCGGAATACATATCATTTTTCCTCTAAGAGTACTAAGTTGCGTTGCGCTAGCTTAATTAGGGAAATAACGGCAAGCCATCTCCGCCGTTACACGAGCTATGGAAAAGAGTTTATATTATTATGCTATTTTTTGCGGATATATAGTTCTGGATAAATCAATTATACCTAAATAATAAATTGTTATTACTTATTATTATTGTTTTATTTTTGTAATGGATTGGTCTAAGCAAATGCAGAATTGCTCTCTTTAAACAGGCCATTACATTTTAAAGCATAATATGTTCACTCTTTACAGAATGATTTCCACTGGATCTCCAATCTAAAATTCATAACATTTATTATAAGAAAAAAATGTGCAATAGACAACTTCACATAATCATTAATCAGCACTTGTCCCTCTCTAGAAGAGTAGCAAGTAGTGTCATCAGGTTGATCACTGCCCAGTAAACCACAGTTTTTTCACATGTACATTGCAAGTACTTTTCCGATGCAAGAATGTCAGTACCAGTGACGTCACATGAGCTGGGAGTGACACTCTTACATCGGAAAAGTACTTGCAAACTACTTGTGAAAAGCTGTGGTTTACTGGGTGGCAAGGTAAAGTGGTAAAACGGTCATCGTTAGTTTTTTATGTTAATTAATTTTCAAAAAATTTGGCCTGGTTTAATCGTACATCATCATAAAGTACAAAGCACAACTCCAAAAGTATTAAGGACGTGAACGAGCCGCAGTTAAAAGAACGTGGTGAAAAATGTGCTCAACGTTGAACGTTGACTTCAAATGTGGGTCTGGGTTCACAGTTTCTATCTGTTGACCTCTTTCAACTTTGGTAATAAATATCATTTTGATGCAACTGTAAAAATTCAGCTTCGAGAAACTGCAATTTCTGGCGGAGACTAGATTCTCATTTGTAGTCAACTTTGCGCACATTTTTCACCTTTGTTTCTTTCACTGGGATTGTTTACGCCTAAATACTTTTTGAGTGTGCTTTTTTACGTATACCATATGAAATTTACGAAAAACACTATTTGTATACCACCAAATTAACATAAAACTATAGTGATGACGTGATGAGTGATTGATGACCCTTGCCAGCAGTGCCGTGTCCTGATCCAGATTTCAGGTCCTGATTATGTGAAGTATGTAAAAGCGCGATGCGCGATGCGGCGCGATGTTTGCGTGTCTATTTTCAAAAGTTTTCGCGCTATACTACAAATGACAACTTTTGAAAAATTGCTTTGAAAGTAAAGTGTTTAAATACAATAGGCCATTGAATCAATAAAAAAAGGAATAAATTTTCTGATTAAATTTAATTTTGCTGTTTAAATTACCTTTATATTTTAGTTTTAATGTTGCCTTTCCTCTTTTTTTTTAATGTTGGCATATTTTCAACATGGCGTCGGTGCGTAACAATAATTAAAAAGAAAAGGTCGATGTAAATTTTGTTACTTTTGTGGTTTGTCATTATTTTAGTATGTCTAATTCTGAAGCTACTGATATGGTAAATATATAAAGTAAACTATGAATTCGTATTGTACAACCTATTCTATGATTTATTTATCTTCATGTTAGTGTGCGCGTTGATTTGCATGTTTGATCTTCAGGTCATATTCACACCTTCCACTTGTCCTTGACTTTGAACTCTTCGTGAAGTTAAAATAGCACTGATTTCTATATATTTCGAAATATTTTTTTGCAAAAAATAACAATATTCAATTTTAATATTTTCATTTCTTTGTTTGGAAAGGTTTTACAGCAAATACTGTTGTCTGCTGTAATGATGAATGTCTTGCGGTACCGGTGTAAGCACCTAGGTATGATATGTATGTATTTATGTACATACATACATACATACATTTATATCATACATACATATTTATGATGTAATATGACATCATTTAATGGTATGTATGTAATTTGCAATATGATGTTATGGTTATGTATCATCGTATACATACAAGCGTCAGATGCAAAAGCAGACTTCCGACAAAAACTGTACGCATCATTTACTGTTACTAAGCCGGTGAGAAATGAACCATGCAGCAATGTCGAATGTCTGCTTTCTTGCATCTGACACTTTCATATATGCCTATGACACATATGTCAAATGTATATGTAGCATACTACGGTATGTATATAGACATATATGTATGATATGCTGTGTATATATACACACAATGTCCCTTACATGTCTTCCGACTTCCTGTATAAATTTGTAGACAAGCATGATTCAAGCTTTTACACTCCAGCGCCGCGATAGGCAGCCAAAACTACTACTACTTATACTGCTTCACGAGGTTTGAGGTCTTGTTGTCACCTGAGCGCAAGATTTTGGAGTGGTTGTCTCTGTTTACGTCATACATTATATCATTTCTGACCTATAGTCAGCCTTATCATAAGAATGCTGTTCGTAAACCCTGTTCTCTTGCACCAAAAAATGCGCATTCCATTTGAATAACCAAAGGCGATCGTCATTTTTGGTGCAGAGAACAGGGTGTATACGAACAGCATTAATAGTTCAAATAGCCCCCAAACATATCGCAGTGTTCCCTAGAGAGGGAAATTTAAAATAGCGTGTCTAAAAAATCAGCCAAGCGTCGGAAGACATGTAAGGGACATTGGTGAATACATACATATTCCTTTATTTTGTTCACAAAAGCAGATTGTGATTTATAACGAGCTCTTCATACATACCTACACTACACATTACAAAAACTATGCTGTACATGTACTGTACATACATATATGATTGTAAATAATCTTCGTATGCATATTTATTTTCCTAATGATTTGGTTTTGTATCATCTATATCAATTGTTCATGTAATGGTAAATGTGTAAATGTTTTATGCTTAAAACGTCTCTTACAAAATGACTTGCAATTATTTCCTCCATGGACGTGGTGGTTTGCTTGTGTGATGCACAAAATGTTATTTATTATTACCTATAAGTTTCTCCACTCACTCACCCTCCTCATATCTTGTGTGTTCATAGCTTTCATCTGCTTGAGGAAGTTGACATAAAGTTGGGGCCATCATGAGCATGAGTAATGCAAAGGTAAAAATGAATGAAGCTTTTATTTAAGCATCTAGATACCGTATGTATGTACATTATTTGCATGGGATCCACTGTTTGTATGAACGTAAATATGTATGTATGCATGTTTTGTGTGTTTGAGGTTCACCAACAAGTCAAAATACATTATGTCACTGCTTCGGCTTGTTATTTTAGAGGTTACATGTCTGTGCTTGAAATAGCTCAATTATTTTAGGACTTTTAGACTTGCAGATCCTTTTTTTTTTTTTTTTTTTTTTTTTTTTTTTTTTTTTTTTTTTTTTTTTTTTTGTTTGTTAAATTTTACTTTTAGTAGAACACATAATTTGTACCAAATATACAACTCAATTTTATCTCACTTAACATTCATGGTAATACAATAATAATAAATTAATGCTAATGTCACATCATAATTTATAATTAATAATAATAACATATAATAATTTATGTACCGTATTTCAACATTAAACTGAATAGATATTATACGGTGATAATATTCCATTTGTAGTCCACTGACACTGAAACAGAGTCGCCTTTACCTATAGGTATAGATGGCTCTGACCGGAATTGAAAAAAAAAAGCTCGCACATATATTAAAAAAAAAAAAAAAAAACTTCAGTTCAATTTTTAGCTATATTATTTTGCTCTAAATCTTGGCAATTTTCCCAAATAAAGTTCTAAAAAGTGTTTCTTATTAGGAAACCTCATAATTGAATGCTGAAAAATTATTATTGAAGAAAATAAATGCCTGCCAAAATATGTACGAATACCAGTGGCTGTGGTGCGCAGATCTCAAGTTAAATATGAACAATGTTATTAAATTTTCTTTTTATGTGTCTTTAATGCACTTTAATGCATGTTTGTTTTTTAATGCACAATTCAGATTTATTACAAAGTGCAGCAAGGTCATGCAACTTGCTATTCAATATGATTATAAAAGGTCACACTTAACTTGTAGGTAGTTCACCTAATTAACATGTATACATACTTACTTACCTTGGTGCATGAATGTGTTAAATGTATGCAGTGTAAAATGAAGAGTGAGTTATTGAAATTGTTGTAAAAATGATGTGTTTGAAGGTACAGAATATACTTCTCACTTCATCTGTAAATTTGATGTTTTTAGCAACTCTTTTTATTATTGACTTTTTGAAAGCAATTTTTTTGTGAGATACCAAATAATATTTTATATTTTCAGTTGCCAATTCTCATTGGCTTAGCAGTGATAACTATCACTGCCATTGCTGCCAAAATTTACTTGTCTCGTCGCAAAGAGAAAGGACCACCTAAAACTCTACTAGACCCTACTGTGAAATATGCACTCAAACTTATTGAGAAAGAAGACATCAGCCATGATACCAAGAGATTTCGTTTTGCTTTGCCATCTAAGGAGCATGTCTTAGGTAAATTCCTATACAAGATAAAGTTAATTAAAAAAATATATCAGGTCTTCCGGATAGAAATGTCGTTGTAGAGGTTTTTTTGTGATGCGACCTTGAATCTTACCTGTTCTTTTCATAGAGCTCATACTCGCATGGCAAAAAAACTCTACAACGACATTTCTATCCGGAAGAACTGATATGCTTTTGTATGTTTAAATTTGTGTATAATTTTAAATGGCGAACTTTTAAAGAAAAATATAATTAATAAAGCAAAGAAAATTATTTTTCTAGTAGACTTGGGAAATAATAATAAGTTTTGCACTTCAAAATGATATACCGGTAATCATTATATCTTTATCATCAGTACAGTAGCGCATCTACGTTAAATTTAAGTATGTTGTGGTCTGTATATGCCACTGAAGAAAATAGCCAGGAAAAATTTAATTTGCCTAGATATCGCCAAATTACAATTATCGCTCTATTACAAATTATAGTTTTTGGTTACATAAATTATTATTTAAGAAATGTAGAACATCCTTATCTGTCTCAGACTATAGATGTACCATTTTTTTATAGGTTTGCCAATTGGACAACACATCTACCTGTCTGCTCAGATCAATGATAACTTTGTGCCTCGTCCGTACACTCCAGTCAGCAGTGATGATGACAAAGGCTTTGTTGACCTAGTCGTAAAGGTTGGTTGCTCTATTTATGACACAATCTATACATTTGTATCTAAGCAAGTTCAGCGTAGCATTATAATTTACTTTTCATGCCACACAGCAAATGCAATGCTCAATGACGTCAAATTGTACACTACTTACTGATTAATTCATAGAATTGCCGTATGGCAATGAATTAAAAGTTCAGATCACAGGGTATGGTACTTATTTTGTCTTTAATTACCCTACACATTATCTGAGCCATAAAAATAATAACTTCCACACTTTTATTGTAAGATTATCATGATATGATGAAGTTTTAATATTTGTTCAATGCCCATGGTTAATCAGATTATTTTTTACCACAGGTCTATTTCCGAGATGTAAACCCCAAGTTCCCCGAGGGAGGCAAGATGAGCCAGCACCTTAACACCATGAAGCTTGGAGACACAATTGATGTGAGAGGACCTTCAGGACGCCTTGTATACAATGGAAAGGGAGAATTTGCAATCAAGCCTTCACCTAGAGCAGCACCTGAGACTGTTTGTATCAAGAAGCTTTCCATGATTGCAGGTGAGTTCATTGAGTTAAGCTGTTGAGTTGAATCTGTCAGTTTTGATGCTGGTGTAAAATTTGTAAAAGAACTTGTAAAAATGCAACATTAAGGTGGTTTGTTTGGTAGTATGTATATTTTAAATACAACAGTATAAGTTGTTTTTGTTTTTATTTTTTATTATTATTATGTACAGTATTTAATACAGTGCCTATATATTAAGGAAAAATCTACTTTGCAGTAATTGATACTACAAGATTTAATAGAATAACACATAGATATTAGTTTATGGAAAAAACCATTGCGGTTAGTATCAATAATAATAATAATAAAGAAAAAGATAGAGTTATCAGCAAGGGCCTTACCACAGTAGAAGTTCTATGGAGAAGTCGAAGTCTCACGTGGCACAGTTTTTTTGTTATAAAACAAGGTTTATTTCATATCAGAGCTTCCGTCATATATTAATGACATTTCTTGTACAAGACTAGACACTGCTCAGTGATGTGCTCAAGGAATTTTCTTCTTTGATTGATAATTGGAGAGACTTCGACCTCTCCATAGAAATTCTACTGTGGTAAGGCTCTTGCTGGTAACTCTATCCTTTTCTTTATTATTATTAACACATAGATTGATTAAGAACAATTGGGGAGTGGGAAAAAGCAATGTGCTTGCTGTTAAAATGACAGGGACACCAAGATATAGAGAAAATTATTTCTACCCCAGGTTGTAATTTTTCTATAAGCTTTTGTTCGAGCTGTTAATAATGCTATGCTTTCTTTATAAGCAATATGAGTGGCTAGTAAATACATTTAAAAAATTTTGACCTGGGTTAGAATTTATTTTCTTCATACTACAGCATCTCTGTCAGTTAAACCTCATTACTATCTCCCATTCCCCAATTTTTCCTAATGTTATGTGTATTTCTATCAAATGTACACTAAGGATATTTATAATTCATATATTCAGTATTTAACATGCAGCTTTTTAGCAAATATAGGCGTATATATTTTTACTATAGGCCTAAAATTATAATACACTTGGAAACATTTTAAAACAGATGTTAAGAAAATGCGTTATAGAGCTAAACTGACATTAAAATGCTAATGTTTTAGGTGGTACTGGCATCACTCCAATGCTGCAACTGATTCGCCACATCACCAAGGATCCTCAAGATACGACAGAAATGTGTTTGCTCTTTGCTAACCAGACTGAGGATGACATCTTGCTGAGGAAAGAACTGGAAGAAGTGGCTAAAGATTATCCTGACCAGTTCAAATTGTGGTTCACTGTGGATCGTGCCAAGGATGGTAAGATTCTGAATTTTGATTATCTGTTTCATTTAGGTGGAAAAAAAAAGCCACAATGCATGCAAGGCTTGCAATGTATATGCAAACGTGTGTCAATGTATTTTAATCTATTGAAAAAATGGTAATAAAAATCAATGTGTATCTCAGACATTACAATACTACACATAGCATTCACTTATATTACTTTGCACACTGGCTGTAGTACATACAGCACACACTAAACTTGTGTTTATTAATATTTTTCAGGCTGGACGTACAGCACTGGGTTTGTCTCTGCAGACATGATCAAGGACCATCTGTTCCCTTCCTCCTCTGACAACTTGGTACTCATGTGTGGACCTCCTCCCATGATCAACCTGGCATGTATGCCTAACTTGGACAAACTCAGCTACGATCCTAAGCTCAGATTTGCATACTAGACCAGACTTAAGCTGCATTTACTTAATTTGCCTTGCAGGGAGAGCATTTAGTTGCTTTTTACTTTTTTTTTATGTATACTGTATCTATATAATGTGATGATTACATCCACCCTAAACTTTCAGTCTTGCTAGTTAACACAACGATATTATAAATATGTATACAATAAGATTAATTTCTGGTGAAATAATAATGTTATGAAGAGTAAATATTTCATACACTTTGAGCTTGCACAGTTTTGAAGTTGTGATTTTTTGATAGGCCAGTGATTTAATGACTACGTTACAAACTTTTTTCTATTTTCAATAATTTACCACTTTGTTATAACTTTTTTATTATTTTAAAAAGATAAAGCACAGTGTCTGAATTTATATTATAAACTTTGGATAGTCAACTTAATTTTTTACAAAATGAACATCCCTCTCATCAGGGTCCTTAATTTTAAACTATTAATAGCTTTTTTTTATATAGATAAAGTAAAAACAACATTATTATTCAGTAATATTCAATGACACTAAAGAAATGCGTAAATTTTTATTGTATTTTTGTAATATGACAATTAAAATTGTTACTTGCTGTTTAGCCAGATTTTGCTATTGTTGTAAAGCTGTGTTTCTAGCAAATCTTGGCAATGTGTACATGGATATGGTTATGAATAAAATCATTTGATGATTATAAATCTTGCCTCTCTTTATTGCCCCCCCCCCCCCCACACACACAATGAGGCCTTTTCCCAAATTGATGTAACTGCAAGTGTAACGTACTGAAATTACGATCCCATATTTTATTATTATTAAAAGAGTAAGCTCCGAAGTGAAAGTGTTTATAATTTTTTTATTTTAAAAGGGTAAAAATCATGAGTGGAATGGTTATAAAATAATAATAAAAAGTATAGAATAAAAAAAAAAAAAAAAAAGGGAGGGAGGGAGGGGGGGGGGGGAGTTTACAAAAAACTAAAAAGTAACCAACAATTTCCAATTTTTGCCACCTACATTCTCAAAACATTGTTTTCCATAGAGAAAAAATTTGAAACTGTTTTCAAAATGCGTTAGCATCAAAGTTGAAGTAATAAATTGTATTGAAAATTAGATTTTCGTGTTACACCATGTTTTATACAGAGCAGTAAATATGTTAAAAGGGATTCCTCCTGACTAGGCGCTAAATTACAAACTCACAAATAAATTATATTATTTATTTGTATCTTAATTTATTTATGGTTGGGGGAAAATAAATATTATTTGCATGAATTTACTATAAAAGTGCTTTTTATTTGTAGCAGCATTTACGATCCAGCGAATCAGTTGTTTTGAAAATGTCAATGCAGCTATCATAGAGCACGATTGTTTAAGAAAACTCAAAGAAATAGCAATAGTTTGATTTAGTAATTTTTTTTTGGGAGGGGGGGGGGGGGTCCCTTGAGACTTCACTAAATCAGGAGTTACTTTAATTCAGATGGATATGTTTAAATCAGTTATTTATTATAATATGTTACTGAGCTTGCAAATCGTACCACATTTGTAGATAATTTGTATAGTGCTCTTGTACTTTATACTTTATTATATGGTTGTGCTAGCAAAATGCAAATATTTTTTTTTTCTAATTGCATTCCTCATCATAAAGTATTGGATTAATCAATATTGAAAAATAATCTAAAAATATTTATATACATATTTGCAACTGAATATTCATCTAAAGAATAATAATTTCATTTTTCTCCATCAATATCCTCAATAAAAAAAATATTTATATGTGATGCTAAAAAAGAATTGTGTAGGTGAGAGAGATAACATGAGATGTTAATATGTATATCATTCCAAATTTAACATAGAAACCTCATCTTTTATTTATTTATTATTTTTTTATTTTTTTTATAATAATAAATAATAATGCACATAAAAAATGCCTAGGATGTATCAACACAAAAAATTGATCCTATGTCCCTTTGCCTATGTAAACAAGAGAATTTTTGTTTTCTTTGATTTTCAATTTAATGTGCTCTAATTTTTTCTACCTACTGTACATAGTATTATAATCCATTTTAGTTTCATCGTTAATTATAAATGCACCATAAGATTCTCTCTCTCTCTCTCTCTCTCTCTCTCTCTCTCTCTCTCTCTCTCTCTCTCTCTCTCTCTCTCTCTCTCTCTCTCTCTCTCCTCTCGTTCATTCTTTCAAAAACAATATTTTTGAAAGACAATTTAGTGGTGTATTTTTATTGAACAGGAACTCATTAAAACTTTCATATTATTCGTACAAATTGTAAATGCTGATACAATAACTTATAAATTGTGTATTATAAGAGAGGTACGTGTTTATAAAATATTCCAAGGAGTGCAATAAAAATAAAAGTCATAACTAGAAAGAAAAAAAATACATATTTTTTTATTTAACATAATATAACATAGCACCTTGTAACCCACACCAGTAAATCGCTCTTAGGTAATATAAGGCACAAATATTAGTACCTATAATTAATACCAATAAGCTTGTAATTTACTGAGGAGGGATAAGTTTCAGTTACATATTAAATATTTTTTTCAAAGTACGACTTCTTGTTGTTTAACGATTAGTAGACGATAATGTATAATGTGTATGATGAAATGTTCAGTATTGCGCAAGTGCTCCCAGCCAAGAAGAAAGTAACATTTCTTCATCTAATTCATTATGGTTAATGAATGAAATTCCCCCCTCCCCTCAAATATATATTTTAATCAAAGAAATACAGTCCAAATAAGTGAAATAAGGTGTCGCTTTTTTCTTATTTAAATTCTTTCCAATAATACAATATTTTGTCACAAACTTCCAACACTGCAATATTATTTTTGGTTCACAATTCAAAATTCATTTCTTTCATCCTACACACACAATATCATATAAATGCATTATTCAAAGTTATTGCTTTTAAAAAACAAGCACTATGTTTTTGTTGTTTTTTTTTAAAGAGGAATTAAATTCAGCTCTATGAAAGACTAGAAAATATATAAACAAAAAAGAAAAATACAATTGTCATTATATATTTTTTACATTTTAACATAAATGAGACTTTTTCAGTTTGTAAAAAAAATAAAAAAATAAAATGAATAAATGAATTAACGAATAAAAATACTGATTATTAAGTTTTGATTTTGCGTCTATATATTTCCATTTTATGTCCTCCATGGTTGTTGTGCTTGTTGTACTGGATTTGTGGTTGGTAAGGTTTCCTGGGTAATATTTGCTGTCTTCTTGTCTGTGGAAGAAAAATATATTACATATTTGATAATATAAATTTAAAAATATAACAATAAAAATACAATTTACATATTTACATGTAAAATACTGTATGGTGCAAGAAATATATACTACATGTTATATGCATATAAATATAGACTATGTATAGACACTTCTTTTTTCATGTTAATTTACATAATGCTTGTAGAGCAAGTTTTAATTGATAATATTAATTCTAAATGTTTTTAAAACTGAATCCAAAATATAAATATAAAAAGGGAGACGCATGTGAATAGAAAGGGAAAACATATAATCAATGCCATATGTTTTGCTAATGCTTAGAAGAAGACTTTCTATGAAATTTAATGATGCAGAGTGAGAAGAAAACTCATCATTCCTCTTGATATACTTACCCCTACGAAGGAGAAATTTCTGTAGGGTTAAAACTGGTGCCTCGAACATCAGATAAAGCCCGAGTGCCAAGCCAAAAGTCACGATGATATCGCCTGCGGTCATCCAGAACTAAAACACAATCAAAATTTGACGTGAATATACGTGAGATTGCATTATTTCCTTTATATTATATATATGCTGAGGCAAATTATTAAAAGGTAGAAAGTTGGAAATGTAATGAGTAAGCAAGAGCGGAGGAAATGTTTAATTTTAATTTACTCTCTGTATCCTCTCTTAAATGAGGCAGCTGTCTTAACTTTCTTTGCTGCTGCAATCGATCTCTTAATTCCATTAATCATTTAAGTGTGCGCGCTTTAAATTAGATCTATATTTTGTCACTTTTATTATTATTACTTTTTTAGTTGCACGTTTTGTTAATAAATAGCCTTTAGAGAAAAAGTCATTGCGATAACAAAATTATTGTAATGTGACTTTTATGACATCACTAATGCTATAATTTTCACAGGTAATACATAGATTTTGTATATGATTGTTTCATTTAAATTAAAAGCTTATACTTATTTGTTTTATATTTGAAATATTAAATTATACTTACAAAATTTAAAACACAAATTCCTTATTTGCAAAAAGAAAAAATAATGACACTTAAATGTTCATAAAAGTTTATACTTATTCTGTCCTTTTAAAATTAAACATATAGTACTAATATTTTATGTATGCGTGTTATACTTAATTATGTGATGATGCAACATTCATGTATTACAAAATGCAGAATAATTTTGCACTTTTTAAATTTAAAAGAGCATTATTTAGTATTTAACAAGAAAATGTGCTAACTAATGATAAAAAATGATTTCCAACATGAAATTATATAGTATATATTGTTGATATTAAATGAGAGAAAGTAGTTGCACCTCTTCAGTCAAAAAGTTAATTTCTCACTGTTGATGTATAGCTAGGTACTTACAAGTTTATAGTAACTCATATACTCTGCACTGCGCATGCTAGCTGTCTCGTACAATTGCACACCTGAGTGCACCAGGAAGGCGCAATATGTAAGCCGACTCAGTGGTACCAGAGGCTTCCAAGACAATAGCGCACGATATGGACCTGAAACAAGATCAAGTTGGAGTTAGATACGTTGGAGTTAGATACATTGATGTTCTTAAATTAATTTTACTAAAATATTTCTAGGTTTAAAAAAAGTTATAAAATAATTAACAACTGTTATTATTTGAACTTTTTCTGTCTTCAAAATAACATTTTAAATATTTAATTTTTTAAAATTAATTCTTATAAATTTTTTGTATTAATAACATTTGACAATCAGCTTTTTCTAAATTGTCAGTAAATTCAGCTGACAATTAAGAGGCTTGATTCCAAATATGAGTATTTCTTACCCGCCACGTCGAGAGCGCAGGCGATGATAAGATATCCAAGAGAAATGCCCCATCCCGCACGATGCAACCCTCCGTACAGAGCTTTTTCCAACCCACTGCGCTGTTCTCCAGGCAAGTAGAACGCCCACGCTCCAAACAATGATGATAAAGCCACTGCGTGAAGTAAGACGAACACAAATGCTGCTGTGCGCTGTAATCAAAGTATAATTTGCAGCTATTGAAACTGTGAGTGTCTCTAAAATTATATTATAAAGTTAATTATTATTTTTACTATTTAACCATACACATTATCGAGAAAAAAGTTTTTGTTTTTTACAGTATACATATACCTAATTATATATTTTCTTTTCTTGTTATAATAACATTTGAATTTGAAAATCGTTGCTGCAGTTTAAGAAAATGTATATATTTATAAAATAAGTATGAAATTATACACAATGAAATTATTCTCACATTCGTAAGTAAAATTGTGTTTACCTTAGTTATCTTGGTTCCACTGATTCTGATACGGTAGAAGATATAACCCCACAGCATACCGAGGATGTAAGGAGCGATTCGTGTGTGACTCGGGATGTAAATTGACCTGAATGTATCGTTGCTCACGGGATCAGCAAGCGTGCTATATAGAAATAAAAATAATCATATTTATTTCACACACAAAATTTCTTTTAAGAAATATAAATTGACAGATCATTGAAAATAAATGAACACAATAACATGATTACATACAATAATTGTTAAACGTCTAAATTTAATAATAATTCCATAAAAAAATATAATAAATATGTAACTATTATTTTCAAATTGCAGGCATCTAATTTTGTTGGAAATAAATATCTTAGGGATTATTTTGTTAAATTATTATATTTATGAATATGATTTTATCAATATCAATCATTATTAAGTTTATATATGGAATAGTATTTTTATTTTTTATTACTTTTTCTTTTGTTTCAAAAGTATAGAAATAATTAGTTGGTTAATTGCAGGCATTGATATCTCCGTCAATTTTATGCAATGCATCATGACTGCTACATACCAAGAAGCTTATTTTATGTATTATTTTTATCGAAACAGAACAGATGGAACGAGTATCAAGCGATAAATCAAAACAAGTAAACAGAGTGTATGTATGTGACAGGAAGTGCTTATACTTGCCTCATGAAGAGTAACAAGACAGCATCGAGGCCGCCTAGAAGGGTCACGGCTAAGGGCACGGCGATTGAAAGCAGCGCTGCAATAATGAGCATCACCTTACCGGCTCTGGGCCACCTCCACAGTGGGTATACAATCAGAGGAGCGAGCAGAAAGTAGTGCATATCACAAGCGAGAAACCAGGATTGAAACAAACACTAAAACATACAAAATAGATGTATTATCATTTATACATTCCGATGGTAGTACTTTTTTTATTCAAAAAAATAGATTATATTATAAGTAATATATGAGATTCAAATTACATATTGTTCTATCTACAATTTTGAATGGTATTTTTATTGAGGTAATATTATAGCACTGACATATTAAAAATTGTCAATCTGAAATTTTATAATTTGACTGTGAACTAGTTCTCGAGTTACGCCATATTTAGATCAATGTTACTTACCAGTTGCTCAGTGTTCACGTAATTGTTTACATATAAGAGGTTAGCCCACCAGTTGACTCGACAGCGCTCGCGCTCCAGACCTACTTTGGCCCTCCACAGTGGCCCTTCCCCAATTTTATCTAGAAACGTGGCATAGAAACCAACGACTGCAGCGTAAACTGGAGTTAACCTGTAATTGTAAACAAAGTATAAAATTATGTAATTTATCAATTTTATAAAACAATTCTATAATAAAAGTATATAATGTATTTCGAGAATTCTTTGGATTTTTTATACATATTATTGTAAAACTCAAAACTAAAACTACAAATAAAATGATAATAATAATAAAAGACCAACTGCTTGTTTATTTACTTGTCCATTTATATAGAATATTACTGAATCCCTTATGATTGTGTTACCTGATGTATCTGTAGAGGTAGAGCAGTGGAACATTAAAGGACTTCCTCTTGTCGAGCTCCAAAATCATGAGGTAACACGATAGAAAGCCACTAATGACAAAAAATGTATCCACGATAATTGGTCCATTCAGCAGAAGCATGTTTGCAGCTGACTCGTAAATCTGTAAGATGAAAATTTTATGTATAGTTATAATTACATACATTTCATCATTTGCTAAAATTTTGTCACATAATGTATAACTTCATGCTTTCGTATATAATGGAAATACTTCCTTGTACGTGCAAAACTGAAAAAAATAAAAAAGAAACATGAAATCGCAAGTATAAATTAAAATGTTGTAATAAAAATGTTTCAATAATACATTTGGAGAAAAGTTAAGAAAAAAAATACAGAGAAGGAAATTGGAAGATGCCTTAGGTTAAAAAGTTAAAAATCTTCACCTGTTCAACCTTCTCAGGATTCCTCAGAGGACCTCCAAACGAGAACATTGCTCGATGTCCTAGGATTATGAGCAGCATGGAGAAGAAACGCAAGCCATGGATGCACCTCAGGTCTCCGGCCTCGGCCTCACGAGACGCGGGTCCTCGACTGAGGGCGACCCAGTTGGCGCGCACGGAGAACGCTTCCACCACCAGAGCTCCAGCCCCTATGACGTTATTAGACAAAGAAAGGTGCAATATACTACTAGTGCACATTTATTGTTATGTTTTCATTTATATAAATATAAAAAAGCTACAACCTGATTTTGGCATTGCAACTTAAAAAAAAAAAAAAAAAAAAAAAAAAATCTCCTAAATTGATATCAACGTAATCTTAAGAATTGTCAAGCCTAAGCCTTGTTCTTAAAAAGGGATGCGGGTTATGCTTTTTTGATATTGATTATTTCATTAAATTTAACTACTTTAAATAAAAATAATAAAATAAACTTGATCTAATTAATTTGTATCATTCGTCATCGACATGTCAGGGTGTTACTGAATTTTCTAGATCACTTTACATAACTGGTTTATGGTAAAAATTAATAATATTTTGAATGCGCGGGTTACATACCTGTTTGTTTGGTTCCTCGGTACCACGCGATCACCTCTAAAGTGGTGCAGATAAGAACCACTAGCACGACCAAACCAATCAAAAGTCTGTAAAATCAAAACATTAATTTATACTAAACTGTCACTCAATGTGCTGACTTTGCAAATTTTATGAATATCTATAAAACATTTTATTTGTTTTTTTGCTTTTATTTTATTTTCTTATATTCAATAAAATATTTTTAAATTCGTTTAAGTTAATGACATTTTAATGTATATAATACCATATAAATCAAAACCTGTTACAGCTTATATTAATATATAGCAATTTAAAGCTTGAACTCATAATGAAAATTTGGGCCATTTCCATTTACAACTATTTATATAGTCTTTTTTTTTTAAGTAGGTTCAATTTACAGTGTGAGTGAAATTAGGCTGTCAACTATTTTTAAGACAGCCAATAATTTTTTTTTTTTTTTTTTTTAAATAATTTAAAGTTTTAAACTTGTTCTTTAGCCTTGAAAATATCTATAGAAATTGAAATTGCTGTTTTTTTTTTCTTTTTGTATTGTCATTACACCTAAAAACTCAATTTAATATATGTCAATATGTACAGTACATATAATATTTCTTACCCTATTTTATCTGACCTTACAGTATGTGAAAGAGTTGTATAGTACATTAATATCACAATTATTTTTAATGAAATGAGCTAATTTTCGTATAGTTTGACTTTCCTATTCAAATGGGGGTTTAATTCTTTTATGTAATAAAATTCTTAAAGCAAATCATGCCAATAATTATAGAGAATAATTAAATTAGAAACAAGTGGGTGTATATCTTTTGTAACCTCTAAATAAAAACCATGTATATTATTATTATTATTATTATTATAACCACGTATAATATTTATGTAAATTTAAATTTACACTGCTTCCTTTAATTAAAATTATATTTATGTTGCTTTAAATTGCTTGCTAAAAAAATTACGTAATATTCCACGTGTTTATTATGAGTATACTTACGTTGAAATATTAATACTAAGCTTTTTAATTAAAACATCACTCTCTTACTTAACAAGTATGTATTATACGGTATTTATAATTTAATAATAGGAAAAAAAAATACGCACAAAAAACATGAAATTTAATATTAAAACAAAGATTTAATTTTCAGGGCAAGGCTATATGATTTTTTTTTTTTTTTTTTTAGATTTAAAGAAAATACAAGGTAGTCAAATAAGCCAGTTTGCTATGTTTTTGTACCACATTGGATACAATGATAGTATAGTCAAATCTTTAACTATAAAATTCCAGTTTGAAAGTAAAGCACCACAACTTTCATCGTTTCATGGACAAAAAAAAAAAAAAAAAAAAAAAAAAAAAGTATTTTCTTTTTAAAATTAATTATAAACGACATCCTGTAAAATTCTATAAAGTCATAAAATTATGCATCATGGAATATAAACTTTCAGTGTTTTTATAGCGCTCTACATAAAACAGTGCAAGAAACTGGTATTTGGCTATCATTTTTTATAATAACATTATAGTAATTTTCGTTTAAGCTTAAATTTGAAATAAAACTGTACACAAATAAACATGATAACATTAAAATTAAATTTTAAATATTAATGAATGACTAAATGGATACCATAACAATTTTTAAATTTAATCAGTACTAGATTCATGATTTATTGATAAGTTATTAAATTGAGTATAATATACAAAATAATATTATTTTAAAATGAAACCCTAAAATTAGATTAAAATTTAATTAATAACTAAAATATATACATTATTGAAAATGTATGTATAAAATATATTAAATAGCAATAAACGTGTATTTATTTCCAAAGAAATATTTAGATATATTTCTACTTTAAAGGTGACACGCTTAATTTTGATTACTTACTTATTGGCGTAGTAGAACACTTTGAACAAAAAACTAATATCCTAACATACCTAAAAATCAACGTTGACTTGGCCGGAGTCATTGATTTCTTATTTATTTTTTATTCACGAAATGGAACATGCGGTTTTATGACGTCACAGTTCACTTGTACACGCGCGCGGAAGCTATGTTAGTATATTAGACAAGTTTTTTGTTCAAGCTGTTCTACGCCTTTATAATTTTAGCTTTATAAACAGTAATAAAAACATTATGATGTAAAACGTTACATCAAGATTCATCACAATTACTATAAAATTTTATTGACGTGCTCTAGATACGATAATTATTTTATGTTGTTTTTAATTGAAGAAATGTATGCAGCAAGTTGAATTGTTATACCACAAAATACTGTCGAGATTGTCAGTTTTAGTTTGACCTCAGTAAATTAATAAAACTACACTGCGGTACACATAGGAGGGTTCTTTCAGGAAATACAAATTATATCCCGTCAGAGTAAACATATCATACTTCTTACACGCTATGATTTGTCTATGTCATGAAAAAAAAAACCTCTAACATCAATGTCAAGCAGAAATAAAAATAATAAAAATTTAGTTATTCTTTATTTTTTATAATCTTTTTTATATCTGTCTTACGAGAAATGAACCTTTAAATTCAATGTCAGAGCCAAAATAATATATTATATAATTTTAATTATGTATGCTAATAAATGTTGTTTATTTCAAATTGTGTTCTTAATGTGATTTTTAATCTAAAGGTCATCAACTAGTAGATAATAATTTGTAGTATAAATATGTTAATCGACCAATTCAACATTCAGCAGCAAGTATTAGATCCAATTGTGCATATAATTGTATAATTCAAAATTATCATTATTATTGGTTGTTAAGTTTTTTAACTTTGCCTATATTTTAAAATAGTTTTAATCAAATCATGGAAAAATTAATACCTAAATTTATTGTTTTTTTATTGTTATTATTATTATTTTTTTTTTTTTGCTTACCCATATGAGATATCGAGGGTATCAATAGGAGTTGCGGTCTCCTGAGTGGAGCACATGACCTCGGGTAGTGAGACCACTGCGCGAAGTCCCAGTCTCTGCTCCAAGGGTCGAATTGCCGACTCGAGGGCAAAGATGACATGTCGAGTACTGCATACTGAGGGTACACATACACCCCAGTGAATGATGTCACGTCTCAGACGTCGTCTGTCACCTGTGAACTGTGTACAGCAAGTGTAAAAAAAAAAAGTGGGTCGTACGTACTTGAAATACTTATTGAATTTCCTGAGTTCTGTCATTATGCTAATTATTAGATGATTTAAAATTTCACCATGAAAATATCTAACATTTATTTCAAGGAAGAAAGGGAAGGGATGGATGGATGGAAAGGCCACAAGAAAAGTCTTTGAATTTCAGAAAGTGAATAATATGTAACACAAGCTATGTATTTAACCTTTAAACTTGCTTCTTACATTAAATATAAGCTAGAATTAAAAATTGACATTATTAAATTCATCAATCATTTTTAAATCACGTACTTAATTGAAACTTTTCTCGTATAAAACATTTTAGTTTTTTGCTTTGAGGTTAAAATCTAGAAAATGGATTGATTTTTATTTTAAAAACAAGTAAATCAAAGGCCATGAGTTTATTATTAGTTTTTAACTCTTGGTTTCTTTTCTTTTTTACTTTCCCTGCAGCGCTCTCGCTGATATTTTATCACCCAAAACCTTTGCTTACTGTAAGTAAATTATGTCACCTTTCTGTAACTCGTTTGATGACTTTGAAACAGTATTATAAAATTATTATGTAAAATCACATAAAATTAATTAATTGTTAAAATATATATTATATACAAATAAAAAAAAAATCACGGTATAATTAAGTATATAATTAAAGAAAATTATGATAATTAATTATTATTAAGCTTTTATTAATTGATTATGCAAATAATTTTAATAGATTCTGATACTGTGTATAACCCAGTAACGATAATATTCTAAAGTAAATGTATTAAAAATATGTAATGGATATATTACATGAATATAATATAATTATATATTTTTTATATTTATAATAAATGCAATTTTGCATTGATGTGCAATAAAGAGATATATACTGAATCATCATATACGGTACTTTTAACTGACAAGTGTTAATATAATAAACTTGCGTCAGTGGGAAATATCAAAAGTAAATGTTTTAATTAAAAAAAAAGTTGCAATGTTCTATAAAATGATAAATAAATATAATTACAATTAAAAAAATATAACACACACGTATTTTTGTATTTATGTTTATAATATAAGTATACATAACAACTTTATTTTTATGATAGTTGTAAAAATGAATAGTAAATCTTATTAAGAATGTAAATTTTAATTACGGAAATATATAAGTTGGAAGGAATTTCTACTTTCTACTATGTACCAGTCGTGTATATGTATGACGTCATGAAATAATATGATCTTGAGATATATGGAAGTATGTGATATTACAATGCATATTATAGTAACGAATAGACAAGAAAATCTAGTTCTACAACTACATAAATCGTATTCACCTTGATCTTCTCCCATGCAGATGCGTTGGCCTCGAAGCTCATTCGATATGGATCTTTAGATGGTGTATAAAATTGAGGGTACGTGTTAACTAAGGGTGCAAATTGAACCTTAGCTAAGCAATATTTGCCTTGGAATCCTCGTCTTTCATCGTCAATATCGTCTAGATGTACTTTAATCCCAACACATGCATCGTAGCTACCAAATTGGTACACGTTGCCTGCTAATATACCTTCAGGTACTTTGGCAGTTGAGTCGTACACTGAAAATATAACAAAGAAAAATAAATTGATGAGTAACGTTTTTCAATACCTGTAACTGATTTTTTTTTTCCTAGCATTATGAGATTCTTATTATTTTTTTTCCGGATTTTATAAAACTTGATTTGAAAAAATGGATATCTAAAAACAAACAAACGAGTTCAACTAAAAAGATCTAATGATTATATGTGTGAATGAAAAGAAGAAATAAAAATAAAAGTGACAGTCTGCAATAATAACTATATTACAACATTTATTTATGTGTGTGTGCTGTGTGTGTGTCTCGACATACTAAATTTTAATGTATAAATCGAGTAAATAAATGTAACAGTTATAATTACAATATATAGAATATTATATTCCATATTTTTTTAATAGATAGTTCATCAGAGCACAGCATAATATAAAATAGTGGTGAATATTGCGTTCAAACTTAAAAATAAAATGAAGACATTTTGAAAAAAAAAAAGTAATACGATTCTTTTCTATGCTCTTTTAAATAAATAGTTGTGTCCATATATATATAATACTAGAATGCATATTGCAGAACATTATTACTAGGAAATAATAATAGATCACCATGAATCATTTTAATTAATGTAATAAACGCACTTGCAAACATTTATTTCATAAATAAAATGTTTTGAAATTAACATTTATTGGTTTGAATTATAACAACACGAGTAGCGCATGACATTAAGAAAAAATTATTGACCTTTTTGACAGTTCATATAAAAACAAAATTACAGTATTTCACTTGTATAGATGAAAGTAAATGTACTCTCAAATGAATTGAAAATGTCAATAACTTTCAACTGAAATAATAATAATAAAGATAAATGAATAATTACAATCTGTCAGATGCAAGATTCAAATTAATGTTGTAGTGCCTCGGCTTACATATTTTTATTATTACTATTTCACAAATATAAGAATTTTTATTTACTGACAAATTTGAATATAATTTTTTAATGTTATTTCAAATTAAAAAGTTTTGCAAACAGTGACAAAGAGATTTTGATTTATAAGGTTGATTTATTACATGGGTTTATCTTATATTTATTATTTAAGGGGGTACGACCAAGTATAATTTATATTGCGAATAAAAGGTGCGGCCTTTTTTATATATATGCTGCTGTGCGAACTTTAACGACACGACATGGCCCTGACCTGACCTAGTAGTAAATGTTTCCTTTAAATTTCTAAAACAAACCATATAAAGATTTTCCTTCTTAAATCAATATGCACAAAATATAATATTACATAATTTTAATGTTAAATTTGTAGAATTGTTCACTTGCCATACCTTGAAATAAAGTTTTACGATCATGAAGATGAGAGACAAGTACTTATTCTTATAATTTTATTTATATACAACTTGCAAAATGTCAAAATATTATTAATTGCAACTTTTTATGCCGCCTCAAGTCAAATTTCAAGTGTGCTAATTTCATACACAATAGCAGTTGAAGGAATTCAATCATGCATTGAAAATTTGTTAATAGAATTTACTATCATGTATTGTGTACTGGATAAATTAAAGACAGAAAAAAATGCAATTCATGAAACATAAATTTTCACTTTTATATCACTTGCATTACATGTTGCAAGATCAATTATTTATTATTATATTTATCATCTAGAACGGTGCATCAGGTGTTAAGAGTTGTGTAGAATTAATTAACTCTCGAATGCTAAATTTAATATCAAAGTTAATTTATATCACCTTTAAAAGTTAAAAGTATTCAGTGTCACTGCATAATTTTATAAACCTTGAAAAGTAGGATTTTTAATAATAAAGGACAGTTAAGTTTTTATAAAACTGATTAAATTAAAAGCAACTATTACCATGTCAGTATAATATATATATATATAATATATATATATATATATATATATATATATATATATATATATATATATATATATATATATATATATATATATATATATATATATATATATATATATATATATATATATATATATATAAATATATAAAATTTAATAAAGCGTATTCAATTTACTTAAAATTTGTACTCGTGACTGTACAAATTATCATATTATAATAACAATGTTCTATATTATGCGTATAAAAATATGGCTTATTTTAAAAATGGTCATTCATAATAAATTCTAAATCATGGAGAGACTTTATTATATATATATATATATATATATATATATATATATATATATATATATATATATATATATATATATATATATATATATATATATATATATATATATATATATATAAGAATGTTTTTTTATACTCTCTCTAATACCATAATAAATAACAATAGATTTTATTTTCCGGATGTATTGTTACTAGTTATTAGAATGTAATAATATCAGTGTTGCAACTATTGACATTTCTTTGTTATTAAAGACAAGATTACGTAGCATTATAATCAAATAAGTCTCACTAAAAGCAACATATAAAATAACAATTTTATTGTTTCTTAAGTCAATATTATAGCAGAGAGATTTTTTTAAGGCGCTGCACTTGAAATGGTCTTTTCTCTTTTTTTTTTTTTTTTTTTTTTTAATTTTAAATGTGTTGTATGTAAATATTGTAAACAAAAAGCAGTATAATAAAGTAAACGCGAGTACAACAAATAACATGCTTCGCGGTATGTTTGTTAAAACTTTCTTCCGTATTGTAACATGATTCAGTCACCCGTGAATAGAATTATTATAAAATGAACGATGTAATTTATAATCTCAAGTATTTTTGCTCTTGTATAGTATATAGCAGTAATAATAATAACAAGCGAAACAAAAAATTTTAATGTATGCGAAATTTTGTATTTCAACATTAAAATTTCAACAATATACAAAGTTTTTTTTTGTGACAAGCATTTCGTAAAAAAAAAAAAAAAAAAAAAAAAAAAAAAGTTTTCGTTTTGTACCGTCACTTTATAGAGATCCTGTTTTTAATATTTTGCATAAGAAGCGTGAGCTATATTTTGGTCCTGTTACATATACCATGACTTGCACAAAAATTAGGTTTAGTATACGGTTATATGTTGCAATTCAAGCATTATACGATCATTTTTAAGTTGATTTATGTAATCAAGTAATCATTCAATTAGCTTTTGTGTTGAGTTAAACACTGTTCTCTAATTTATTTATATCAATGATGCCCTCTGTTATAACATTAATAAAATATGTTTTGAATACCGCGTGATGATATATGTGTATTTATTTCACTGTTCATTTTGCTTAATTAATTATTAATATTTTAATATCTAGCTTTAATTAATTATATTATCAATTTGTATAAAATGAAAACTTTGAACGTTTTAAAAATTAAATTTATTACGCTATAAAATGTATTACGTAGTTCATTAATAACTTGATTATCTTGTTCTGAATTGTTATTATTAAATAACCACATTTTTTTCCTGAATTTTATAACTATGTACTGTTAAACTACTGTGTTGAAAATAGAAGCTGCACCTGTTTTTATTTTCATAAAAAAGTCATTAATAAGTATTACTAACTCTGAAAAAAAAAATGCATACAATTTTTTGGTCCTAAAAGCGACTTTCAACGTAATGAAATTTATAAATAAAACAGCTATAAATTGTTGTCATTATTATTGCTGTAATGTAAATAGTTCATACATAGCATATCAATAGCAATTATTGCTTAGTATTATTACTGCTTATAGTATTAGTATTATACTAATGGTTCTTTGCAACAATGTTTCACTGCTGCATATTATACTGCATTTCTTGTTTTTTATTAATTTTTTTTTTTACTAAAATTATGATTTTTTTTACTGTATTATTCTCGCTCTCTCACATACAATTTTTTTTCTTTCTATGGAATGGTTTTAGATTTTCTCCATTATTGGATTATGAACATATTATTATTATTTTTTTAAACTATATGACTGATCATCGTTACCTTTTATCAAAATAAAAACAATACATAATATATTTCAGTTTTGAAAACATATTTGAAAAACAGACTTCACCAATACTAAATAATAAACAAAATTACAAATAATCACTTTGTTTTACTTACTTTGTGCAGCCCACAACGTAAACTTTTTCAACTCTTGTAAATATAATTTCGTATAATTTTTGCATAATTGATTTTCCTCCAATCTAATATTATCTTCTGAATTTGAAAATAAATCTTCTATTGAAGGTACAAGAGCTGCATGTAATGGACTATTTAAAAATTTCTCGTTCCTCGTTTCTGCTGCTAAACTAATGTTATTTCTGAATAAGAAGCAACACAAAATTAACAAAAACAACGAGCTCACGAGTGAGTCCATCATGTTGTGGAGATGCAAGTGTAACTGACAATACGACCCTAGACTGACACTGCTCCAACCCTAGTAAGTCACATTACAGAGTAAGTACAATCCAGTGTACCTTGAGTTCACTGTTTCCTTTTTCCGATATAAAACCTGTATTACTGGATAATTTTTTTTTAATACGTTCAAACATGTATAACATCCCTGGGAGATTTATAAGCCTACGTACAAGGGAATTAATAATATATATAATTTTTATTTTATACCTTTCTTTTTAATTGCTCAAGTGTGTAAATGGCGTGTGATTCATGTATTTAACATAATTTATGCATCATTAAAAAAGTAATCTGGTTTATATAAGCTGTATAACAATTTATCTTATCAATCATATCATGAAACTTCGTCTACTTTTTGTCACTTATGAAACGATGAAATTCAATTGTTTGTTTATTTTTGTGTGTGTTTGTGAAAAGTAAAATATCCTAACGAATAAATTTAAATTATTTTCCCCTTGTAATTTTTATCTTTATAATAGCTTGTTTTCTAATATTAATTACTTATAGACCATATTATAAACATTATGTAATAGATATTCAGTAATAGTTTTAGCATTGAAGAATCCAAAGATTAATTTAGTATTATGTAGATTAATAAATTCCAATCTTATTACCATATGGTTTAATTAAAAAATTCTTTAGGGCCTTTTTTTATTATTATTTTTTTTTTTCTTCATAGAAACCATCAATTCAAAAAAATGTTACTCAAGTTTAAAAACTTCTAATTTTTGGATATGTTAGTATCACATTATATATGATCAAATCCACAATCAATGCATTTTATTTATTTATTTTTATTTTTTTATTTTTTTCAAATTTGAACTGAGCTATATCAAAGTTTTTCGACAAAAATTATGCATCAGAAATTTTCAGAAAAATAAGACAAAAGGTAGTAAAGTATAGATACTGCAGTAGAAAGTACATTTGATCACAGTTGATGGTTTTATGTGTTTAACCCCATCATTATTATTAAGTATGGAGAGCTATTATTGTATTTTAATTTAAGTTTGACATGACCTTCCTGTACACATGCAAAATATTGCTATATAAACTGCTAGGGTCAATTAAAAAAAAACTATATTCTTATTGCTAATCATGTGCATTGTTATCTTCAAATTGTAAATTAAAAATATTGCATGAAGCTTTTACTATGATATATTATGCTGGAAAAAAAAGTTTAAAAAAGAGTAATTTAAATTAAATTTTAAATCATTTAAAAAAAAACTAATATAACCTACAAAAAGTATCAATAATAATAATCTATATTTTTAATATACAGCTTAATTCATTTCATATTTATTTTTTACATTTGAAAAAAAAAAAAAAAAAAAAAAAAAAAGGGAAGAAGAAGAAGAAGCACGGTGCGATAATTCCATTTTCCATATTATGTAATTCAGTTTGGGCTAGGTTCCAATAGAATGACACATGTGCGAATCATAATACAACCTTTTGATGCATTGCATTAAAATATATGTTTGAAGTTAAAGGTTACAATTTCTATTGTATCATAAGTTTTCTAATGTCTAAATAAGAATATTTTTACATCTCATAATTATAATGTTATAAACTTATTTATTTGTTATTTATTTACTCAAACTGTAAAAGTAGTGTAATAGAAGAATATTAATATTTATGTATTGAGGGTTTAAAATTACATTGGTAATACGATTTACTTTCATGTGTTCATTGGTCTCATTTAAGTGCTGACGGCTTAATTCTGGTACTTTTACATAGCATCGTTGCCTTGACATTGATGCAATCACAGTGTATGAAGATTATTTAAATATAGTATAATAGTGCTAATTAAATGTTAAATATTTTGTAAATAGAAATTATAATTCAATAAAATGAGAATCGTTATAATTAAACCAAGAGCACTAATATAGACAAATATAAATAAGTATATAAAATATTGAAATTTAAATTTTTTGTAAAATATTTAATAATTAAAAAAAAAAAAAAAAAATTAAGAAAAAAAAATGAGACTTTTGTAGGTCTTTAGAACAAACCATTGAGGTTTTTGCAATCGATATAAATATATATTATATATAAATAGTAACGATCTGTCAATAAGTGATGTTTGAAATATTTGAAATTCCAAGTGTAATCAGAGCCAAGTCTGTGGTCTTACAATATTATATAAATGACATACAGTATTAAGCGTTGTTGTTGCTTTAACATTATTATTTTTTGTCTATATCTTTTTAATACCATAGGGAAATTACATCCTATTTTTTTACGATAGAAAATAATAATACTTATTGCAAAACTATGAATAGGTATAAAATGAAGAAGTTTCCATAAAGTTAAGACCCTATTTTGAGCACATTTTTAAAAAGAGTATAAATAGTAGATTCCATTGAAGTCAATATTTACCTTTATTAATTACATTTCAGCGATTAATTCCCCTCTAAAAAGGGCATACCACGCCCCCTAGAAGACCCTTGCGTTCGTCTTCTGCAACAGATTTTGAAATTCACGCTTTGAAATTTGCAGAAGACGAACGCAACGGTCTTCTAGGGGGGCGTGGTAGACACTTTTTAGAGGGGAATCAATCGCTGAAATGTAATTAATAAAGGTAAATATTGACTTCAATGGAATCTACTATTTATACTCTTTTTAAAAATTTGCTTAAAACAGGGTCTTAACTTTATGGAAACTTCATCATTCTTACAAGAAAATAAAATTTTCAATGAAATCACTAACCCCCCCCCCCCCCCACATTTTTCTCATTTAGTATATAATATGTAACTTTTTAAAATTATACGTCTGTTAATTAATAATTAAGTATTTATTAAGAGTTTAAGTCTTAATGATTAATTTGAAATTCTATAACGTCATAAATAAAATGAACAACATGAAACATCATGATATTGCTTTACCTACACATTATTATATAAAGATAATTTATTACGACTAGAAATTAACTGGCTTCTGAAATATTTGCTGTCAATTACTAAAGCTGTTCCAGTAGTGAAGAAATATTTACGATGTGCAAATCATTTCTAGATAAAAAATAATAATAATACTGTTGAAGAAATTGATAGATAGAAATAAATATAAAATATTTCAGTAATTAGAAAGGAGTAACATATAAAATTGAATTTTATAAGATATACAATTGTACTTGACCCATTGAAAATCACATTTATGAAGAAGAAAAAAAAACTTATAGAACTGTCATGTTTTAAATGTACAATAATCCTGCTATTTAATAATGCAATTTTTTATACGTTTAAAACAAATATTTAAAACGTCTTTGAAAATTATTTATTTTCTTTTGTTCACTGAAATTGGATAATAAATAAAGAACATAAAAAGTTGAATATGAAACCTTGTTGATTTTAACAGGTTTTTAGGGATATATATTTATCTATCTGACCATCTAACTTTTTTCTTTTTTTTTTTTCTTGCTAAAAATAAAATCCAAGGTGAAGGTTTTAATTTGCATTGCGTGTTATTTTTATTTTTGAATTCAATGATCAATAGACTAATTTAGAAAGTAATATAGAGTTTTCGTATTACCTAGACATTATAAAAAAGTTTAGGATATAGTATAGTCAAATAGAAATCATTCAAAATTTCATGGCTAACTACAACTAAAAAAAAAAACTATGTATACCTAGTACTCTTTTGAACACTTTCAGTTTTGGATATCCGCACATTTAGTATAGGTAAGGTACGTGTAAGGTGATCAAGTTGATTTTCATATTGTATCAAGTTTATTTTGTAGTCAGATAACACTAATTATGTAAAGAGACCCAATTAAAATTATTTAACAAATTTGAAAGTAGCCCTGTACTGTAAAAAAAGAAATAATAAAATAGGAAGTGTATAATAATTTGTCATTGACAACATGTCACAAAGTTTTGATAGCTATTTTAAAAAAATCAACCTTGATTGATATTGTACATTTTAAAGTTATAGACTCATTTCTGTTTAAATTGTGCTATCCCCTACTTTTTTGTAATATAAAATATTAAAGATAAAAAAAAACCTGATAAATTGAACAAAAAATATATAACAATAAGTACTTCCTTATTTTTTTCACTCTGATAAATTGAAAAATAATTGTAATAAGTATAGCAAATTTCAAACCTTCTTTTGTAAAATCAAGTTTTTTTACTAATTAATCATATAGTTATATCCTGATTACTGACATAATATTGGTCACATAAAACATTAAAGCCATAGACCACATAAAACAGCATGACTTTGTGCTTTTTAATGAATAAATACGAAATGGGATCTTCAAAACTAATGACAATTTTTACCAGAATGTTCAAGTATAGCTCTATGAGAGAGCGTGAAAATACTGTAAAGTATGCAATTTGCGTGAATATTCATGTTTTTGACGTCAGAAACATGCAAAAATTAGTAACAAAAATGTTGTGCGTGTTGCATAAATTGAAATTTTTTGATCACAGCTACGGAGCTACAGTTGGGTTTTGAGACAAACTAAAATTATTTATGTGAGTCCTATCAAGTGTTTTGTGATAAAAATGCTTATCGTAAAATGCTAATAGTAAAATGCTTAACGTACGCATTGAGATATATTACCGTTTAGATATAAACTACAATAAATTCTTATGGAGCATTATTTTATGGTAATTGAAATCTCCATATGACTACATTGTACTGTCCTAACTTAAGGCAACAGAGTAAAATGTTGTGTCACAAATAAATTCCACACATTTGAGTTCATTGATTTGATGAACTTTTCCTGTATTTCTTTCATGAAGGTAAACAAGAATAATAAAATACGCAGAATATTGCATTTAAAATACACTCTTCTGCATAAGTGACCCCGAACTGCACTGATGCATAAACAGACCGGTTTATTCAATAATAACTACGTTAATTTGATGTAAATAGCAAATTTTTAATCTTATAGATTTCACATGTTCTTTTGATCTTGCAAGTATATACAGTGTTCACCTAAAAAAATATAGATGAATAAAATAACAGAAGTGGTACGAGATAAGAGATTATTCTTAAACAGTATAAAGAACGTAATATTTATGATCAAAAGTAGCTTTTTAATTTATAAGGCATTTTGACGCAATATTAAATGTATTTTGTCATAAAATTAGATAATATGCTTTTATCATAAAAATCAAATACCCGTTAGCCTTTTAAATGAAATCAAATTTAATATGTGTTTAATTTGATGCCACAGCAAAGTTGAATTTATTTATTTTTTTCAGTTAAGATAAAGAATTTAAATAATACAATTTGTAGTTAAAAAAATAAATAAACAACAATTTTGCCAAAATTATAAATTAAGTTAATAGGTAAAACCTAATAAATGCAATTACTACAATTTTAGTAGAAGAAGAAAGAAATTAAATAAAAATAGATTAGCTCTCAAAAACTTAAAATAATATACGTAATAAGACATTGTATATAAGTATTTTGTAAAAAAAAAAAAAAAAAAAAAAAAAAAACTGCATCTCAATAGTGAATTATAAAGAGATTCAAACCAGTCTTAGGATATAAATGCATGAACAAATTATACAACAATACCAAGTGTGTAACAATTTTACGTAATAGAGTCTCTTTAAAATTCAAATTTTACAGGAAGAAGTCTGAGAATTGATGCAAAACTGGTTATATAAGAAATGATGTAAATTTGGAATTCTATTGGATAAAGCAAACGGTGCACTCTATTTATTTTGAGTGCATAATGCACTCCCAGTCAGTCAGCTTGAGTGCGCAACTGCATTCTTGCAAGCCTTTCACTTTCCTTCAAATTACACACCGTGAGTAGCTCAACTTCTTTGTTATTGTCACAGTAAATTACAAATAACCAATCTAGTGCACTTGAGTATGCAAAAGAAATACAACTCCTCGCCATCTCAAGTGTGCGCTGTGAACTAAGTATTGCTGCTTTTTTTTCTGTATTATATTTCTAAAAATACATAGTAGTGCTCACGGAGATATGGTTTCAAAACAAAGTTAATGTTATCATATTCCAGTGAAGTCAATAAAAGAATCCCCCATTGATTAATGCAAATTTATTGTGAAAGGCTACTTTCTATCACTTACGTTTTAAATTGCAAAAAAAAAAATATATATATAATAATAATAATAATAATACCTTCTCCTTTTTTTTTTTTTTTTTTTTTTTTCATTTTTTTTTTTTTCATTTTTTTTTTTTCATTTAGCTCATTGACTTAAACAAAAAAGTTAAGTAAACTCTTACTGCCTGGCAAAATATAGTTAAGGAAGAAGATTTCGAATTTAAAATTATTTTATAACTTTACAGAATTTTCTTCCAATTTTTTTTAATCGGTGTCGAAAGTGAAATTTAGGCAAAAATATTTAAAAAAAATCATTATAATCATCTTTGGTAGACAGTGCGATGAACTTGTCAATTAAGCATGATCACAATCTCTATTTCTAGTCCAAGCATAGAATAAAATGCGAAACACCTATTAAAATAGGAAAATGTATAAGTTTAAATGTTGCTACCTAAAATTAGAACGCTAAGCTGAAATGAAATCGATTTTACATTTTTCCTAATCATTGTCAATTAAATAGTTTGCTCCTTTGGTGAATCATAATGCATTAAAATGAGTGATATATAAGAACATAATGAGGGTACCATAATTTTGAACTATGAGTATATTGTATTTGATATATTTAAGATAAGGTTTATATTATAAACCTTGCATTTAAGAGAAATTAAGGGGGGGGGGGGGGGAAGCGGTCAAATTAAAAAGCAAGATGTTTTAAAATGACATTTTTCTTTCTATTACCATGTAATAAATTTTTGTTTTTAAAATAAATGAAAAAATCTTAATAACAATTTTCGAACTGATCACTTCAAAGCACAAGAAAATAATATATTAGTGGAATTACAACAGCAAAGAAAAAATATCAAGGATTCTCTGCTGATTGGATAACAAATAATAATATAAACAAATACTAGAGTATTGTAATTACTTCAACCTCTGTATTGAATAAAGAATTTTCAGAATTAATTAATATTTTTGAGTATTTATAAAAACAATACATTTACTTATATCAAGGATTTTACTTTGAATTCTAGATTTTTAAAGTTTGATTTTTCCTTTTGATTTTCTTAGAAATCCTGGGAAATCCATATCTAAACCGTATTATAAAGTTGTATGACCCACGTGATTTATTTTATGAAAAAATGCATCAAAAAATAGATTGTGTTAAATATATTTAATTAATTAGTTTTGATAAGCAAGTTTTTTATACTGAAACCCCAAAAGTTGCATAATATAATTACGAAATAAATAAAATATTTAATTAATACATTTCAAAATTTGTTACTATTTTGTGTGCCTATTTTGACATTATTAATTAAGGAAATGTCCAATTTCACATTGTTTTTGAGTTAATAGATTACCTGCCTTTAGGTGTAAATGATGATTTTTTTATATTAAAATAACTATAAATTATAGGTTTCTATAAATAATCACTAATGTTAGATTTCTGTGAAAACAATAGGTTGATTAGAAAATGCAGTTTTAACACATAATATGTCGCATGTAAAAGAAAAAAACGAAATATACAAATTTAACTTTTTGCTTCTTTTTTGGCACATTTTATATTTAAAGTCTGTGTTATTTGTTATTTGACTTATTTTAGTTGCAAAAAGATATAAAAAAAAAAACGAAAGAAACTTTTGTGATGATTTTAACAAGCAGTACAAAGCGTCGTGCCAAGGAAGGGTAATTTTTCATATCTATTGTCCAATGGTTTAACTTACAATAATAATAATAAATCACAGTACAATTGTTTAGCTAAAAAAAAAAAGCAATGTGCACAACATGATTGTGTTTTTCAAGTATTTATTTCAGACATTCTTTACTTATATTACTGTAATATAAAAGAGCATGTTGTATTATATAATTATACAACGATAAATGATCCTTTTAAATTTCTGGCATATATATCATAATATGTTTCTACTTTTACTTCATCATGTTATAAGGAAGTAAAAATTAAATTCACCACCGAGTATAAAATTGCAATTAATGTAAATTTAAATTATTTTTAATTATTTTTTAACTTCACATATTTTGTTGCTCAAACACACTTCCAGTAAGTTTTGGTATTATGTAAATAACCATTTTCTAGCAATAATATAAAATGATTTTTTTATGCATTTAAAACTCATAATATAAAGAGCTCTACATATAACAGTGTATATTATTTAAAATTTCAACATAAAAGCTCAATACTATATAATTCATTTTGTTAGATTGAAAATTGTTATCAATTCTTTGTATATTTTCTTTGATGTTAAATTGTTGGCTCACGCTCACTTTCTTTTTTATTTATTTATTTATTTTATTTATTTATTTTATTTATTTATTTTATTTATTTATTTTATTTATTTATTTTATTTATTTATTTTATTTATTTATTTTATTTATTTATTAGTGTTGCATTTTTAATCTGTATTTTATAACGTACGTAAAATTGCACTTCCCTGTGAATTTTAAGATGAAAATAACACTCAAGTTTTAAGTGTATATCATATACTATGAAACACTACGAATGCAATTATATATAGAAATACGCAATATAATCTTAATCAAAAGCAGTATTATAGTTATTTATTTAGTATTTCTATTATTCTAATTATTTTTAACATTATGGAATATCAAACTTTAGAAGAGCAAAAAGGATTGCACATTTTTCTAGAAAAGTTATAGTCCTTGATAAAAAAACTATTAAAATACGTATCTCAATGATTGTAAACAATTTTTTTTATAGTTAATTTTTTTCTCATGATAATATGATGAATCACGTTGGTCCTTGCAATGATATCTTGCAATTTCTCTGCATCTCTAGAATATTTTACATCAACAACAATTAATATTGCACCTCACGTCGAGATGTTTTCTTACTCGTGAATCAAACATGTGACCCAAGATAACAAGGTCACACCCTACACGTCGTTGTTATAGTGATGTCATCGATATCACCACTATATAGCATTATATTGATTGACTGCATTACATCAGGAAACCTCAAGAAACGGAAATGTATTATTAAGAATGTAATAGCATGCGGAAATAATAATAAAATAAATCTATAATAGAATAATGGTAAGAAAATATAATTAAAATCATGCTTGCATGGTGCAATATTTTTAATGTGTAATAAATTTGATTGGTGTATGATTATTGCATTATTTTTCATAGAGATAGTGTATGCAGTTCAATTTATTTAAAAAAAGTATTGTTTCTTGTGACCATGCCATACTACTCATTTCAAATTTTACTTTAATTATTTTAGAGGCTATACGTAGAAACAATGCAGTAAATAAAATTGAAGTAAAAAAACAATAATTGAAAATAAAATCATTGCAATTCAAGTGTAATTTGTCTACATGGGGTGTACACCAAGGATGTCCAGTATATTGGTATTTGATTTAATACCGTGTAATTTACTACATTTTCAATTACGTACATTAATCAAAATTAGTACCTTTTTCTACTTTATTTGCTTTGTTTGCACCGCTTTAAATACATGGAAGTATTGATATTGTTTGATAAGATGGCCTTCACATAAAGTTAATAATAGTTTACAATTGATTAAAATCTTGGTGGTTTAATGCAAGTCTGAAATAAATTTGCAATGAAGCAGTTCTCAAGTCTTGAAGAAATTTAGCAAATTTGTTATTTATAGAAAAATGTAAAATATCATATCATTTAATATGTATAATTTAATTCATTACCTTAAATAATGTAATTCAAATTTTTTTTAAAGTTGTAGCAAAAAAATCTGAAAAACTGATAAGTGATAATATGTATGGAGGGGGGGGGGGGGGGCGAATGGGTCAACACATAAAAATATGAGCATGTGAGCATTGTATTTCTTTACTTTATTTATTATTATTATTTAATATTTTAAAAATATTATACAATGACATGAGTAGCGTTTGGTGCCTACATTGCATGAACTGTCAACAGTGTAGTAATTAATTATTGCTAAGAAATCAACTAAAATAATACTAATAATAAAATAAACTAAGTTTTAAACGAAGTCCTGTTCACGTATAGCAATATTTTCAATTTTCAATAATTTGTTTTGCACAAAACATGATCTATTTTGGCTATTCTGAAATACGCTAAAACATATTTATTTTAATATATTGAATAATTATAATTTTGATCAATTTTTTAGTCATCAGCTAAAGTGTAATTATATTTATAAGTAGAGGTGCCATAATAAGAAGAAATCAGGAGGTATGAAATAAGTTATTTGTTTTTTTCATGAAAAACTGAAATTTATTTATCAAAAAATACATATAAATATATATACATACATACATTTATAATACATAATGATATGAATACATATAATATTATATAATTAATATATATACAGTATATATTGAAAATTTGAACCTTTTTTTTTAGTGTATAAAAGTCATATGGGTATTTTAATTACACTTAACATGCAATCCTCTTGGTTTGAGATAATTATAAACTTATAGTTATGATAATTGAAAATGAAAGTTATTTTTGAGCGAGAAAAACAAATTGTATAATAAAACACAGAAAAAAGAAAAGTAAGTAAAGTTGCTGATCTTGTACTTATACATTTAACATACGTATATAGGGTGAGATAGTTGTAGCATTGTAACAGTATGCTCTATGTGGGTGTTCATTCAGGTGGGTAGTTTATGATGAATCACATATGTTGATAATCAGCTCAAAATATTTTTGAACATAAAAAAAAAAAAAAAAAAAAAAAAAAATCGAAAACGAAATGCAATTCAAAGATTTAAAGTTTATAAGTATAAAAAACTGAAAGTTTGTTTGTTTTTTTCCTTCAAACGTTGTGGCATAGAATGTGGGCTGAGCATTACATATACATGTGAGCATGTTTTCATTTTTAGCACATAGAGTATGTGTGAGTGTCTATTATATTGATACATGTATATTTTATACATACATGTATGTATACTTTCATCAGTCATTATTGTTTTTTTGTAGGTTATTTCCCAACACAAGAAGTATTTTAAAAGTTATGCTCTCTTGTATGCTTTTCATATACTGATAAATTCGGTTCTAATTGTATTGTTTGCATTTAGACTTTTAATTATTGCTTTTGTACTTAGAGAGTATTGATGGAGATTATGACAACATCAAATTTGATTATATACAGGTTCCACTAAAACTCTTCATTGTTTTGCGATTAGTGTATCTGGAAAACCAAACACAAGAAACACAAATTTCTGACTGTTTTCCCAGTGAAAATATCCTTCAAAATGTTCATTTGTTTTTAATAGTTTTTTACTACTTTTTTTTATTAATATTTTGCATGATATATTTCTATGACAATTAATCATATAGTAATTAATTGAATTTAATTATGCATAAAGTTTGAAGGAAGCATGAAATATAATGGCATTGAAATATACGTATTGAATTTTGATAATTAATATAATTTACTTTAGTTGTTCCGTAAAATTGCTGGAAATTTTGTGATTACCAGTAAAAATAAGCAAAAGTAAATAAAATGCATAATAATTTATTGTCAATATGAGAAAATATTTAACCTTACGGCATGACATTTCTGATAAATAAATATTTACTAAATTAAAAAATTACATAAAATCAGGAACCGTAAGATATTATTAAATATAATAAAAAAATAATATTACTTAGAAACCTATAATACTAATAATTATTATCAAAATAGTGTAATTAAATACATAACTTAAGAATATTGACCTTGAAAAATTGCTATAATTTCATGCATTATTTGCATCGTTCATGACCTATTATATCAGAGTGCAAAACTTGATTACATCACCTAAACCTGTTGCTGCACACTTTGTTTATTTTTAATTTATTTTTATTCTGTTTCAATAATGAGGTGAGAAAAGATGTTTGAAATTTAAATCTTTTTATATTTAAGCAATTCTTACATAATTGCTTGAACTGGTCTTCATCAATACTACCTACTTTCACAGGCTAGCCAGCCAGCCAGTCAGCAGCTCCAGACATGACACTTTGTTTGACTGATGGACTGAGCACGTTGTATAACCTACAGGAGTAAATCATAAGTTATTTCACAACTTTCAATTTTCAAACTTAACGCCCTCATTCTTATACATCTTTACAAAGCAATTCAAATTACTATTTATTTAGGATATTTGAGTATCTTTTTCAATACTATTTTTAAACCATATGAGCAAACATATTTCTATGCTACCTTCATACTGTTGAATATGTTGAAGAAAAAAATGTAGATTGGTTATTTTGAGAGAGAAGGAGAGAGAGAGAGAGAGAGAGAGAGAGAGAGAGAGAGAGAGAGAGAGAGAGATATGCAACACATTTTCCAATAAAATTTCCGAAAGGTTCAAGGAACGTCATATATGCGTGATTAAAAATCCAGTTAGGTCTAGAAATTCATTACACAATTTCCTTACCTTTATTGTGGTCTTTAACTATATCTGTGCAAATAATTTTGGCATTCATATTAACCAATTAAAAAATTTAAAACAATTACTGTTTTAATACCTATTTTAAACAAATTGATGTTTAAATTAAACTTACATTTTAAAGTTTATAATTATAAAAATAAACATACTCACCTACATAATTAAAAAAATAAACTCGAGGTTAATTTATATAATTCATTTTTATTAGAAGTTTTATTATTTATTGTTTCTATCAACTACACTAAAATGAAAAAAAAATCAATACTAGAATTACGTATAAACTTGACATGAATAATTTAAAAGAAAGAAAATTTACACACACACACACACATTATATTATATATATATATATATATATATATATATATATATATATATATATATATATATATATATAATATATATATATATATATATAACTCAAAAAGAAAATTACGCTTTTTCTTAGATTTTAACAATTTAAAAATTGTTACATAAAATTATAGCTCTAGAAAAAATAAATAAAAAGGTTTTGTATTTATATTTTTATGATACACTTAAATAATTTAACAAGATATTTGCCAACTTAATATGGTTCTAGAAATACCACAATAGAAATCCTAATTAGATATGAATGAAAAGTAATTTTACACACCATTCAAACTGAGTGTTGGACATGCAACTTGGAATATTAGATCATGAGTCACGAAAGCTTGAAAGGTGTAAAATTACAACATAAAATAAATCAGATATATTTTTTATTGTAAATTTCCCATTCTCATTCTTTACTGTCACGTGGTATGATATACGTATACTGTAAATGTGTATTTTTTCTATTAATATGCAATTTGAGCTGACCTTTGTAATAATAGTATCTTTGTTCTCAGAATGAATATTGCTTTGCAAAGTTTTTGCAGTGTAATGCATCTCATATAAAGAATATTATAAATTATAATTTTCCTTAGGTTTTTCCAATAATTACCTTATATTACTGGTAATTGGAGTGATGTAAAGGTAATTTTGTGATCGTGGATATTTTTTGTCTTACTTGCTCCAACTCCTCCACATATTGAAATGCTCAATAGATTTATACCTCCACACTTGACTTTTCGGGGTAGATGAACGACGATTGATCATCGTATTTAAGATAGGTGTTTATTGCTACATTTTGGAACGGTTATAATCATTTTAGACCAATTAATGTTATCTCCATTTGTCCATCATGCTAAAAGAATAGATTTTATGTAACAACTTTTGTTTTAAACTTATCATTTTAGATATTACTTTAATTTTAATACTTGAATTTCAACTTTAATTTTAACTCAGACTTATGACTGTTTACAGTAACTATTATTTGAATTATTATTATAATTATTAAGCAATGATTATAGTGTAGATTATATAATAAAACTTAAAATGAGAATTCGGATTTTCTTTTTCCAACACCCTCAGAAAATGATAATCAATTCTTCGTGCGTATATCATTGTATTTTTATTACATGGTATCATTTCCCCTATTTTTGTTTTCCTATTCATAATAAATCTAGAATTATTTTTAGCAAAGAATACATTTTATTTAGCACAAACTATTTAACTTTTTGCAAAGTTTTAAGCACCTGCAAAAAACAAAATATAATAAAGTTAGCTTAAATTATTTCTTTTTTATTATATTTTCAAAGGATAATAAATTTAGTATTTACCTATAAATATTAAAAACTTACATCTTCTGCCGTAAAAACAAAATATTATGTGTTTGTATTTTGTAAGCAAAAATAATAATAATAAAAAATGAAAATATAAAAAAGAAATTTAAAATTCTTTTAGTATATTAATATACATGTAAACAAAGTTGTCTGTTGTTTCTGGGAGTAAAAATCCAATCAAACAATTAAAACTTTCTCAAAAATAATTTTCCCAATTTTCAAATCAATAAGATAAAGAGTCTCATATTATGCTAGTAATGTGTAAATTAACTAATATTTCTTCAATTATATATATTTTTTTAAATGAATTTTTTTAAATGTATATACTTAAGATACTATATTAATATTCTCCCGCCCTTGTGTTTTTCCCCTCCCTCTCTCTCTCTCTCTCTTCATGGTAATATTCCCCATGACAAAGTGCTATGGTGTTCAACATACTCTTAAAGCTTTGGTAAGAAAAACTTGTGGACCGCTTTCACCTGAGGGGGAGGGAGAGGGGGGAAAGCTCCCACTTTTCTTGTCCCGCAAGACAGTGTCTCTATTCGGTAAGATCACTTGAAAAATACATTTTGATGCGGTAACATTTATAGTTTAGTGACAGTGTTGTAAATATATGTGACAAGTGAAATATACGTGAATAATATCATAAACATCCACTTTTTTTTTTTTTAACTTCAAGACCAAGGATGGGGTCGTATTACAAAAAAGTGAATTTATTTAATTTCTTAATATTATTATATTTTGTAAATTTAATTAATGCACAATTAAATGTAACGTCAGTAATTATAGAACCAATTACTAATTATCCAGGAGCAAAACTTAAAACATTCACATTAGATGATATTAATTATAATTATTTTAATGATAATAGTAATAATGATTTACCAGATATAACGGGTTTTATTTCCAAATTTTTACCAATTTCTGAATTAATTGAAAATGAAGAATGTAAACAACATAGTTTATCTATATTAGAAGGATTTAAAAAATTGGAACCATGGGCTTTACAAAGTAAGTAAAATAAATATTTTATACTCTATAGTTAATTAATTTAAAATTATAATTCCATTACTGACTTTAACCAAAAAAGCTTTATATATATATATATATATATATATATATATATATATATATATATATATATATATATATATATATTTATATTATGTATTATTAATCACTTTCCATTTTTTTATATCTTAATTTTTTGCTTCCATACAAATTTTTATTGCAAAATATAATATAGTTCGACCAGGAAGTATTAATATAAATATATAAGGAATAAAATTAAATCTGCTGAGATATTACAAGTCACTTTCATTTGCGAGTGTATATGACTGCGACTACTATACATTTACTATGTTATTATACGACCATTTACCTGGCGGTGTAGTCTTACGTTACTTAATCAGCTGTTTCATTCATTGCAAATCGGACAGTGACTCGCGTAAAAACTTATTTGTATATTTTGGTTAAAAAAAATATATGTGTGTTGTAAATTTAAAACTAACGTTACATTTCACTTTTATAATATTTATATTATAGAAATTTTTTATTAGGATTCTTATGTATTTGTTGTTAAAGTCACTTAAAATCAAAAAGTGTGTTAATAATTTAAATTTCACTGAAAATAGTCGTTTTTAAGAACAAAAATTCCTAGCTATTGTTATAAAATTAGCGCTTCAAAATTTTGCTATTTTTCACATAATTAAAATTATCAATTGACATTCATATTATGCAAACATCATAGATCATAGTTAATATCATAATATTCTTTTAAATTTTGTTATTATACTGTAGTATTTGATTATACCATGAATATTTGTATTATACATAGAAATGAAGGAAAATTTACATATTAATTAGCAAGTTAAGAAAAATCCACCGTAATTTTAGAGAGAAAGCAAATTTAGATATTTTCAGAGGAAATTTTACAGTCGGAAATTTGCTTGAAGAAAATGAAAATTTATTTTTACATGCTAATAATTTTATTACTATATTATATTATATTATATTATATTATATATTATATTATATTATATTATATTATATTATATTATATTATATTATATTATATTATATTATATTATATTATATTATATTATATTATATTATATTATATTATATTATATTATATTATATTATATTATATTATATTATATTATATTATATTATATTATATTATATTATATTATATTATATTATATTATATTATATTAAACTCATGGGAAGTAGAAATCATATAAAATAAGCAAGCAGTGCATGTGCGCATGTTATGATTATCACCTGTTATATTAATTGATATTGAACAAGTGAAATGGATTTGTGTATCGACATACATGATGTGATCAAATTGATAATGAAGCCGCTTATATAGTTAGTAGTATAGTTTTCGCGCCGGCAGCCGCAACGCAACGCACAGCCACAACGTGAGATTGAGAGAAAGGATGCAAGGCCGCTATAGTTACCGTGCTCTACAGGTTAATGTCTCTCCTAAAACTCACGCAGCAATACTTATTAGAACTTTCTAATTTCTTGACTCAAAATCATTCAAATTTTATGTAATATTTTCCACATTTTGGAATTTATTTATCTTTTATTTCTCAGTTTTTAATTTGGAAGACTTAATGAAATTTAACATCAATATTTCCTCATAATTTCTGGGAAAATATAAAGATTTGTAACACGTACAGTTTGGAATCGTATGAATTTGATCAACATTAATAAAATAATAATAATAAGTATTTAATATCATAGATTTTTTAAAAATAATTTTGGCAGTTGAAAATCATCGTACTTTTCAGAAGAAATCAAGTTTTGAATTTATAATTTTACATACACATAGAAGTTATAAATAGTGCAAGAGAGAGAGAGAGAGAGAAAGAGAGAGAGAGAGCAAAGATTTAACATTGGTAATAAAACATTTAAGAAATTAAATAAGACCAGAAGTTAAAATAAAACATGCTTAATTGTTTGTAAAGTTTAGTGACAGGCACTTCTTATTATTATTCAATAGAGTGAAAAGCGAAAATGTTTTAAAACGTTTGATAATCATCGAATACTTATAACTCAAGATATTTTTAATGACTAAAAATCGAAAGTGTGTAAACATTATATATTCACTTTTTTTTTTTTTTTTTTTTTTTTTTTTTGCTCTAAAAAATTCATAGAACAAAAAAACCTATTGCTTTGAACTTAAAAAAAAAATACAAAAATCACACTAATTAAAATGAGATTTATATATTTTATTTTTAATATTATGAAGATAAATAACGGTTTATTTTATTCTTCAGACATGTATTTCTCTCTCCTATATATATATATATATATATATATATATATATATATATATATATATATATATATATATTCGAGAACAAAGATATGCGTAGGCGTAACCCCACCCACTTTTATAGCGTGACCTTTTGTGCCGGAATCTCTCAAATGTACCATTTTTTAATGCATCTCGAAGCCGCGAGAAATGCACTCCAAAATTATATTCACTAAATAAAGGAAGTTTAAAATGTTATGCAACTCGATAAGGTCAGATAAATAAAAATGAAGCATGGAAATGATTGAAATAAAGTCCAAGTTAAATGGAAAAAGGTGTTCCAGTAATTTGAATAGACGTGTCTTTGTTTTTGTTATGAAATAAAAGTAGGCTAACATTTGAATACGTCAGACAATAGTTCTTTTAACTTAACATATCTCAATATTCAAACAATAGGAAAGATGAGAATTGAAAAAAAAAGTATATATTTTTTGTGGGCATAGGCTATTACTTTGTTCATTATTTCATAAGAATTGTGAAGTACAAATCATAATTAATGAAACATGACTGTAAAAAATGAAATATCAATTATAATATTTTATTTGCAAGTAAGAAATATTGCAAAAATAAATATCTATTCATAGAACAATCAAATGTGCTAATACATTGTTGATTAATTATTTTTTACAGTTCTACTTTTATAGAAGTTCAAGATATGTCAAAAGTAACAATAATAATTTATCTAATGTTCTAAAAAAAACTCCCTAAATTAATTATTTAAAACTATTGCAATAGCTTATAAGACAAAAATAATCATAATTTCTCTGGTAATTATGCGTGTGTTTCTCTCTCTCTCTCTCTCTCTCTCTCTCTCTCTCTCTCTTCTTTCTTTCTTTTCTTTCTTTTCTTTCTTTTCTTTCTTTTCTTTCTTTTCTTTCTTTTTTTAATATTAGTTGCGTATATTCTTTCTCTTCGTGGAAGTATTATTTTGAAATACTATTTTCTTGTTTTTACGCAAAATTAAAACTTTGCTGAACAATTGTCATAAAATTACTTGCATTTTTGTTTAACAAATAGAAAAACTGCCCGATTTTTTAACCTTTCTAGACTTTTGAATGAATTAAGTATATTATTCACATGACGTGCTTCAACGTGCATCGACGTGCGTTACAAAGCTAGAACAATGTAAACAAATGGAGCCGTTCACATTGTTTTTGAAAATTACATGTGAACAGCTTCATTTGTTTACATTGTTTCAACTTTGTAACGCACGTTGACGCGCGTCAAATTTACGCGTCATGTGAATATAATACTTTTAGTTCTTTGAAAAATATATTCAAAGGGAAATTTCCTTGTTATAAGAATAGAGACAGTCTGCAAATGAATAGTGAGATGATTGTTTGCATTTTCTATTCATTAATTTTAAAATTTTGTCACCAAACATTGTTTGCAAAAATTGTGCTAATTCTACTCAATATATCAACTTTTAGTATTTTGTTTTGCTTTCTTTTGTCATTTGTGCTATTTCACAGAGAATTTAGGTTAAATAGTATTGACGTATTTCATGTATAATGTTTAATTCAAAACCAGTTTTGTCCCATGCAAAATATTATTTTATCAACTCTTGTAACTTTTGATGTAATGACTAATTGATCCGTACAAATTTGACAAATTAATGCTTCATAGTTTATATTTAAACCATGGTCTATATTTGATGAGAAGAAAACTCGTCTCCTTATGGAGTTGAACTAAAAATATAACAATATTAAGTACCATATTATGTATAAATAATGCTGTTCGTGAACCCTGTTCTCTGCACCAAAAATGACGATCGCCTATGGTTATTCAAATGGAATGCGCATTTTTTGGTGCAAGAGAACAGGGTTTAAGAACAGCACTTAAAATTTTAAATGCAAAACAAATTAATAGAGCCTCTAGAAACGAACTTTAAAAAAATAAAAATATTGTTATGAAATAAGATGAATCTTTCATCTGGCACTATGTGTTAATTAAAATAGTTTATACTATTATATAGCGTGAAACAAGAAATAAGTTGTGTTTTTATATACACGCACTATAAGCATCAAAGAACAAGATAAAAAATAATAATAAAAAAAAAAAATAAAACCCGTGCACAGTTAAATACTATATTAGATTGTTTTCATAATTTTCTTTATGGTTTCGAAAATTCTTTTATGAAATATCCAAATGATATAACAAAATAAACTAAATTATAAAACAAAAATAGTATTTTGTAACACTCGTAAGTGTTAAACAATTTTTTTTTTATTTGTACACTGCATCGTTAAAGTTGATGAAAATGTACTCTTTTTATAAAATGACTTTTAGTAAAAGGACTAAAAGGGTAGTAAGGGAGAGGAGTAAAAAGTAATTTTGCATTATCATTAATTTAGTAAAGATAATGACATATAAATCGACATATTTCACAATGTAATGCATAACAATTTTTTGTATGAATTCTTTTTTTTATTTATTATTATATTATTTTTTTACTGGCATTTCAATAACTAACGTTTTTTTTTTTTTTGTCATCACATTTATAAAATTAAATTGCTCATCAGCAGCTATTAAAAAAAATCATCCCTATACATATAGAAAATTGAAATCAGTGACAGTATCATTTTATTATTTCATTTTATTGAATTTTGTATCCCCCTGTTTCTACAGTAAAATAATGCATCAATTCAATTAATTGATTACATTTATGTATAAAATATAAACAGTTTACACACTGAGACTACCATGCATTAAATCATGTTAAAAACAAACTAAATAAATTTAAAAAATAAATAACGTTAATGTTTACCATAAATAATAAGCAAATAATCAACTAAATGAATATAGAAAATGACAGTGAAAAAATACTTAAACTGTATGATAGAAAGGACTTCAAAACGACAAAAATAAACAAATTATGATGTAACATTGAAATCGTCATAATAATGACTAATTAAAAAAAAGTAATTAAATATAAAACGATTTTATCACTGGAATCAATCGAAACAAAAGAAAAGACAGAGAAAGTTATTATTTCAATTTGACTTAAAGATAATTAGAGTGAGTCACTAATTGTTCTTCAAGAAAAAAAAAAAAGTTCCTACTGTGGATTGTTGCTATTCTCGCAAACGTAAGTCAAACACACGAAACTTTTAACATTTCTTGTTCGACTTCCGTATAGAAAAGTATTTCAAAAATATTATTATTGTCATTATAATATTACGTCTTTGTTATTTGAAATATATAATTATAGCTTTAAAAGAATATCATTGAATTGAATACTGGTATACTGAATAAAAAAAAAGTTAAAAAAAAAATTAAAAAAAAAAGAGAAAATATTAATTTTATTATATATGTTTAAGAGCGATGAAAGTTGTAAGACTATTTATTATTATTATTATTCAAAGTTATTAAAATTAATTTATATATATAGTTTAATAGTATTATAGTCTTCTTGTCTTGATATAGAAACTGACCTATCCTACTTTTTACTCGTTAGTGGATTATTGTGTTTACCTTTAGTTTTCATCTATATTAAATCCTGTTTTAACAAAGCAATATTTCCAAAGTGCAATAAAATTAATTACATATTGCTATATTTATTTGAAAAAATTACTCAAACAATCAAATTAATACATATTGCACAATGATTTTACTGCTCTGAATGAAAAGGTTATTAAGGTCATCCCTTATATTGATTGATGATGTATATTTTAGCATAATTATTTTTGTTTAATGTCAGAGTTAATGTTAAGACATTTGGAACTATTAAATTAATATTGTGTCGTAAAAAGCCTTTGGAAAAAAACAGAAATAGAATTGAGCAAACTTAAAATTAATTTTTTTTTTTTTTTTTTTTTTTTTTTTTTTTTGCAATATGATATGATAAAACAGCAAAAAATAAAGATCAATTATGGTTATTAATTTTTCTTAGCCATTCAAAAAGTTGAAAAGTTGAAATGTAACAAAATATTCATATAGTTTGTTATATAGTTTGGTATATTTATCAAGAAACTTTTTGATAAGTGTGATTAATTAATTTTGATTGCGTAAGTCGGTTTGTTGCTTTTCATATTTATTTGAGTGACACATTCATTTGTTTATTTATTTATTTACTGATCTCTTAAGTCTCATAGCAGTGTCAGTCAATGTAATTCTTCTGTACAAATCAATAATGTACTATTAAACAAAAATAGGATATTTTGAACGAAATAATTTTCAATGTCTAGAAATAATATAGAAGACGTCTGTCAGGGTCAAAATGATGCCCCTCTGTTGAAGGATTACACGTGATTCTGCGACTTGTACGACGCTACACTTAATTTTTTGTGTGCTTTCACTTTCTGTTGCCGTTATGTGGCGGAGTGGGTCACACAAGTGAGTATTTCCTCTGTTATAGCTAGCGAGAGTGGCGGCGGGTTTAGCCATGCTTCAGCATTACCTTAAGTACCTTACGTCACACTTACAAAACATAATATGATCACATGAACAACACCAAATCTATTGGAATATTTTGAATTATAAATATTACATCTGTAATCATTGACACGTTATGATGATTATCTGTAAACTTTTTAGTAAACATTGTGATGCGCATCGTTAGAAACAGACAAGTGCAGTAACTACTATTTTGTTTTTATCATTCTTGTAAACACAATTATTATATCCTTTTGTGTTTTTCTGAATTATTCATTTATTACAAAAACTCATTTTATGATCTATGTAAATTATGAAACAATGTTTCTCCCTGTATTAGTTATTTGAGACTTTTTATTTATTTTATTTTTATTTATTTTTCACTTCATGCGTGTTGTAACAACTTTATTTTGAAATTAAATAATTACAAATTAAATAACACTGCACAACATTTATTATTGCTTAAAGGCGTAGTACACCTTGAACAAAAAAAAACTTGTCTAATCCTAACATACCTGAAATGAAAATCAACGTTGATTTGGCCGAAGGCATTGATTGCTAATTTATTTTCCATTCATAAATGGTGCGTGCGGACTATAACAACGATGATTTTCAGGTATGTATGTTAGGATATTAGTTTACAAGGTGTTCTTACGCGTTTAGATAATGTATAGCATTTCAACAATATATTATTTCAATTTATAATTTTTGTTTGCATGGCAAAGTTGAAACATCAATGTACAGGAAAGTGCAAAGAGCAGGAAATTAAATTAAAATAAATAATTCTAAATAATAATTTCATACTCATTTTCTTGGTTTTATAATTATATAATTTTAAGAAATGGCACATATATGAACTTTTCAAATTGCGTAACACTTGACTTAAACTAAACGAACAGGTTTAACTGCTTTTGTATCAAATGTTGTATTTTGAATGAGACACATAGGACTATACGTATTATATATTTGAATATATGCAATAAAAGAAAGAAAGCAAAACATAAAAAAGCAAAAAATTAAAAAAAAAAAAAAAAAAAAAAAAAAAAACGCTCAAAAATAATTTACAATCTGCTGTAAATAATACATTAAATTCTAATCACGTTGTACTTGTTATATTTTTATTGACATGAAAGTTTATAACAGTATAATAAGACAATTAAAATAAAAACATAAAATGTATATTTTTTGTATTGCTGTTTGCAAACTATATTGAATATAATTTTCAAATTTATGCTCGCATATAGCAAATTAAATATATTTCAAGAATTAGTGTGTTTTTATAGATTTTTATAATTTTCTCGACGTACATATAATTATAGTTGTATGCAATAACAACTTACGTGTAGAAACAAATAATTAGTTTTAAAAGTATACAAGCTGGAAGAAAAGTATAATGAAAGTTTTCCGCCAGCGCATAAAACAGCAAATAACTTTGAATTAATGAATTTGATACACGCTCTTGAAAGTCATGGATTTCAAATAGCAATATTAAAATATACTAAATGGGTATATTGATTAATATAGATAATGAAAACTTTGAACTTGCAGAAACAACTAGTATGAATGTTTTTATTTCTTACTGTTTGGAAATAAGATTTATTTTATAGCATAGAAAATTATATTGTGTATAAAAACATGCAATTCTTAGTAATTCAAGTGTTTTTGTCACCGCTTACGTAGTGTTAGAAGTAAAAGTGAGATGAGGTAAAAAAAAAAAAAAAAAAAAAAAATGCAACGTCACCGACCAAATTTTGCTTTATTTTTCAACTTCCGCTTAGCTTTCGTGTCATATCTAAGGAGGTTTATAACCTTAATCTTTATTCTTATTCCTCTTAAATGTTTTCTTTATCATAAGATTTAACATATGATAAATAGCAAAGATTTTATTTTAATGTATACAAAAAAACAATCTACTTAGTGTATGCAGGCCCGGAAAAATATAAGAAAGTACGTAGACTTATTATTTACGATAAATTAATGCAAATTAAAAAAATAAAAATAAAATTCGTGAAGTAATATCACAATAAAATTTATAATCTAATTTATAATTTTTTATATTACGCACACTGCTTATTTCATTATCTTGATAATATGATAATTTTCATAGGAAGAAATTTGTTGCCTTTTAAATATAATTAAATTTTCAGTTACAAGCGAATTTCTAACGCAATCTTTGAACTACATCTTATTTTATACATGTAAATCTCATGTAACTTGCTATGTACGCTTAGCAAGCGACCTAAAGATTGTACTATTTTTAGTGGGGTATGGTATGGACTAAAGTCTCAAATTTGTATGAATGAAGCAGTTATAGCAGCTATAGCTCTAGTTTTTTTTTTTTTTTTTTTTTTTTTTTTTTTTTTTTTTTTTTTTTTTTGTCAGTGTTAAAAAAAATTACTTTATTAAATAAGCCTGAAAACTATCATTATACTTTTTTAATTTCAAGTAATTTGTTTGAAAAAAAAATCATCAAAATATTGTGAAATTCAAGAAAATAAATTTTTAATGTGCACCAAAGCTAAAACAAATTTAGAAACATTTAAAAAATAAATAAAGAATTAAAAATCGATAAAATATATCCAAATAGGTAAAAATTAATAAAACTTTGAGAATAGTGCTTTCTGAGCCAATTGTTGGTTAAAAAAGGAGACAAAAATTTGTAGGAAAAAAACTATATATAGTAATGCGTGATTATCCAGCAATAATACACCACGTTATGCAAACTAATATAGGTTAACTTTAATGTAAATTTATTTGCAAATGCCATATTTCATTAAAAAAATGTAGTCATAATATTGGTGCAACATAGCTTTAAATATGAGAACAAAAAAATGTTTGTACATGTGGTTTGTAACCAAACATTTTGTACATTTGAACATTGCAAACTCCATTCTGTAACCCGAAATATTTAACGGAAAAAAATCAATTTCTTAAGAAACAGTAGCATAATTATAATTGTTGTTTAAGTAGGTACCATGGTGGTTACATAATAAATCAATAACGTAGTTAAACTAAGGTGTAAATCGTATGCTCTTGACTATATAATTAACAAATTTACATCAATTACGTTAAGATGAAACCTTCTATTACACTCGATCGTCCTTCACACAGCATGTTTTGTGATAAGAGAAGATGCTAATTGTGATATTTATGTACGCATGCATGTACTATATTATGGATCAAGGGCTTGACTTGGCAATTTTTTTCTCGTAGGTGACAGAACAATAAGTATTGAATTGCAGCATGTTATTGAAGATTGTCATTAAAGGCCTTGAACTGAAAATTAAAATAAAAGATCAAAATAAAATGTCTTCTATATCTTCAATTAGTTAGGTGAAAATAAAATTGCTCTTACTTTCGAGTGTTCATCAAGGCAGAAAAAAAAAAAACAGATAATGACCGCAAATCATTTCTATTAACTAATTTTGTAATGAGTTGTATAATAATAAGTCATTCGATACTTTTAAATTTAATCGTTTGCATGACTTGGAATTTTATTTCGTTGCTGAATCATATTTACGTGAAATTGAATTATAGCATATTATTTCATCTGGATATGGCCAATCATTTTGTGTCTTCGTAGTATATATAAGAGTAAATAACAATACATTTTATATTTTATTATAAATGATTTTCTATTGATATATATTTATTTATTTCTTCATGTATTTTCTGCGCAGTTGTGGATGCCAGTGCCAAACTACAGTCCGGTATTCTGCAGGGCAATATCAAGAACTTGGGTCAGTTCGACGAGTGCGTGGAGGCTCGTGGTCACCAGTTCACTGGTCAGTACTGCCTGGCTAATGTACAGGTGGCACCTCTACCTGGCGCCAAACATCATCTCCAGGCCGCGAGCATCATTGATACCTTAACCTTGGGGAGACTGGGTCGCGAGATTACCGTAAACAGAACAAATATTCCGGTAAGTCACACTTGTAGTTGAATTTACAAGAGAGACGACTACATTTTGATCATCCAAAGCATGTTACAAAAATATCTTCGAGCTGGTTTATGGTTTAAATATACATGATCAGCAATCTATGGTTCTTTATATTAATATATTATACATTTTATGCATAACGGACAAAAATTAAAACGCATTTTCTGCAACATTTGTTTACTACAAAATATTTTATGCTATACTATGCATAATAGCAATGTTACATTGCAAAAATATTATGTTGTATTGTATAATTACGTAGCTTCTTCTTTCCGTGAAAAAAAAAAAAAAAAAAAAGTGAAATCGAATGTTGTCTTTTACAATCATCGGTGACAATGGTAATTTATAGGCCATAGTTGATAGATGTTTTGTGTTTGATATATTAAGTCAAATATATTTATACATTTTTAATCCTTAATGACCTTCTTTTGTGATGGTTATAATTACAATATGACACATTGAAAAAGAAAATATAACCCAAATAAAAACAATAACAAAAGTTTTTAATAACTTTAATTATTTTTCATTCTCATTAACAGATATAAATGAATAAGTGGGGAAATTCTTAATCGTTTCGTAGTTTAAAAATTAAGAGTATTAAGGCGAATATAGTAGCATTCCGGTAAGAAAATGCTTGTGCCCATTTTACTGTAATTCACCAATTTTCCAGTAACACTCACTCTTACTGGAAATTATACATTGAAAATTTCTCACAGCTATCTTACTGGAAAGCTTGGGCTGAACAGAATGATTTAAAAAATATATAATTAATTTATATTATGTTTTCACTCCTGTATACCTGAATAATGTATTGTGTACTTATATAATTTGTAATTTGTGATACACATGAAGCGATAATTTTATTTTATTTTGAGTTTGAATTTAGATAATGGTATTTGAAATTTCATAAAAGGCATTTATTTTTTATTTTGTAAATTATTGTAACTATGATTGCAAGTTTTAAAAAGACTACTGCAAAGTGACTATATAATATAGCCAGTTCTTGAAAATTGAGGCATGTTTTTATTTCAAAAGCATAATATATAGAAATTAAGCCATGCAGGTTATATTGAATCACAGTATAGGGAAAACTGTTTGGGTTTACTGACATTGATTCTTGCACGTTGAATATTTTCAGGTTCCAGACTTGCTGCCCTCCCTCTCGCTGATTCAGCTAGGTATTTGTGTGCCCTCCTCGTGTTCTCCACGTGACGTAGAGCTCACCCTTAGTGCGGGACTTCAGTGGCTCGCCAGACCCGCGGGACTGCAAGCATCTGCCCAGATCACTCCTGGTAACTGTTCCGTGCTGCGCTCGCAACCATGGACGCCAGCAGACTTGGTCATCATGTAAGTCTTGTCACTCCACACAAATGAATTACTTTGATATGAACAATTGTTAAATATATCTCAAAAACTACATAAAACATTAAGACACTTCAAAAGAGATTTTCAGTCTTCCATTAAAAATACAATTCTCTCCGATTGCAGAGAAAAAATTTGTATTTGCATCAATAATAATAAAATAAAAATGTTAACTTGTCATAGCTAGAGTACTCTAGAAGGGGTACTTCTAGAGTACCTTCTAGAGTACCTAGTATCTAGAGTATCTAGAGTACCTTCTAGAGTACTCTAGTCATAGCATATAATAAGATGTCATCGTTGTTACGTGCACAGTTGTCATTTTACATAAAACTAGATTATAGTTTTCAACCTTTTAGCGCATTTGTATTAATTAAATTTTACAAAATAACAACACTATTATTCTTATTGTTACTAGATCGATTATCCTGCTGTTTGTGTTCGTGGTGATTGTGAGTACAACTTACGATGTCCTCCGCTCGGACTCTGGCATCGAAGGTGAGAATCAAAATTTACAGTGGATTGAAATTTTAATAAATTCAGATAAGACCATTACGTTGGTGTAGAGTTAAAACAAAGGATATTTAAGCAAATATATACATACAGAAAACATGCATATGATGGCACGGAATGTAGTTAAAATTTAGGATTCCAATTGCTTCTTCAAAAAGGAATTGGAATTCACAGAAAACGTATGAAAATTTATTGATAACCAAACTCTCTTGTAGGTCCAGCTCGTCGTACTCTGCTCTCGTTTTCCATGCCCAACAACTGGAACCGCCTGTTCTCCACCGACGCAGCGCCAGGTTCATTTGGTGCTCTCGAGGGTATTCGAGTGCTCAGTACCCTGTGGGTCATCATGACACACAAGATCCTCCTGTACTCGCAAGAACCCTGGGTCGACAAACACGCCATCGTACAGGTGACATTTTCCTGAAATCATTATGTTCCGTGTTCCGTTTAAATTAACGATCTCTTTTAGTCGTTCCTATCTCTTTTAGTCGTTCCTTATATGGATATCAGAATCAGAAATTCCTTATTGTTAAACTTTTCACTGAAAATAAACAAACGAATGGTTACTAGCAATAAAATCTGAGTCATTACATGTTTTAAATTATGTTATACTAATTTATACCCTGTTATCTAATTTGAAAATATTAAAAATAATTGTAATTAGTAGTTTTAGTCGTATAATGGATCATTTTAAGTTAATATATGCATGATTCATGACTCATTATTATAACTGACTTTGCTGGTAAACAAAAGTGAAAACGATTTTTTTTAAGATTTTTTTTTTTAAACAAAACAGCAATAAAAACGTAAAATAATAAATCTCATCATTAATTTCCGTATTACAATTGGAAACCTATCAAATAAAATATTTTATTATTATTATATTTTCTAATCCTCGCTATTAACATAAAAGCGTAATAAAATTGACACTGACACGGGTTATGTGATTCCAGGCACTGGAAAGCTTGGCTAAAATGCCCCTCATCAACACCATGCTGAATGTGGACACGTTTCTCCTCGTCTCAGGATTGCTCAAGTCTTATCACTTCCTCCGAGATCTCGAAAACAAGAAATTTAACTTTTTCTCTTGCTATTCACGTCGCTACCTCAGGTCAGTATAAAATTAGAGAAATCAGTTAAATTTTATTAAATATATAAAAGTAATTTATGTAATGTATGTAAATGTTTATGGTAAAGAAAATCCAGTTTACAACTGCGTTAAAATAAAATCAGCTAATTTTTAGCTGTCTGTCTAAAAGAGTAATAAAATTAATAAATAAAGTAAATAAATACTAGCTAAAAAGTGCAGTATCATATGAAATGTATTATACTATTTGGTTTGACTTACAAAAAAGCAAAAACAAGAATATAATTAAATTGCTGATTTTTTCACCAACCCAAAATTAAAATGTAGTTTAATACCCCTTCATATTTTAACATCACGTACAGTATACTGTACGTACGTGCAGTATGTAATACACACTCACTACATGCGCATGTATGTATGTTTGTATGTGCATGTAATGCTTTCACATGGAGACTTGAATTAACGTAATGCAAGCTGTATGCAATATATTTATGCTATTCTTATTGGCAATAGATTAAAAAAAAATTAGCATATATAGAATCTATTTATATTTAATTAATATGTCTGGAGTAATTAAAAATTATTAATATAATGAATGAAACGTATAAAAACAGTTCAGTTTGTATCAACGGAATGACGTCATTTATGCAGTTTAAAAATGAGGTAACCATTTTCAGAACAACTTTATTTTGGCTTACAATTCTAAAGCAAAATTTGAACATGACCTAACCTTAACTTACAGGAAAAAATATAAAAATCTTTATAATGCGATGATTGGATCATAAATTTTACATTTTATTATTTATCATCTCGTAACAATATTATATACTAATGATAATCGTACATGATACATGTACAGTAGAGATCTATGGAATAATGTATAACTTGTTTCAAGTAAAATCTACAGAGTGATCAAATATTAAATAACATAATTTAGTTGTTTCTTCTTTTTTTTATTTTCTTGGTTACTTGTTTGTTTGTTATTGGTGTTTTATTATTTCTGAACATTATTTTCAATCTCATCTATACAATGATAAATAAAATTTTAATAATATAGGAATACTAAAGTGCTCGTGTTTTATGAATGACTAGTGGTACACTCTATACATTGATGTAGTTTTATTTACGATGGCAACAAGTGAAAGTGACCACAAGGACAACTTGATGTTGTTTATTGTAAACAACACACATTCAACTTCGGATAATCCCCTGCATAAAATTGCAATTTGTTGCTAATAAACTGCAATTATATCAATCGAGTACTTAAATGTTTTATGCCAAGGTAATTTTTAAAATCTAGTTCACAAAAAAAAAAAAAAAAAAAAAAAAAAAAAAAAAAAAAAAAAAAAAGCATAGGCCTAAGAAAAACAAATTTGTATGTCATGTATTCTTGGAAAGTTAAAAATGTCACAAGGATTATTACATTTGAATGAGATATTTAATGGTTAATGAGATATTGCTATTTTTGTAAGATATGATCTATAAATTGTGTGCATATGCATACCATACACGTCTAGGAATTAATGCATTAATTATAAAAATGTCCCATGATAATGATAACATTATTATCAAGATATTAATAATTAATTAATAGTTATGATAATTAATAATAATAACAATTAATATGCATAATATGTATGATAATAATTAATTTTCTAATACAGTACACTGTATACATAAAGTATTTTATGTACAAATGATAAAATAATTTTACCATTTCAATTTAGCGTATTATATTTTTCACAAGAATAAGATTGCAAATTTAGCACGAGTTGTTGAATAGTAAAATACATATTATCACAATTGTGTGTATTGTATACTGAAAGTTTCCATTCAGAGCGCTTTTTCATTGTAACTGTTAATGAAGATATCATAACTTTCAACAATAACAATAACTTTTTAATAATTTTGTTATAATTTTCCACAGGTTAACTCCAGCCTACGCTCTGATGATGGGCTTCTACGCAACGCTACTAGCACGACTTAGTAGTGGACCAGCCTGGGACAAATATGTGGCTCTTCCTGCAGCTGCGTGTCGTACCAATTGGCATTTGAACCTGCTCTACCTCAATAACTATGTCAATAGTAATAACCAGGTACTGACATGAATTCTAAATCTTGCAATACATTAGGCTTATGGAAAAATTGCAAGTATGGCAACATTGCCATATATATTACACAGACCAAGATATAGAGCGGGTGGTGCGGTGGGTGGCAAAAGAATGCATTGAAATGTTGGCATTTACTCCCATTGTTGTGCAAGTTTTTCATTTCCTTCGGGTACATAAACAGCATCAACAAATGACATACTAATTAATGTCTGTAAAAAATTTACGCAATTCTTTTTATTTTTCTCCACTCAAACCAAATATTAAGTGAAATAAAGAGGGAAAAAAAAAGTAATGCAATATTAATTACGTATTAAGATTTCAGAAACATGTATACAACGAATATTGCTCTTTTTTTTAAGTAAGTTACACTCTGCCCCGGTAAAAAAATTAAGCTTTCCATTCCTGGAAATATATGGTAAAAAGATTGAAGTGTATTGCTATAAAACGAGTTTAAAGAATACATATCATCCACAAATACTTAAACTTTGTAAATTTGATTTTCAGTGTATGCTCCAAGCATGGTATTTGGCTGCAGATATGCAGCTGTGCCTTCTCTCTCCGCTCATCATATTCCCTCTCTTCAAGTGGCCACGTCTCGGCAAGATTATCCTCGCAACAGTCATTACCATTTCAGTCGTCATCCCCTTCTCAGTGACCTACCTAACAGGAGCGCTGCCCACCTACTTGCTCGGGGCCACGTAAGATAAAATAAAATTTCATCAAACATTCATGCTTGAAATTTTCATAAAATATTACAATTTTGTTCATGAACGGTCACCGTATAAGTTTGTTCACAATAGCATCATTTTCTCATAAGGAAACAGAATTATCTCTGCAAAGATTACGTTATTTGCTTTAATTAGCAAGTACAATCTGACGTGTAATTATCAGATATAGGTAAAGAAGGTAACAATAATATTGTTGATATTAATAAACATTCGACTTACGTATTAATTTAAAATAATAAAAATATATGAAAGTTTTTGTTTATTAATACTCTCTTTGTTAAAGGTTAAAAAAAACTTGAAAATTAAATTTTGTTATTTTAGTATAGTACTTTAGTCAAATATTTTAGTCATATATATAGTTCAGTGGTTTTAGTGGGCATCAGTTGATTTGTGTATGTTTTTAAACACGATGCAGTTGTGATATTTATTGTGATTAACAGAGACGAACAGCTGATCTACTACCTGAACAATATTTACTACGCTACACACAACAGAATGTCACCCTACGTCATCGGTATAGCACTCGGTTACTTGCTCTACAAACTTGACACCACCAAACTCAAGATGAACAAGGTATGCTATGGCTTTGCCCCTGGCTGTACAGGCAACACGCATGTCTCATACGCTCAACAAGTTGTATTACTTTTAGGCGTCCAAACAAAACACGTAATAATACTTTGAAATAGAAGAATTATGTTGATTTTTTACATGTTTAACGATTGATTTAGATTTTTTGTTTTGTTTTTATTTTTTCTTGTAATAATGGTTAGCTAAGTTAACTTATTTCAAGTTTTGTCCCTTTTTTTTTATATTTTCATTTGGGTAAACTCAAAGAAGCTGTATATTTTATGTTATAACAATTTAAATTACATGAAGCTATTTAGGTGAACTTGGTGCTTTTGCAGGGGAAAAATCTAAATAAATATATAAATATATAAAATATATATGAAAATAAAAGAGTGAAAAAGTTTAAACCCTTTTATTTTCATTATATATATATATATATATATATATGTGTGTGTGTGTGTGTGTGTGTATTATTATTATATATATATATATATATATATATATATAAACTTAAGCAGAAAATGTAATGTTTTGAACATTCCAGGTGACAGTAGCTTGCGGATGGGCGGTGAGCCTGAGTATTCTCTACGCCGTAGTGTTTGGTGCCTATGAACTGGTGCAGTACAATCACCCCTACAACCCCATTGAGACCGCGCTACGGCTTGGGCTTGTGCAGTCGCCTGGCTCATCTTCGCGTGTCACACAGGATATGGAGGTCTGTTTATCTTTGTACAGTCAGCGAAACATTCATAATGATCTTTTGAATAGCTGAACTGCTTGTAATGATACGATATTTTCTATTTAATTTCTACGTGACTCAGTTTCTTTTATAGTTAGTTCTTCCCAGATTTTTGGCAATCAAAAACAGTACTTGTAAGTAAGTAATTGAAAGGCAAATAGTTTTATTCAAAGAATGTCTATAATTACTTATAACATACAATAAACAAGTAAAAAAAAAAAAAAAAGAGGCACATTAAAAATAATAATTAGTATTATCCTTATCAATCATTTTTAACTTCCGCATGCATGATAATCTATTCTTATGCACATGCAATGTACTTAACGTCTGGTCTGCTATCTTTGGTGAAATCTTGGTTTTTAAATAAATCAACCTTTGTAATAATTACGTGACCTTTCTAAAATTATCCCTAATTATAAATATATTATAGGAAATTTCACGCCTAGCGATGTATATATTAATTTTAGTTAATATTTTGTATTAAAAGCTGCATGCAATAATGTCAAAGTCATCAATTTGAAAGTCTGAAAAATTCATTATGTTTAATGTGCGCAGAAACACTATTGTTATTAAAAAGCTAAGAAGATTTATTTGTGTTGGTTGATTTTATGTATACATATAATCAAAATTGTTATATATTTATTGTAATTAAAATTTTAATGTTAATTGTTGTATGGTTATATTTTATAAATGAACAATATTGGTATTGGATTTTATTTCTGACAGTGTTTGAGTGATTTGACAAAACCAAATTTTCTTTTTAAAGACTGTTAAAATACTTGACAATGGTTTGCTCTCAATGATGACTCATTGTGTTTTACAGGATGGATTAACCGGCTGCTGAGTGCGCGAGTATTCCAGCCCCTCAGCAGACTCTCCTATTGTATATTCCTCACACACTACGTGGTGCTCATGGTGGGCACAGGACGTATTCGCACCGCAATTTATATAGATGAATATTTACTGGTTAGCTACTTTTTTTACTTACCGCCTCACACTATATAATCTACAGGCTTATTTCACATGAAAGAATCAAGCAATTTTGATTTTTTCTAGATGCATATATATATATATATATATATATATATATATATATATATATATATATATATATATATATATATATATATATATATATATATATATATATATATATATATATATATATATATATATATATATATATATATATATATATATATATATATATATATGTATATATATATATATGTATATATTTGTGTGTGTGTAATATTTCTAATAAGAAAAGTACAATTACTGGAATAGAATGTCACCGATCAACCCGATGTATTATAATATACAGTTCTATTTGTTTATTCAAGTTTCCCACTTAAATTGTTTTAAAACGTTCATAACTCATGTATTTTGAAACACACTGAATATTATTTAGCAAAAAATATTTGTTTTTCAGCTCCATGACTACGCAGGTGATCTCTTCATTACGCTTCTCGCTTCCATGTTCCTTTATCTTTTCGTGGAAGCACCTCTCTTTGAGCTCACGAAAATCATATACGGCAGAGGTAAGAAAAAAATACTTAATTATATTCATACTTTCATGACTAGCAAAATTACAAGAAGGCTCGACATAATTGTACGCCTTTTTTGTAGTTGTTAACCATGCATTATTAAAAAGATACAACAAACAAAATGAAGCTTATTTGTGTTTATTTGAACACAAATAACTTATTAATATTAATACAACATGGTTTCTTAAAAACTGTAAAGTTTTTTTTTTTTTTTTTTTTTTTTCATTCAAACATGTTATTATGTACATCACCAAATCTGTATTGGAAACTAAATATAACTTAATTTTGTGTTAATAGCAAAGCCAATAGTAAAGGTCCAACCACAAGTTCAAGCCTCCGAACTAGAAAATGTTACGCCAATTCAGGACAAGAATTCTGCTGACAAGACAAGAACAAACAAATGAGCATCAAAGTGCGAGCGACTTCTTGATAATGTTGTGATAGTAACTTCCTGAACTTATACTTAAAACAATATAATTTTAACAAATCAGAGACATTAAAGCTGTGCTTTGATAGACAGTTCAACAATATGTTAATTTTATAAAATTATAGTGTTATTTAATGAAAGTGGTTAGACAACATGGTTACTTTGTGTATAATTTAATTATATATGAATAATTTAATTTTATGAGCTATTATTTTTACGTTAAGATATTTACAGATAAAATATATTAAATTTGATGTTTTTAAGTCCATATACGAATCATTGAATTAAAGAAAGACTTTTGCCATGTAATATGAATAAAACTTTGCTTTTTTTTTTGTGTTAAAATAAAAGCTGATTCATTTGAAATAGTTATAAAATTCGGTCATAAATATAACTAAAAATGTCCTAAATTCAACCGATTATTTAGCATGATCCTTACGTCACTGATTAGCTTATAGTTCTCCTGTGTCATGAATAATATTTTAAGGTTAGAATGACGGAGTATATTGCAAAAAATTACATAATATTGTCGACGTATTTTCTGTTCAATTATACTTATTATTATCAGAGTATTACTAAAATTATTTCCATAAGATCTGTTCACACTTAGCAATAAAGATTGATGCGTAATGTTTACAGAATTGAGAGAGAGAGAGAAAAAAGTTTTGAAATTTAGAACAATTGAAATGGTTGCGCAATCACTTCTATTGCTTTATGTGAAGTGGCCTTTAATTTCACAATATGTTAAATATTTTTATGGCAGAAATATGAACCAACTGTTTTGATATTTTGATGTATATGTTAATTTATATGTAAAAATGTACATAAAATTAATATTTTTACATAATATCTGCCTGGTTTATTATTTATAAGTACCCAATTATTACGTTTTTCCGCAAGTATTAATTTAAATAGTAGTATTTCAAAACAATTTTTTTTATATACACCAAAATTTGTATCAGTTACAGATTTTATATTTTTCAGGATTTAATTGATTAGTATTTTTACGGGTTCATATTTTTTTTTTATCTAAAAACAATGATTTAAATGCCATATTTCATCAAGACACTGAAGTTGCTGTATATGCTAGAAACGAATATCTAAATTAATGATTCTAACACAAAATTAATAATACTATATGTACCTTTAAAATATTACCATGAAATATAATTAAATTACTACATATATACTTAACTTTAAATCATTCTTGTACATGATATAAGATTATTAGCGCTATTTTGGTTACCTATGATTCTTATGTAATGAGAAAATAAAACGAGTAACAAAATGTTGTTTTTAATATATATATATATATATATATATATATATATGTGTGCACACATACATACACACACGAGTTGATGAAAACAAAACAAAAGTGGAATGCATTGCATGATTTTTAGGATATTGATGCTACAGAAACAACATTCTTGTGATTTGAAGCCAGTTTTTTTTTTTTTTTTTTTTAGAAAAAGTAATAAATACTGTAGCCAAATTTATCTGTGTGTCATAAAGTTAAATGTAAACGTGTTATTAAGCATAATAAAATGACACTCAATGAATCAGATTGTGATGTTGTTGTAAATTAAGAGGTATTATTTTTTTTAAGTATTTTTTATTTAACGCACACTCTTTAATTTAATTATTTTAATTAATCATATATAGTGTTTAAAGTTTTGTAAATACTTAATTTAATGTGTAATAGAATAAAGAAACTAGATCTATGATTTTTAATTGTATTTTATTTTATTTTAAAACTCCTACTAAAAGAAATTAACACGCAAATTTTAACTAGCAGTTGCAGAAGTTTTTCATTACGCTTAATTTCGAGTACAAAAATCCTGTTCAGACTCAACATTCTAAAACAATAATACTTATATAACAATTGTTTTATTTTATGAATTTTTGTAAAGAACAAATTGTAGGCTCAGCAGTAAGAATAGATTGAGAAAAACATATTGCATAAATTTATGGTAAACAAAAAACGTAAGCTAATCCTTAATAACTTTAAATTACGACATACATTTGAAGTGGTAAGCAATAACGAGCGTTCTGACTATGCACGCGCTATCCATATAATTTGCGGTTGCTTTAAATTATAGGTATATAGCATAAATATATATCGATAGAATTATGTTTTAGGATGTCTGTGGCCAACAAATATACAAAAAAAACTGTTATACAATCATTTAATTGTTTGCTCATTAGTCTTTACTCATTATACATACTACAAAAAAGAGTACTTTCATTAGTATGATACAATATGCTTTAATTGTTAGTTATTATAAAGAAAAAATATCAGGTTATTATTATATCGGATTATTGCTCTGCAAGGTCAAAAAGTATATTGGAATAGTAAATTATGATGTTATGAACGTCTTCGTGCAACGATACAACTGCTGGTTTATTTAACAGCGTCATTTAAAAGATGCTAAATGAAAAATGATGAATGTTGAATGCTGCGAGATGAAATATGTAAAAGATGCATATGTCTGCAATGGCTATTTTTATCATCAATATATTCATGAATACACTCAAATAAAATGTTTGTACCTCCATCTTCATACATTTTATTATAAATAAGTACCTTGAAAATTGTCAAGTGTTTAAGTAACTTAAAAGACTTTGATGGATAATTACTTCGGCACTAACAATAATAATATAATTAATGTTCAAAATACCAGTGTATAAAGGTGAATTTAACTACTATTATTTTTTTAATAATTACCTCAACTAACTTCATACACAATAGCTATTGAGTACTGATAACTCTAGCTGGGTGGTAAACTTACTTTATGAAAGACTTACTGTTATATTTAATTACTATTTTTCAAACTGATTATTTTACTTTGATGTAATTTAATTATTCCTACAAATCGCAATATAACAAGGGAAATTTAAATTGCCCATCAGGTGTATTATTAAAACCCACGTTTACGCTGGAAAAACTTTACACACACAATTTAAAATTTCCGAAAAACAATGGCAGAGAAACTTGCTATATAATATTGAGCACTTAGAGCGCACTTAGGAATAGTAGCAAAATGCAATCTTTAGGATGAAAAATGACCAAATATCGCTACGCTGTATGATTGTAAATAATATTACTGACAAAAAAAAAAAAAAAATTGATAGCAATAGTTAAACCAGCTATTTAGCCATAGGTAGTGCAACAAACGTTTGTACGAAGTCGGTATTATATAAAACTTTATAATAATAATTAACGGCTTTTATTGGGCGAAATCAGGCTACAAACCTTTCAATTTAACCCAACTATTATTATTAATCATACATACAGACTCTATGGATAAGTATTAATCTCAGAGTATCTTTTTATAATTCTCTAATTTATTTACTTTTGTTATACAATCAGTGGCATAAATATATGATTACGTCAAATTAAAATTAATTTTATATCGTAATTATCAAAATGTTGGAAAACATAATTGTGGTTAATGAACGTGGTCTAGATATTTTTGAAAATCAGACTTACAGATGACAATATTAAAGTTAATTTACCGCTGTGACCAACAATGTCCTTGGTCACGGTAAATTAGCTCCACGTCACGGAGTGTAAGTTCACCACGCACTCTCCGAACACTTTTGATTTCTCTGAGTATAATAACATTTCTTGTAAGTTATGTATTATGATTAAATCAATTTAAACATATTATGTTTAAATGATCGTAACTACTATATTGTTACCATAAGGATTTTTGTCCATTTCTTTTGAAGTGTTGAAATTTTCAATTATTTTCAAATTTCAAAATTATTTCTTTCTTATCCTAAAAAAAAAAAAAAAAAAAATTTGTCATCCAAAGTAATTAAAAAATAATAGTTAAAATATTATTTTCAAACACAATATGGCAAGTAACAAAAAAAAAATACATACATGATTACTGATTACATTTGATGAAAATTCATCACATGCACATAATACGTATGATATGATAAGATTATACATATAAAATTTATGAGATTTGAATTTATGAAAATTATTTGAGTAACTACTATTTTTGCGAGAAATTAATACCAAAACTAATAAATCTATCAAATTTGCTGTACGTTTTAAATACCTAAATCAGGCATAACTTTTTATATTTAGAAATAATGAAAGCCTTTTTCTCATATTATTATTTAAAGAGAAACTTCTTGTAGTTATACAGGAGTTGACAATTAGCATGTACGTTTTTTCTTATTTATATAGATTTTGTTTGTATTGTTTATTATTTATTACTGTATGTAGCTGTATTGTATACAAAATAATACTGCAATGTAATATTTTTAACGTGTTCACCTTACAAGCAAACTATTTCCTTCGTAACTTCTTGCACCCAAATAAACCCTTGTTAAGTTCTAATATTTATTTTGTTATTGATTATAATATTGCAAAACAGTAAAAGAATTAAAAAGTGTCAGATCTGTAGTTTATATTTAAGTGTAACAATACTGTATTACTGATCTGCATTCTTTGTAATGGGGAAATAATAAGAACTAAACTGCATGTGCGTTTTAGTTTGATATGTATAATATACCGACGCTGTGTCATCATAAAATAAATACTTCACAACTGTACGTTTCATTACTTTTAGTCTGTGCTTGCGATTTACTTACAGTTAAATTCAAACATTGATGATACTGTAGGATAAATTAACACCCAATTTGTAGTGCAAATATTAGGCTCGTTTAAAAAAAATATATGCCACGAAATTTTAGCTGCAAAACAAAAAATAGTGTGTAAGAGTGGGGTTGTAATTATGCTTCATATGTGAAACTACCTAATAGAACACTGAGAAATATAATCTAACGTCACCATGGTACTGCGAGGTGTGGTCGTGTTAAGTTTCATCTCGTACATCTCGGCCAGTGTAACAAAAAATGCATACGAAAGTGGAGATTTTTTCTCACAGTTACAACCTTTAGTTGATAATATTGAAAGTGAATTATGTAGAACTCATACTCTGGAATTATTAAGAGGATTTCAAAATTTTGAATCATGGGCACTGGCAAGTAAGTGGATCACCTCTTTTTGTTATTTTATTTATTTTAAAAAGAAATTTGAAATATATTTTATTCTCAAATATTTGTACATACTACGGTGCATTTGTTTTACGTTTTAGTTAATTTAATTAATTATTATATATTTAATTTGGAAGCACACAACTGTAATGAGGAATACTTAAAAAAATTTAGAGGGATATTTTATTTAATATTCTAAGAGAGGATATAGTTCTGAATCGATTGATTCGTGTATTTCTAATTTTTGAGCTCATTAAGTAATTTTAATTTTATTTGAAAAAAAAAATCCTTCACAGGTGCCAACTTATGAATGTGGGCATAGGAAAAAATTGCCAGCCGTGACGTCATTTCGCAAATTTGAAAAATGAATTAAAAATACTTAATGAACTTGAAAATTAGAAATTTGCATAATATATCAATTAAGTACAATATCCTCTTTAAGAGTTTGAAATAAAATTACCCCTATATTTTTTTAGCCTTCATCATTCTCCTATGGGATAGAAAATATAACAATCGCTTGGTAAAATAATTTCCATTTATTACAAAGTTTACAAGTTTAATTTTAAAGAGACAAATTCATTATAAAAAATATTGCAGGAACAATATTTATATGTCATGAACAAATATTTCATTAAAGATTATCGTCAGAAGGCTCGTATTTCAAAATTCAAATATTAATATTTATTTAATATTAATACTTATGGCAAATACCTGCTATACATATTTTAGGATCCGTGACCATTAGATATAAGGCAGAAAATAATAATTGAAATTAACATAAGAGTATAAAAGTTAAAAAAAATTGTAAATCCAGATTTAGCTTGGTGACCATCTAATTTTTTATATATATTAAGAGTTGCCTTATGCTTATGTGCAAAATAAAATAGTAATAATAAGATTTCTGCAGTAACAACTTTTATTCAAATCTCCGCAAAGTCTCATTTCCAGCCATAATATTTATAATATTTATTTCTAAAAATGTTTAAACTGATTTTAGTGGTAGACGCCAGTGCCAAGTTACAGTCTGGTATTCTGCAGGGCAATATCAAGAACTTGGGTCAGTTCGACGAGTGCGTGGAGGCTCGTGGTCACCAGTTCACTGGTCAGTACTGCCTGGCTAATGTGCAGGTGGCACCTCTACCTGGCGCCAAACATCATCTCCACGCCGCGAGCATCATTGATACCTTAACCTTGGGGAGACTGGGTCGCGAGATTACCGTAAACAGAACCAACTTGCCGGTCAGTAATTTTTTATGAGAAGCCAATCGTCATAATGTTTGTCTAATTTGACATGATACTTCACAAGTCAGGAACATTATGATGATTAAAATTTTCATATGTAGAAGAATTTTTATGCTAACTTCCAAAAATTATAATAAAGATAAAAGTGGTTTAATATGAAAGGCAAACATATCTTCTAAAACTTGAAAGCCAAATTTTATTATTTAAAATTTTACACGGTTTATTTTAAAGTAAGTAAATATATTTTTACAGCTGTCACCCGGTCCCATATGAAGAAAAACTATAAGCTTTAATGTTGGGATAAACAACAATATTTCTTTTGTTATTATTATTTAATAAGTAAAAAAATAATATAACCATACTTTTGCAGGCATCAGATTGTATTTTTGTGTTGATAATATCCGGTATATTAAAAAATTTTCAAAAAGAGAGACAGAAAAAAAAAATCCCAAGTATACCTCTGTTGAATACAAAGTTGTTAAGCATCTTTTCATTCAATAAGGAAGCAAAATATAGTTAAAATCCCACAGGCAAATTCTTGACGTGTTTGATAAACTGTCATTACAATGATGTAGTACTTTATTGAGGCATCACTTTAATTCAATGTAATCACTACTGCGTCTTTATAAATTGTCACCTTGTATGTTAGCCATACGTTGCTCGCGTTCCGTTGTTATATAAAAGAGTTAGAAAAATATCACATATTTAAATCCTTTAATTTGAACAAAAATAAAAGTCTTATTTTTCATGAATCGTAGAACATTCGGAAATGAATTTAAGTATAAAATAATAGATACCCTTACTTACTTTTTTTTTTTTTTTTTTTTTTTTACCTGCCAACTATAAGCTACGTTAAAGTGCTACCTCACGTGCGTGTTAATGACGCATTTGCTGACCTAACACATTCCATCTTTTGTTCTCACCAATATTACTGCAATATCATAACTATTATGTAATAAAATTTATATCCACCTGATAAATTTATTTATATAGCATGATCTATTACTTCATTTCAAACATTTTTATAACGATGAAAATAAATAAATAAAAATAATAATAATTTTTAACTGATAAATATTAATATTCATTTAATTTTTTTATAGTAATAAATCTATAAAACAGTGTTAATTTCATTTAGGTTTGACCTGATATTTTATTTTTAGGTACCAGACTTGCTACCTTCCTTCTCATTGATTCAGCTTGGTATCTGCATGCCCTCCTCATGCTCTGCACTTGACGTGGAGCTAGTTCTGGGCGCAGGGCTGATGAGGTTTGCGAGCACCGCGGGACTTCAGGTTTCGGTGCAAGTCCCTGAGGGAAGCTGCTCTGTTCTGCGGGAACATCCTTGGACCTTGCAAGATGTCACATTCATGTTAGTTAAGAGAAAATTAGACAATTGTAACTGTTCAAAATTAAGCTATGAAGACTACCGAGCTGGTATGGCCGAGTGGTGAAGGCAACTGACTCGCAACTCTGTACTCCTCACCGAGTATAGGTTCGAGCCACTGCTAGGTGCGTACGTGAAGTGTGAGAGCACAACACGTTGCACGATGCATGTTTACATGCATTCCATGACGACGCACAGTATTCGGGAGGTGCATGATTGATGTGATTGCACCGACCAGCCTGCCTAGATGTTTCCACGGTTTCTCTAGCCTGTCATGGCGAATGCCGGGCTGTGTACTTACTTGTTAGGCCGTGGCCAGCCCGTGTGTGCTTTTCCATTAATTGGAAAGTCCTTACCTGTCGATAAGACAATGTCTTGACTGGGACTGGGATTGGTGTATAGCACGATAACACAATATGGCAAGCAAAAAAAAAAAAAAAAAAAAAAAAGTTCTTCTAAATGGAATAATGCAAATTATAATTCATAAGCTATTTTTTACTTTTAAATTATAAGGAGTTAAAATAATGACATTTAGTTATGAGATTGCTTTTAAAATTAGCTTGTTACCCTCCCCCTTAATGACCCAATATTTAATTTTCTAATGGATTCTTTTTTGTCCTAAAAGAGTTTTAGTGTAGTTTTACACTGTAAGTGCAAATAAATTTTCCCTTTTTTTCCTCCTTCAGATTTCTTTGTATTTGTTGTTTAGATACTTTTGTATGCCAATATCGTAAGTAAAAAAAAATTTGTCGAAGCTTTTTAAGATTTTTTTTTTTTTTTTTTTTTCATAACAAAGCTTTCTTTTGTTTACATTAGTTATAAATATTTTTCAAAATTTGAAATTTAGCAAAAATGGTAGAACGATAGTTTAAAATGCAAAATAATGTATTCAACAGACTAACGTTCTTAACTCGATTAACTCATCAATACATTAAACAATTAAGTTTAACCTTCAATATTCATTATAGATTATTAGCGTGCAAAAATTATTTATGCATTCAAAATATTGGGTGTGTCACAAAGACCTGTACAACATTTGAAGTGACCTCAAGGCTCATGAAATGAAATTGTAGACCGAGTCTTCTCGCAATATCACCCCTATTCTCAAATCACTCTCCGTTTTGAAGAAAAGAGAGGTGAAAAGGTATAGAAACTTTAGTTTACGATAAAAATTAGAAGTATAATCTCTCTCTCTCTCTCTCTCTCTCTCTCTCTCATCATTTTTTTTTACTTTTTCTTTTATTGAATATATTATGTATGCAAGTTAGAAAAAAAAAACGAAAATTTTATGAGTAGTATATATGCAAAGAAGTAACCAAATCATTCAACTGTCAATTTTTTTAGTTCTATTATTTCAACTCTCGTTGTCCTAATGACCATTGGAAGCACACTTGACGTATGGTATTCGAAAACGAAACAAAAATGTAAGTTATTGTTTATTTTCGTGATAAGTTGAAAACAAACATAAAGTATAAATAAGTATTAAAAGTCTATTTAGTATTATTATTATTTTTAATAAAAGAAAAAAGTTTAACAATTGAATTATAATCACAAAAAGAAGAAGATTTTTTATAATACAATGTCAATAATAGAGTAGACAATTTTTTTAAAAAAGTTTATTAAAAAAGTAGAACCATGGAGTAATATGGGTGATTTTATAGCCTCGTTTCGACGAATTCTGGAATCTTTCTCACTGCCGACGAATTTGAAGAACGTTTTAGCCATGGATGAAGCAGCCCCGGGTACATTTGCTTCCTTGGAAGGTATTCGTGTTCTTAGTACTCTATGGGTCGTCCTGGGTCACAAGGTCACAACCTATCTACAAGAGCCATGGGTCAATAAATTATACATCGTTAACGTAAGCATATAATAATTAATAACACACAATGACGGATTAAATTTGTTACACTCAAAATCTCCAGTTATATTTTCATTGATAAAATGTCAAATATGCTTGCAACGATGAATTGCAAAGTATTATTTAATCATTTTATTTTGATTATTCTTTTCCTGAGCAGCAGTTGTCGTTCCTGCCATTCATGCCTGTGGTGAACAACATGCTAAGTGTGGACACATTTTTTCTCATCTCAGGACTTCTCAAAGCCAACAACTTCCTGCGTGAACTTGAAAACAACAAGTTTAATTTCTTTAAGTGTTATGCACGTCGATATCTCAGGTCTGAGGAATCCCAAAAATTATGATAAATTAAAATTTCATTCAATTCATTTATTTATTCTAATTTCTGCATTTTATAATATATTGTAATTGGGGGTGTTAGAGTGGGCCATACATTATGGTCACGTCTAAATCTCGCCCTTTCAAAATATTTTTATTTTATAGTAATGTTAATTTAATTTAAATTATTGATTAAAATTTAAACAACTCACATACTTAAACAAAAAAAAAATCAAAGTTTTTGAATAGACGATTATTAATATAAAGAAATTGTGTATATTCATGAATTATGCAGGTTGACTCCAGCTTATGCTTTGGTACTCATGTTCTACGCGACTCTAATGCCACGTCTCGACAGTGGCCCCACGTGGTATCGCAACGTGGAGTTATCCTCGGCCGCTTGTCAAACCAACTGGTTCCTCAACTTGCTTTACGTCAATAACTACATTAGAACTGATAACCTGGTACACAACACGACTTTTTCATTCTTTATTTTTTTTTGCGTCGAAACTCAAGGCTTAACCAAAGGAGTATACGATTAAAAATATATAAAATTCAAAGTTTTAATATTTTGTATAAACTATTCAAGCTATAGGTAATTCAATTAAAGTAAAAATTAGTTTTAATGACGCTGTTTTAGAATTTTCTAAAAAAAAAAAAAAAAAAAAAAAAAAAAAAACTCGTTACATTATGCAACTATAAAGGATCAGAACCATGAATGCACATTTCATTAAACGCAATAATGTATAATGTTTCTTAATATACTACATATTCACCAAACACCTAATATGAGATCCATGCTGGACTATATAATCATTCAAGTGACCACAATTTTATGGAATTATTCATCTGTCAATTAAGAAGGAAAGTAGAAACTTTCAAATTACGCCGATAAAAATTATATAATATATATATATATATATATATATATATATATATATATATATATATATATATATATATATATATATATATATATATATATATATATATATATATATATATATATATATATATATATATATATCATGGAGACTTAAATATAATAAGAGTTTATTTCCTCCATGTCTTATGTGCCCGATATTGATGATGCAATGTTGTTTCAGTGCATGATCCAGACGTGGTACTTGGCTGCAGATATGCAGCTTCACTTACTAGCACCTCTCTTGTTGTACCCAGTATGGCGGTGGCCTAAAAAAGCCCTGACAGTCTTAACCCTCACAATAGTCACCTCAATCGTCGTACCTTTCATTTATATCTTCACCACGCAAGCCATTCCCTTGTTTGCTGTTGCAGCCTCGTAAGTTCATTATATTTTTTTTAATCGTAAAAATCAAAATGTCAATTAAATATTAATTAATCAGTAATCTGACGTAAACTAACGTTTCAGTGACGAGAAGTTGATTCATTACGTTAGTGCAATCCACATTGCTACTCACACCCGCGCGGCACCCTTCATACTCGGTCTTGCGCTAGGTTACTTCATCTTTAAGTTTGGAGTACTGAAACTCAGTAAGGCAAGTCTTATGCTGTTCACAATTACGCGTAAAGTCACGTAACTCTTACGTGAAGATACGACAATTAATGTTATTTGGATTCTTGCGTGAAAGTTACGGGAATTTACACGGTCATTATGTGAGCCCAATGATCAATATAGTGTTTTAATACGGATTATTGCTAATTAACTTAACTGCCATACTTGTAGGCTGCTGTTACACTAGGGTGGACGGTCAGCATAGTGCTCCTCTACTATGCGGAGTTTGGTGCCTATAAATTTGTACAATATGATTACAAGTACGACTCTCTGGAAGCCTCCATTTTTGGTGCTTTACATCGCCCTGCTTGGGCTCTTGGGGTAGCCTGGATGATATACGCATGTCATTCGGGATATGGAGGTATGAATAATTCAATAAAAATAAATAATCTCTAAAAATATACATATAATATAATAATATCTATAACAACTCCTTTAATACGTACATAATAAGTAAGTATTATTATTATGTTATAAATATCCAGTTATTTAAGGGTTAACCGCAGACGTGTTGGAACTTTTTTTTTTTTTTTTTATTTGCTTGATGGATTTTTTTCAAAAATTTCAGCATAACTTTTAGCCTTCAATAGCATGTGTACCAAATTTAAAATCAATTTATCCATCGGTTGTGAACGGAAAAATAGTATGAAAAATATAGGACGCCCGTTCTCACTATGCTCACGATGTTATTTTGCCCCACATAACTGATGGACAAATCCATTTAAATTTGAGTTCACATGCTATTGAAGGCAATACAGATTTATGCTCTAATTAAAAAAAAAAAAAAAAAAAAAAAAAGTATCAGGTCAATAAAAAGTTCCAAGGTTAATTGTTAATTATATATTTTAACATGTTTTAGTATCATTGTGATATAGAATTTTTACTTTGCATAAACAGGCTGGATCAACAGTATGCTGAGTGCCACATTTTGGCAGCCGTATAGTCGTATTTCTTACAGCATCTTCCTCTCACATTACGTTGTATTGATGGTCGGCATTGGGCGCATGAGAACCGCAGAGTTCGTAAATAAATATGATTTAGTAAGTGATGACATCATATTTGTTTTAAAGAAATTGTAATACACTGTTTGCTCAAGTTTTATTTCATATTATTTAATTCTTATTTCAGTTACACGATATACTCGGAGATCTTGCAATATCTGGATTTATTGCATTACTTTTACATCTCATTATTGAGGCTCCCATGTTGGAACTTACAAAAATGTTGTTTAAATCAGGTATGCAAAATCATTGCTAAACAATAAAATAGTATAAACTAATACTTAAAAGTAGGGACCGGATTTCCAGTTTTGAAAATGTGCATTTTCAGTGCTGAATTCAGTCCAGTTTTTTTGCATAATCAGTTTGCAAAAACGGCAAAATCAGTTCACTTTCAGTTTAATTGTACAAAAACAGTGAAATTCAGTTTTGATAATTTTTAACTTAAAAACGAAAATTTATCAACAAAGAAGGTTAAAATTTATATTTTTTTATGAAAAAAAATCCGTTTAATTATTATCCGATACACTTTACTTGCGAGTATCAATGAGAGCTGTGTTTTGTCTTTTTGAAATTCTTTTTAACAATTTTTAATGGTGTTCATTTGAAAATATATATTTCAAAAAAAAAAATTTGTTTTTCTTTTTTCTTTTCTTTTCTTTTCTTTTCTTTTCTTTTCTTTTCTTTTCTTTTCTTTCTTTCTTTTTTTTTTTTTTTTTTTTTTTTGTTAAAACACGTCGTTTTAAGATTTTGTGTGGTAAAAATCCATTTTCAGTTTCCAAAAACTGAGAAAAACTGGGAAAAACTGACAAAAACTTAAAATAACTGACCCAGTTTACAAATTTCAAAATCAGTTTTTTTCAGTCCAAACTTTTTTGCATTTTCGGCAATAAAACTTCATGATTCGTGAACATCTGAACTCAGATGTGACCTAGCATGCATATTTCAAAAACTGAACAAACTGGAGATCCGGTCCCTACTTATAAGTATACAGAACAATTACAATTTAATAACTCCTTACTGCTTTCAGGAAAATCTTCAAGTAAAGTGTTTACATCAAATAAAATGATTCAGCAAGATTCAACACCATTAGAGAAGTCGCTGATTAAGGACAATCATATACCTCTGATTACAGAAAATAATGACAATATTTTCAAAATAAAACAAAGATGATTGATTTACAATTTCAGAGAGGGAGAACCGTTAGATTTTATGTTCATTTTGTAAGTGAAAAAAATTGAAAAATGTAAGAGTAACTTTAGTAATCTATAATAATAATGAAGAGTATCTGTTATTAAATTCATTATGTAACTTATACATTAAATATAAAAAAATGGCAATGAAGAAAATATACATCTTTATTAAAAAAAATACAATAATTGAATGTCTAGGTTAGACGCGATAAATTTCTGGCCCACTGCAATAATATGCAATAACATGAATTTCGCAACAAAATATCAGACATATTATAAGTACATGTTTTAGATTAATTATATGACAATGACTTTGATCAGTAATAAATAAATCCTTAAACCTTGCCTTTTTTATTTCAATCTTTTAATGAATAATCATGTGAATTATATTACTTAACGATGATATAGGTACTAATACATGTACTTGTATAGTTCTATGTAATGATATGTCTTAATTATGTTCTTTTTTTCTTCGTTATAGTTATAATAATTATCTACATTAAAATCTGTATACCTATAGAACCTAATAATAAAATATTTTTTATTACTATGCAGTTTACAAGAAATTACTTTGCAAATAAATAAGTAAATCTCATACTGACGTAGATAGTAATTAAATCTTTTGGACTGTAAGTTATAATATAGAAGTCATTATCTCCCTCCTCATCTATTCTAACAAGAAATTTAAGCAGCAGGTCCCGTGAAAACGACACAGGATGCAAAACGTGACGTTGTAATGGTATTACGTGTATGTTTGCTCATACTTCAATTTCTCCTCCATCATTTCTTGCATTCTCCTCATTGTAGCTATAATATGTACATATAAAGCTTCAAAAAAAAAAAAAATAATAATAATAATAATAATGAAGTGGAAAAAAAATGATACCAACAATTAGTACTTTACGTCATATTCATGTAAACGATGAGTTGCTTTTCCATTTTTCTTGGATCTCTTGTAAAACATTCATGGAAAACAAAATTTGAATATATTATATTGAATTGTGATTAAAATTAAATGTAAAATATTTTCACGTGACCCAATTAATTAGCCAATTGAAATTACGTAAATAGGTAAATCTATATAATGGTATTTTACAGTATTTACAGTTATGGTCAGTTATGGTATTAAGCCCAGCATGAAGTCATATTGTCATTTTAAATTAGGTCTGTACTGTTTAACTTTTTGTAACTGTTTGGACGAAAAAAAAAAAAAAAAAAAGTGACAGTGATATAATATAGAGTTCATATTTTGCTATATGAGCTTTAAAAATGCTAATAATTTGCGATTTTAGTGTATAATTAGTACACGCATGAAAAAATTAAAGTTTATTTCTTAAGCATGAAATTAATTTGTTTGATTCAAAAAAATGTTAAAACTTTTTAAGAAAGAGTGAAGGGGGGGGGGGGGTTGCGGGTTTCTGCGTTTGTCTATTGTATGTAGTTGCGTCATTGCGTTTGTCTGTTAGTCATGTAAAGAGAGAGAGAGAGAAAGAGAGAGAGAGAGAGAGAGAGAGAGAGAGAGAGAGAGAGAGAGAGAGAGAGGAGAGGAGAGTAGAGAACATGACTCGCACAGGTAATTAAATAAAGGGCTCCGAGTTATATTCTTTATTACACACACACACACACACACACACACACACACACACACACACACACACACACACACACACACACACACACACACACACACACACACACACACACACACACACACACACACACACACACACACACACACACACACACACACACACACACACACACACACACACACACACACACACACACACACACACACACACACACACAATATGTTCAGAATAAGATATAGTTATAAGATAAAGCATCAAAGCAGAATTTATTGCGTACTTAATGACATGCGAATAAAATATATTTTGATTCGTTAGCATTTATTATTTTTTTTTTTTATATATGTCTGATAAATTTTGTACCAAGCCATAAACAAAATTCCACAAATATATTCTCTTATGGAAAATATTAATACAGATTATATATTTCGATACCTTTTATCTGTAACGGTACGTTCCATATTTTTATCTGACTGTTACCAAATATTTTAGCAAACTTTTATAATGTTCTTTCATTATTATAATTTAACTTCACTATAAATGACATTTATATTATAAATTAAACTTCATGAATATTCAGAACTAATAATTTAATCTACCGTGGATTATTTATTCATTTATTATATATATATATATATATATATATATATATATATATATATATATATATATATATATATATATATATATATATATATATATATATATATATATATATTGCACATTGCACAGTTGTAATTTGAGAAAAACTCGCCTAAAATTGTGAAAATGTGTCCATTTCTCCAATTATTTCTTTTTTGTCGTATAAGTGCTGGTACATAATAATATATTTCTACTTTTTTATTCATTATTATTTAGTCTTTGCTTTTGCTTTAATTAACATCTCAAAAAAATATTTAAAGATAAAACAAAAAGCAACTATTTATTTACTAATTAATGCTTTTTTTTTTTTTTTTTTTTTTTTTTTTTGCAAATTTTAAATATTTGTATTTGTTAATTATTAACATAAATAGCATAAAATATTTTGTAATATGTCAATAAGCTATTTTAGTTATAAAAAAAACTAATATTTTGTAGCTACATATATAATCGTGAATTTAAGGTTAAATAGTTGTTTCAATGTCACTATCACAATTTTGAGTCACGTTAAAAAAAATTAATGCTGCAGTACTTATCGTGGTTCTATATAATTATTAAATAATAATAAGTTTCATATTATCCTCGTCACCTAAGTGCTGTAGGCTGTAGCATTTGACATAAAGATAATCATTTCCTCTATATACCCGTAAAATATCCCAAGAAAGATATAAGATTTTATTACATTCCATGTCTTAGAACATGAAAATAAATAGCCCGATATAACAATAGAACTGTGTTATGAACTGTTATGATTTTTTGCATTTAAATGTATCACTCATGTCATGAGCATTGCACTGTTAAACTGTTATGTATATTTATAGTATTTTATTATATCATAAAAATAGTGACTTACATTGTAAAGAGAATGATAAACGTTTTATGAACCAGTAAAATTTGCATGCATATTAATTATTATTGATTAGTAATGCTTGTTTTAGCGGTGGTGATTTTTGGGATAAGTTACAAACTCGTGGCAAAACTGCTGAAGAATCTTAAGGCGGGAAATCAGGTATTGCGGGATTTGACTAAAGAAAAATCTGAAATCTTGCACAGTGATACATTAGCATATTATGGTATCTTCAAAAGTGTAAAAACATTAGGGTGTCCCATTAGGGTGTCACCATGCTAGATTTTAAAATATGATTTTTTTTAAGTTTTAGTCCCATAAGAGCCCATGTTGATTTTAATAATTATTTTCTCTCTTATCTAATGGTCACGGTTTCGGAAAATTTTATCATAGGTAGCTGTTACTATTAACTTTTAAATGGCATCATTAACTTTTGAAGTTTTCTTTTAAAATTTTGATATACAAGCCATCTACATACAACCCTTAATTCCCTATCCTGTATAGTATTGTGGGACCATCTTCTAATCAATTTTTAATCAAACTACTGCAGTTAAAAATGAGAATTTTAAATGACGTATACTATAGATACACTATTTTACGGGTTTCAAGTCAACAAAAGAATTGACCCAAGAAATTTCACCGGTAAAAATCATATAATTCAAAATATAAATATATTTAAATAAACGTCATTATTTTTTACGAGGGGAGGACCAAGGTAGGATATCATAGATGACCTTTCTTATTGACTTTAGTTTTTATTATTTCATTTATTATCATTTATTTATTTATCGTTAATTATTTTTTATTTATTTATTATTATTTATTTATTCATTCTCTGACATGGTATGATTTTCAATATTAAAATGCTCATTGAGCAAAAAATGGAATTCTTTCCACTGCTATACACAAAAGTCATTCTTATTTACATCAATAATTCACAATATGAATATTTACATAAAGCAAAGGATTTAAATACAACATAAACTTAATTTGTGATGAACTTTCCTATTAGCATTTTTTTGTTTCAACCTTATGAAAACACGTGAAGTTCATGGGCACCATACATATAATATAAACGATAAGAAGGTTACAAAGAAGATATTTACTTGCAAATTTAATAGAGATAGTCACACGAGAGTGCAAGTATGATGTTGCATTGAGATAATGGGATACTGACCGCAGTCATGCATGCAACATATTATTATGCAAGTTCTGACCGAAACACTATTTTTCAAAAATTGCATATTATTGTGATGTAGCAGCTGAAATGTTTATTTTCATTGCTATGAATGATCTATACTGTTATATACTTATGCTTGCATGTAATATTTATAAAAATTGCAATATTATTAAATTGTCCGTCATGATAGTCATGAAACAAAATTTTCAATGTTAGGAACTGTATTTACGTACATACAATTAATATATTTACGTCGTAAAATGACGCAGCGTAACATAGTACGAAATATTGTATTTATTTTTTATTGGAAGGTTGGAAATACCAAGAGCATCAAATCAACGTTTTTGCTTTATAATAAAATATAAATGTATTTTTCTTTACAATAATAAAAAAAAGGCATTGTAAATAATAATAATAAATTTTTATAATGCACTTTAAGAATTATTCGTTAATAATATTTATATTTTGAATTTTTTAACCATAACATTAAAACCTCAATTGTTCCCATGCCATATTATATATTAATAAAGGATAAACATCTAATTTTTCTGGTGTTTTCCCGGTTCCTTATATATAATATGCGTCATTGTTTTAATCAAGAAGCCGCATCTCCTCTTGCGTGTGATGAGATGATATTTAATGTAATGTACAAAAACATGCGTATAATGCAATTCGTCAATTTACAAATTGGATTTGTGAAATATTACTTTTTTTTATGTACGCAGTACTTACGTGACAGAAAATTATTGATTTTTTTTTTCTGTTTTACAATGACACAAATTCTACCATCTACCTACATAACTTTTATTTCAATATTTGAATTGAGAGACCGTCCTTTCTTGCTTGTTAGTTACCTTATTATATGTGAGGGTAATGAGTACTATACCATGTATTCTTGAAGTGTTAATAATCAAGAGTAATAGCACAGGTGTTAATTAACCAAGCCTTGGCACAAGGAAAAAATCATACTAACGATATATTATGGGGCACACTGGGATCTGGAACTGATATGACTGACTGAACTGTCTTATTTAATTAAGACACTAGGAGAGAGAGAGAGAGAGAGAGAGAGAGAGAGAGAGAGAGAGAGAGAGGGGGGGGGGGTGGAAGAGAGGAAAAAGGTACTGTGTAAAAAACAATTTTTTTTCATTGTTTTATGTCCTTCTGGGTCTCCATTTTCAAGAAGATTGGCAGTTACAAAAGCGCGCAGGTGGGAAAGGCATTGTCCCATACCACAAACGATATTATGCCTTGATTGCCCTTATATTAGGTTTGATATAGGAGAGTTGAGGAGTAAGTTGAAGATTGGGTATAGAATGATGGATGAGAACGTATCGGAAAAATTGTATGCGTGGACAGCCAATATTAAATCTTGTTACCTTTGAACGCCTGGCCGGTCCAGTAGACATAGAACCACTGGGCCGGCCAGGCGTTCATATGGGCCTATAGTTGTATACGAGTATATAGATCTTATGTAAATCTTATAAAAAAAAAAAAAAAAAAAAAAAAAAAATGGATGTGCTGGATGCGCAAACAACGGGCCGGTGAAAAGTGAGATAAATTTCGCTGCTTTTTTTTTCCACTTCTACTGCCCCTTAGTTTCCGCTCCCGACAATTCCATTTCCAGTTATTTAGGTTTACATAAGATCACATAGTGACAGCGAGTGTGGCAATTTACGCCATAAGGTCATTCAAGTCGAGTGATAAGGTTATTGGTATAAATAGTTCTAAAAAAAAACTTTATTAGTTTGTCATCTATATTATTATAATGTATAATTATCATAAGACAAATACAGATTCTCTACGTGAATAAAAAGGTGATAAAAAAAAAAGTTGATAAACATAGCCTTGGAGTCAAGTACATACTTTGCAGACTTCTCTGTACAGTACAGGTGTCAATAGACATATCGTCTGTGACAAGCTCGCAAGAGCATGAGCATAATAATATGTATATTGTACGATTGTTGTCGACGCACATATGGTCAATACAAGGGATCGTCCAATTTTTCTCAGCAATCTAGCATCATCATCTCTCTCACTCATAGACAGTACTTCTTTTTTCTTGAATAATTTTTACGTAATTTTATTCACAAATTTACATTGCTTAATGAAGAAAGAGTAAAAATTTGAGTTATATTTAAGATTATTGTATTTGCACATTATCTCCTAGAATGAAAGCTTTTCTTATATATCTAAAATATATATAAGATTGTTGGAACAAATTAGCAAAAAACTTAAACAATAAGGTAAGCAATAGTATAGACGATATGCAGAAACCTTCAAGGAATAATTGAGGTTAAAATAATTTACATTTAGAAAGAAGTATATAGTGAAAGCATATATTGTTTACATTTTTAGTATTGCCAAAATGCACCAAATGTTATTTCTAAGTGTGTCTTAATTAACTAAAATTGCTTCGTCATTGCCGTACAATTATAAATATAGATATTGAAATAATATACGTATTGGATACTCGTTTGTATTGTATAGTCATAAAATTTGCAATTGATTAATTATTTTGTCCTACAAATCAAATTTGATAGTGTTAAAGAGTGAGAAAAATTATAATATGATGAAATTATGATTTCGAAGTACAGACACTAAAATTATGTGTTCTATATTAATGAAAATAACACGTATATTATATAGGGAGCATTACACGTTCAAGTCTACGTGGTTGGAATACGTTATACTATTTACTGTACACAGTCAAGAGTTAGTAATCGTACGTTAATATTGGTATTTTCAATAGAAAAAAATATAAGTATATCACAGTAGTTGTACTTTATTTTTGTTTTAAAGGGAATATTTTTTTCCATGCAGATTACACGTACCATATTTTGTACCAATAACACTATAATCTTAATCTTATGTAAGAAAAAAAAAGTGATTGTGGAAACCGTAAATAAGTCTATAAGAATAATATTTTTTGTAATAGGTATTATATAGTTAAATTTAAATAAATCTAAGCTATTTGAATAAATTTTATGGTTGTATTATTGTATATTGAAATTACAAGTCTATATTTAATATGATTCCTTTTTGTTATGTTTATGTTATGTTCATGTTACTTGTATAATAAAATATAATGAAGAAATACTCTGAAAAGTATAATAATATACTGTTTAAAGAAAGTCAGAGGACCATGTAAGTGGGCTTGTACCTTTTTTGGTCTCAAATAAAAACCATTTATTATTATTATATTTGATAATAATATTTTTTTTATAAAAGAAATGCAAAGTTTTTTTTTTTTTTTTTTTTTTTTTTTTGTTAGTATATTTATTTGATTAACACTGAAAATATACACTTGACAGTCAAAGGAATATCTATACTAAAATGCGTTCTTGAAATCAGGTCTTTACATAACATGTGTTAGTCTGATGACGTTGGTAGAAGTAGAGGTTATATTAAAATTGTTATTACTTTTTATTATTAGTATTTTTAATTCATAGTTCAACAACAACTAGAAAGTGTAGCAAAATGTCTAATTATTTTTTAATTGTATACTAATTGTGTATGGACCCAGCAGGAGATAGAAAAATATTTCACATCAAAGATTTTATTATGTTTATAGGACAAAATACAAAACGGGAATAATAACAATAAATAGTTATAATGCAATATTAATACAACCTTTTATTTATTTTTTTGATTGTTAAAAATAAAATATAATCAAAGATATTTAAAAATATATATTTAATAAACATTTCAAGATTTGATTTACTTTTTTTTTTTTTAAATTCCTTTTCTATATGATTTATAGTCTATATTTAAAACTATAAAGAGGTTACAATTCTACAAAAGAAACGTCATGAATTATTTTGATAACAATTAAGGAAATATACATAATTATATTTTTTTATTTATTTTAATTTAAAAATAAAGATTTGGTTTTTAGATTAGTCCACATTATGTACACTCCTCCAGAATAAATCTGACCGGAGCGTTAATCTCTCCAAACGTTAAAGATATGGAGAAACTTTAACGCAATCGGTCAGATTTATTCGGGAGGAGTGTACATAGTAAATTTAAACGTCATATTCATTGCAATTTTCATGAGTGACCCTGACATTTCCAACTTTGATTTATATGCATAATCATCTTTAAATTATAACAATAAAACTTTATCTCTCTTTCTATTTTACCCTGAAATGTAAGAAGTTTTCAACTTGCAAAAAATGTTAAAATTTAAGTAAGAAGCTGTACATAATAATATACTGTGGCATGTAAAGGATTACTTACAGGGAAGACTGGGGTTGTCAGGGTCACGGGGCAATTTGGGACGCTTAAGTCTTCCCAATGATAATATATGAGTTATAGCAGAGCTTATTGTAACGCAGAAGTAAGTGACTAAATACACTTTGAGATTTATACAAGAAAAAGGGGGCGGGGTATTAATTTGATTCCTCGAATATAACGTTTATATTGTACAGTACTCAACGCAAATACTGACTTGTTCTGTCAAGTACATTAAAAACACTAGATTTTTAGTGCAACTGCTCTTATACAGAAAAAAAAATCAAAACTTTAGACCATACATCCAACGGTAGGTAACTTTTTTAGGCTCAGTCATTTATGTCATTTTCTTGTTCCGAGTAAACACTTGTATCCTTTTTTTTTTTTTAATTACTCTGTTTCTAATATAATAATAAAATGGTTTTTATTAAGAGGCCACAAAAGGAACAAGCCCACTAGCTTGGTCCTCTGACATTACAGAGCAGTTTGCCAGAGTAATCATAAATACAATATAATAGAATAGTTTCAGTAGTTTATACTCAAATATATCCAGGCAAATATGAACATTTAATGATAGAACATTATAAGTATTGAGAAATTTTTGAGACATTAATTAATTGAAATAATATAATAATATTTGTAATGTAATTTAGTATAAATAAAATTACAAGTATGTATTACTAATCTGAATAGAAGAGATTATAGTATTATACTATTTCACAAAAATAGCAGTAGATCAGCATTTTGTTAAAAGAATTTTAACTATATGAAGATTATTACAGATTTATTTACATAATTTTAAATTCCAAATACTTAACATTTTTTAATTATAAATTTTATAATTTTTCTTTTCTTTTGGTTTTCATTACTATTTTGATTTTACTTATTACAGATAAACATCACATAACGTTACAGAGGTTTTTATTTCATATACAATTTATGCACTTTATTTTTAAACATTTTTTTCGATTCTATATTATAAAATGAATCAGGTAAACTATTCCATAGTCGTGATCCTTTCACAGCATATGAGTTGTGATATATATAACATCTCGATTTGGGTAGCAATTAAAAGAATTTGTGCGTTCTGGTCACCCTAGAAGATACATTTTTAAGTGGCGTGAGGCATTCATAAAGATACAATGGTTCTTTAAAACTGCAGCCAGATTTTTGATAAATATGCATGCTTCGGGAACGACTCCAGCTAGCCTTGGAATAATTTACAAAAATTGGAGTTGTACGGACATCGCAATACCCAATTACATGTATTGTAATGCACGTCTCCTCCTACCCCGGTCTCCCCGAACTATTATTATTATATACTCACCATACTACAGTGTTCACTGAGGCAAGTCATTTTATTTTGCATTGAATAAAAGAGTAACAAATAATCATGACATTATAAATTTACGTATCTATCTTTAATTGTAAAGAATATTTATTCATATATATACACAGATGAGAAAAAACTTTTTTGTGTTAATCATTAATATCTCTGTTTATTTAATTGTAAGAGGACCCTATAGAAAAAAAAAATAACAATAACTCACTCGTTCCATCAAAATATTAATTATATAATTTTGCTATTCTGTATTGTATATGATTATAAAAAATTACGAAATGAATTTAAAAATGACCTATAACTCCTACAGAGATTGTGTAATAACTAAATTTCATTCATGTGAAGCAAAATATATAATACAATCTCGTTAAATCAATAAGCTTTACTAACTTTATTAAAGTTGTTTATGATGTTATATAATTTAAAAGTAAACTTGACCTTGAAATCTTTTTTTTAACACTAAACATTTTAAAGCAATAAATTGATAAAATGTGCATAATTACTTTACTTATATTTATTTCTGTTATCAATGATAAGTTATTTATTGTTGCAATTTGAAATACTGAAGGTTATATATAACTAAAAAGGTTATTGATCGCACAAAATTATATACTGATATATATTATTTTATTTTGTAGAATCAAATAAATCAAACACTAAGATAATCAGTATATTATAATGCATTATATTATTGTATACCCTTGGGAGTTATATTTTGTAGCACTTTTGATTTCTTTTTAATTTTTTTTTCTTTTAAATTTATAAAACAATTCAATATGTTGATGGTGCTCTGTTAATTTCTTATATTTTAATATTACTGCTGTTCGTAAACCCTGTTCTCTTCTCCTAAAATGACGATTAGCTTTGGATATTAAAATGGAATGCGCATTTTTTAGTGCAAGAGAACAGGGTTTACCAACAACACTATATAACATTACTTAAGTGTACATTTGATTTTATATGAGCATCATAAGATCATAACATGAGAATAACTTTGAAATTTTTAAAACATTACATTGGTTGATATAAAGTTCAATCTTGATCTCGTGTGTTAGTTAACTATTATACCAAATAATATCAATAAGATCCATACGTATACTGTACGTCTTTGAAAATTATTAGACAAAACAATATAACACATGAAATTAGATTAATTATCATTCAGATCGTAAAAATAATTTTGCAATCAAAGTTAAAATACTGAGAATTACTTTTATAAAAAAAAAAAATGTTTTATTGCTAAAAATAATCATGCAATTCTTTCCAGTCATTGTATTTAAAAACAAGTTTGTAAAATGACATAATTATTAAATATTTGGCCAATTCCTAAAGTGAATGTTAAAATTAGATTCTTACTTACTTTATTTGTCTATTTTTTTTAATGGGTACAATTTATAATAATACGTATTAAAAAATCAAACAAACTTTCTATCATGCAATCGTACGTTGTTATTCAATATTCCACAATTATTTGTCACTCGGATCGTTAGGTTTGCAGAGTACGTTTTAATATTTATATAAATAAAACTTATAGTAAGCAGGAGCCTAATATCTACCATTAACTAATGATCCAGTGTTATATAATGGTATATTGCAACAACAAAACTGATATAAATATTGTTTTTATTATAAAATAAGAGCAAGTAGTGCTTTGTAATAACATATTCAGGTACATATTTAGTCAAGTCATTCATTTTTGGAGAGCAAAACAACATTTTCTACAAAAACAACAAAATTATTACTTTATTACACACATTTGTCACATTTCTGGAGCTCATACATAAAATTACAATTTGGCAATATCATTTTTGCTCTTGCAAATCGTACACCCCCCGTATTAAACACCCCCCCCCCCCTCACACACACACAAATGAGACGACAGACGACACACAAACTTTGCATATACGTATACTTTTATTTTTTATTTAATTCAATATTGTGCATTGATTTCTTATATAATGAATGATTCCCATACCGTAACTTCCCATATCTTAATATAGAAATTAATTTATACTAATTTCGCAGTTTGATTGATCAAATTGTGTAAGTGTGTAGCTATATTATTTAAAGAATATAGTCATTAAATATATTTAATATTTAGGTATATTCTGCCATATATTTATATCATAAATGCAATTAATCTTTTCTTTTATCCCTAAAAATGAACACTATTAAAAATGTTTAGAATTATTTTACAAATTATTATTTAAAATCAGCAAAAGGTTAAACTGAAAATTGTATGTGTCATGTGTGACTTCAAATTTATAACAAAGAACAAATTTAAAAACTTAATAAAAAATGAAATTAAGAGATATTATCAATACTTTTATAATTTCAAAGATAATCAACAGTAAAATATAAAAACACAACACCGAAACTAATTAAATGTGCGTGTACAAAAAAATAAAAAAGAGGGGGTTCGTGCAAAAACAGTAGGGACGCCTAAGCCAAAGCGACATTCAGGTGGGGGATTAAGAGCTTGCAAGTTTGAGATCTACGTGAGTTTGATTCTGTCTCGGCAGTCTTGCAGAGATGTTTAACACTCTCGGGGTTATCTTGGCAAGCTGTCTGCTGGGCTGTACAGCGAACAATGTAACTACGACAAAAGTGTGGGTGAACAACAGTGACGAGCTCAGCCATCTCTTCTCTCACCTCACGAGCTTTGACCTCACTGAAATAATTAACTCATTGTCACGATTTTTACCTTTTAATGAACAAATTCAAAATAAGCAGTGTAAAGAAGATAGCAGGAAAATTTTAAATGGATTTAAAAATCTTGAACCATGGGCAGTAAAAAGTAAGTAACTCATAGTATCATTCATCATAATATAACTTAAGAGTCTCCTCTATCAAATAAAGAATGATAAAAATATGATAAATTTTCTTTAGTTAATTCAGTTGGTATATTTTATTTTGATATATAATATACATGATAACGAAGATTTGAAAATAATAATAATAAAAAAAAAGTTTGTATTATAACAGTGTTTTCAATTATACAAAATTAAGGCATGCCACATTTTAAAAGCTTAAAATTGTACAATAAACGATTACTTCATAAGTTTATGTTTAAACTATATAAGTCATCAATGTTTATCCAGTCAAAACTATTCAGGTATTTATATAACAAGAGCGATGATATAAGTAAATATTTTATGTTTTATCCATTAATGCTCGTAAGTTAATGTTGTTTTAATAAAATTTCAACGAGCCTAGGTCATATAGTAAATATAGAGATTTTGATGTCAGAGTATTGAAGCTAAAATAATGTCAGCAGCAATTTATATATATATATATATATATATATATATATATATATATATATATATATATATATATATATATATATATATATATATCTGTGTGTGTGTTGAGTTGAGTTAGACAGAGACAGAGACAGAGAGAGAGAGAGAATAATTCAAAATTATATCAATAAAAAAGAAAATATTAATTAATATATTTGTATTGGAATGACGTAAATTATTGTCATTGGTAACCACCGTAGTACTATTTAGCAAACACATTTTGCTAAAGAAAGAGTGAAAGAGTGGGCTACACATTTGTTAGGCCTCAACCTTGCTCTTTTATTTTTTTAATAATTTTGAACAAAGATGAATATTTATTTATTTATTTGTATACATGCGTATATTTGACATACTTATTTTGTTATAGTACACATTTTAATATCTAAAATAGACTCGCAATAAATTAGCTCTCCTTTGAAATCGTAGCTTGTTCATTGCTTATGGTTGAATTTTTAAAACCAAAAAAATAGCATCAACAGAAGTTGCTTTACAATATATAAACAAAAGAAGGCTATTTTATTTAACAGCCCCCATCAAAATGGAATTTGCAACGGCGGGGACAAAAAGTAGATTATATATAGATTATATATATATATAATTATAGGCAATAAAGAAGTCTATAAGCTTTTTTTTTTTTAATTATTATTATTGTTTTGATAACATATTGAAACAAAAGGGTTTAAATTGTAAGACAGTAAAGCAATTTTTAGAATTTTCCAGTCACTAAAAATACAAACAATTTTTGCAATAGCTGTAAATGCTGCCAGTTAAAAACGTTCTGTCAATTTTCAAGTTCGCGTTGTTCAATTGTTATTCTGTGGTTGCTATCCAAACCAAAGATGATGCAACAGCAAAAATTAAGCAAAATTAAGCTATTTTATATAACTGGCAGAAATTTGAGCTTTTTCAAAATTTAAACAAAAATTGCTTTAGTGTTCAAAGGACAAATGATTACCCAAATTACTATACTGTCTTAAAAATATCACGCTCGTTTCAAACTTATTGACAGAATTACAAAACAAACAAACTATATGTTATCTTTATTTGCTAGACTTTCAATATTGCTTATTAATAGAATTTAATTAAATGTTTAGTTTAATCGTTACACGTTTTGCACTTTGAAAAAATAACAATAATTGAAACAAATGAGACATAATCAAGTATGAAACATATAAGAATAAAGAAAACATTAACATTATGTGTTTAACAAACCAGCAGGGGATCGAGATGGTCCGAAAATAGTTAGTTGCCTATAACTTAAATTTATTGTCTGCAATTCAATGTAATTATGTATCGTTAACAAAAAAAAAAAAAAAAAAAAAACTATAAGAAGAATAACATAATAACAATTTCAATAACTTCATTTGTTAAAAAAAAAAGTTATACAAAAATGTTTTTAAATTGACTCAGCAATTACATTATAATAAATCAAATACATACTCGTACATTTCAATGTTTGCTTGAAGGTTCAATTTCTTATTATAATAATTTTTTTTTGCAAATATCTGTAATTACAAGTGTTCCATGGGACAAAGGAATAAAGAATAATAAATAAAATATATTTTAATAATATATAATATTTATAAAGATAAATAAAAGAGGTCATCTTTATTAATTAATATTAAGGTTAGATTTCAACGTAACTATAAATTCACGAGGTTGCTGTAGCATAATACAGTATTGTGTAAATATTAAAATTATATTACATAAATATATTTATTGTACTTTACTTCTAAAACATAATGTTTTGTTAACAACCACAGAATTACTATTTTATACACAACAACAATGAATTTACAGAAGAGTTTTTCTTCTTTAGTGGTGAGAAAAGTACCTTTACATATTATAGGCATAGACAACATGAAAACATTAGCATTTACATCACAAAACACTTGATAGGACTTACATAAATAATATTAATTAGTCTCAAAACCCAACTGTAGCGCAGGAGCAGTGATCAGGAAAATTTCGATTTATGTAACCCGCACAACATTTTCATACTAGTTTTTGCCTGTTTCTGACGTCATAAACAGAAATATTCAAGCAAATTGCATACTTTACATTTTTTTCACGCTCTCTTGTGGGGCCACATTTATATTCTGTTAAAAATTATGAATCTAGGACGACTCGCTACAAGGACAATTTGCGACAGACAATTTGTGACAGACGATTCGCTACATGTATTTTATGCTACTGGACTATTCGCGACTGGACAATTGGCTACAACGGACGATTTGTGACACGAGACAATTTGCGACAGGGATAATTTGTGCCAATGGACTATTCGCTCCAGCGGACAATACGTTACAGCGTACAGGGAATCATATAACATAATAGTTTACTGCTGCATCTTGCAATTTATACATTAAATTAATAATAAAAAATAATAATAATAATAAATATAAATAGAAAAAAAAAAAAAAAAAAAAAAAAAAGGAAAGGCATAGTAAATATATAATATCATTTATATTTTACTGCATCTTGCAATTTATCTATAATAAAATATTTGAATTTTTTTTCAATAAATACTTTAACTATTTTTTAAAATATAGATAAATAAATAAAACTGCATGCATATTGCAATTTTTATCTTATAAAAAAAAAAAAAAAAAAAAAAAAAAAAACTAGCAAATTTATAACTATATTTGAACAGAATTGAAGAACGAAAAATGATACTTTATTTATATGACAAAGAAAGAAAAATTATATTTTCCGTATGCTGAACAATGCATTACGCACCAAAAACATGGCGACCAAGCGCAAGGATGAGCAACGGGTTTAGTTCAGTATAGTCACAAATAATCCCGTCGCAAATTGTCCACGGTAGCAAAACGTCCATTGTAGCAAATCGTCTGTTGTAGCGAAGTGTCCAGTAGCGAATTGTCCAGTCGCCAACCATCCGGTAGCGAATTATCTTGTCTCGAATTGTCTGTCACAAATCGTCCTTGTAACGAATCGTCCGGTTACCAAAAAGTAACATCAGTTTTGTAGATCCTATTTTGTATTTAATAATTAAAAAGAACATGTTGTTTCATGTTCTTTATGCCTTTAAAATATTATATATTATTGTTCAGCCTAAGTTTAGTCTCGATATCTATATAGTATTTTATCTTTCCGTGAGAAATATACAAATCACTTTGCATTATACTGTAAATAAAGAATAAATTTGTTATGCTACAAAATAATATAAGTTTTAATTTAATTATTATTTTTTGTAAAAAGATTCTTCTTTTCTTCTTCTTTTTTTTTTCGTGAAAAACAATTATTAAAAAAAAATTATCCTTATAGTACTGATACGTGGTAGATTTAATGATATATAATTATGTAATAAATCTTCAATGAGTAGAAAAAATAAGGATGTATTTTTTTTTTGTCAAATAATTGTATTTAAGCATGATCACCTCAAAATTTTACATCAAATTACATTAAATTGCATTAAAATAAACATTAATTTAATGTTGTAATGTAGCTTTAGTATATTGATGTGATTTTGTTATTGTAATAATAAAAATAATAATATTTTTTTTAAAGTAACCTTCATGTGGCTTTAGTGGCAATATATGTAACAAAAAATCAAGTCATCAAAAGACTATATAAATGTAAGTTGATATTATAAGATGTATGTACGTACATACAAGGTTGCTTTGATCTTGATAATCATCAACTAGTTAGTTGTACTGGCAAAATAATAATATCAAAATGTGTTATATATTCACATTTTTTTATTTTATTTATTGAACATAACGTGTGTATAACATACATCTAAACATTCAATTGATATACCAAAAGATATACTCATAAACATTACATAGATATAATAATATCATAATTAAAACAGCATTATACATGATGATGATCATTGCCCACAGCATAATAGCCCATACTTAAATGCCTCTTACAGTTAGTACATGTGAGGAGATGATACTGATCACATGACATCCCACATAAGGAGTAGATACAATTATTAGTACAGATATGATATTCTTTAGTCACACCAACTGATTTGAACGATTGATAATGTTTGAAATTATTAACTGCCAAATATTCAGATACACAATGTTAATTAAACATATTTTCAAGTAGTTACTTATTCTGTACTTTTTTTTTTAATAACGAATAGGGTGCCCATTGTTTTATAACAGAAGAAGTGCATAATAATTGAAATTTATTCATTGATAATATGTTGTAAAATAATAATTGTTATTTATATAATTTATTTTATTTTTATTAAAAGTAAAAAGATTTAGATAAAATTAATAAAATAATAACAACGCCATTTATTTATTTACACAGCAAAAAAAAAAAAAAAATTAACAGACCATGAGTTACAACACCATACACACCTATGGTGTGAGCGTGAACATTGATCCTAATACAGTACAATGTATGTAATACATAATGTACTAATACAGTACAGTAATGTATACATAAAAAGTATTGTTATGTGTATTGTGTATATATAAATATATAATATAATATAACAATAATAATGATAATGCAATTAAGAGATAAAAATAGGAATAACACACTCTGTTATAATAGTAATAAGTCAGACTTTATGTTATTGTGTATCATTTTTAAATTTATAATTAGTTATTTGAATACCTATATAATTAAATGTTAAATCAAACATTATAACAAATCCAAAGATGGAGAGAAATTCTAAAAAAAAATTAAATAAAGCATCCCGATGATCCAAATCTTAAAAGTAAATATATGTAAGAAAAAAACAAAAAACATCATTATTCAAAAAAATTAAAAAAACAAAAACAAAAAACAGTGAAAGGTTTAGACCTTTCTCTTACACCTTATAATATACTCTCCACCTAACCCAAGTATGCTTACAATTAAAAATTAATAGTACTCTGGTATATGAATAAGATACTTTTAAAATTTTATATATAATAATTGTATTTATTTTATCTAAAGGTCATATATATATATATATATTATATATATATATATATATATATATATATATATATATATATATATATATATATATATAATATCTGTATAAATGTGAGTGTTTATTGTGTTGAAAATTTGAAATTTTATCAAGTTGCGGCTAAGGTCAAACATATACCATAAATAATAAATATAAATTTACACATTTAATGTCCGCCGACGCCAAGCATCACTGCGCATTGCATTTATTTATTGCAGTAAATAATAAAAATTAAACATTTTATCTGCATGTATGCCCTTGCTTTTGCATTTAGCATCTTTAGCACCATTTTCTTTTCATCTATTGTTATCATTTTCATTGACTTATACTTTTTTTCATTGACTTATACTTTATTATTATAAGAATCATGCTATACAAAAAAAAAAAAAAAAAAAAAAAAAAAAACGCCTCTTTAATACAGTATACGTATAACAAAAAGCAAACGTAAACACAATACTGCACAGAGTGCACAGTCATGCGGTCGGTCGCTACATACATAATGTGTAGATGGGTTGGTTTCTATATAATTTAATATTCTATTTTTCATAATGAAATAAAATACTTCATTTTAAGACATACAGTAAAAAATAATGATAATAATACAACTTAAAACTAAAGTTGAAGATGTCTGGGGAAATTATATTCCATACCAATGAGGAAGGTGAATTGAAATTTTTTTGTTGAGTTTATGATATTTTTGGAAAGAGCTTTAAAAAATTTTGAGACGATATTTTTTCTTAGGACGATTGGAGCATGCGAAATATTTTTAATTAATTTGTGAAAAGCGGCCTATAAAGCCTGTGACGTCATCAGTCCACTTTTTTCTCGGCAAATACTAATTGTTCGAGGTTCAGTAAACAGTTTAATGAAATCAGCTCGTCCTCAGGATTTCAAAATCTGGATACTGAACCTTCTACGGTCAATACTTTCTGAAATAAATGCCCGATTGATGACGTCATAGGCTTTTTAGGTTGATTTTCAAAAATTAATTAAAAATACTTCCCATGCTCCTATCGTTCTAAGAAAAAATAACCGCCTCAAAATTGTTTAACGCTCTTTTCAAAAATGTCATAAAAAGTGGGGGTTAAAAAGAATTTACCTTCCTCATTTAATTCTACTTTACTAATAAATAAATAAATACAATTCTCACAATACTAATTCGAGAAGATGCAGTGTAATTAACTATGTTAAGTCAACTGTGATTGGCTGGTAGGTTTATAACACGCTCTCCGATTGGTTTAGCACTCCGGATTATATATATATATATATATATATATTATAATACTAAAGCAGAAGAAAAAAAAAAAAAAAAAAAAAAAAAAAAAAAAACGTACGCTGAACCTGCGCAATTTTGAACAACGGATATTTCATTGTAATTTGAAGAATAAAAAGATTCATAAATTGTAAATAACCATTATTCATAATTATACTATATTATAAATGTACTCTTATTTTATCAGTATAAGCATAAATGACATTTTATTACATTACGTATATGAATCGTATGATTATTATGATTATGATCATGATTATGCATTCATCACTCGCGGATCACGGTCTATTCAGTTATTATGCATGAAAATGCAATAAAATAGGATTTAACTGACATTTTTTTTTGTATCTTTAATACTATGTCTACTTATAGAATGCTTTTGCTGTAGAGCCTCTCATGTCTTATGTTGTATAATGTTATTAAATAATTATATAACAACATTTTTTTTTCTGCGTAGTTGTGGACGCCAGTGCGAAACTGCAATCTGGTTTTCTGGACGGTAACATCAAGAACTTGGGACAGTTTGACGAGTGCTTGGAGGCTCGTGGTCACCAATTTACTGGACAGTACTGTCTGGCCAACGTGCAGGTGGCACCTTTGCCTGGATCATGACTAAAGGAGGCAAGCAGCGGGAGGCGGGGATTAATAGGAGTGGATTGCCGGTAATTATGTCACATGACTTATTTTAAAAATATATAAGATTAATTAAACTTATTTAATTCCTTTTTTTGATGACTCAATATTTGCGTCATTATTTACTGTAAATTAACAGATAAAATTATTTGTACATGATACTCAGGAACCCGACTTGCTGCCCTCATACTCACATATTCAGCTTGGAATTTGCGTCCCTTCCTCGTGTTCGCCTGGTGACGTTGAGCTTACTCTGCGTGAGGGACTTGAGTGGCTTGGACACTCTATGTCACTGGAAGCTACGGTTCATGTACCTAGCGACGCGTGCTCTGTGCTGCAGACCAAGCCTTGGGCTTTTGCACAATATGCTTTTACGTGAGTAATAATCAATTGCTTCATTGCTACGTCTAGTTCTCATATTTCACCATTCTCGATCTCCACAATTATATCAACGGTTCTCTAAAAATTATTTGATAAGCAATAAATAATAATAATAATTAATTATTTTTAACACAAAATATTCCTTATTGTATGAAACATTGTCCTGTAATAATTATATCGCTTATTATTAGTTATTATACACTCACACACGCTGTATGTTAGTTAAAATGTAAGAAACAACTTGAGTGCAAGTGTTGAGGTATATGTACAATTTGTACAAAATATATAAATCCAAACAAACCAAAGTATGAAAAATTTATCATGAATAAATTAGAATAGAGTTTCATTTTTATAGCTAAAATCAGCCTATTTTCAATTCATCGTAAAACTAACTCGAAAATTATTTTGAAGGGTTATACCAGTGACGTAATCACATAACCATAAATTCATCGAAAAAATAACAATCTGTAGTACATAATAATAGCAATAATAAAGTTACTGCAATAATGCGCAATAAATCTCTAGGTAAATAGGAGCATGTCAATTGCAAGGTCAAGGCTGGGTAGCTATATAAGGTCAAAGTGATAGCGTTTCATTTTTACGTCTAGTTTCCCGATATGCTTATTTCTCCACACTTCAAAAAAAGTGCAAATCATTGAAAAATAAATGCATGAAAGCTTCATGCTCAGAAAATGTCGAGTCATTATATAAGATTAAATTATATTATAGTAATGTTTGTAATGCCCTCTTCAATTGCTTTTTTTTTTAGCACTCATATAGTTTGAAATATAACTAGCATTTACATTTTTTGCATTATGCATGACTTATTAAATTCGATCGCTTATTATATATATATATATATATATATAATATATATGTATGTTTGTATGTATGTATATATGTATATATGTATATATATATATATATATATATATACACACACACACACTTATATTAATACTATAAGGAGATTTTTCAAAATTTAATTCTTTGTTTATTATTTAGTTTTATGATGCACGTTATCACTGTATTTTATCTAAACCAATAAATTTGCTAAATTATTGTCATAATTCTCAGTATTTTCAAACAATTATTGCTTGAATTTATCATTTATATTGCGGCAGAAAATGAGGTATGCATGCTGACCTATTTGGGATTGACTAAAAGTTGTAAAGGCATGATATAATAACATTTTTTTTTTCTTTTTGAACAGTGATACTAACGGTCTAAAAAAAAAATCGAAACATGACAAAGTTTGGGAGGATGGAAGGAATTAACATTAAAAATATTGACAAAGAAATTATTGAAATTTTACTCGGCGCATAAGGTTTCATATTAGATTAACATTTTTTTTCTCTACCTTTTCTGATGGTCACGGGTCCAAAACTTTTATCATAGGTACACTTGCTGCCGCAATGACTTGAAAATAAAATAAAAAATTAGTAGTTAATTTTTAAATTGTACAATATATAGATACGAGCCTTCATAAAAATAATACACCGTAAAATAATAATAAGAGTAAGAAGAATATAATACTTTTATGCAATAAATAAAACACTATATTCTAATTTTTTTATATAACAAGATAGATTTTAATATTTTGAAATTATTTTATGTATTATATAACAAGATAGATTTTAATATTTTGAAATTATTTTATGTATTATTATTTAAGTTAGATATTTAACTAACATAACCAAATCTGTTTGCGTGAATAAACCTATACATCAATCAATCAATCTGTGCTTTTGAGATAATATTCCCAGCTGTGTAAGGCGCAAGCACTTTCTATACTAGTTTCTTTCTAGTATACCTACGTACTATTATACCTTTCATTTCGGATCGCGAAATGTAAATTTACTATAATACTTTTGAATAGTGAATAGCAAGCTTTGGGACGACAAGTTACAAGATTTTGTCTATTATTGATGATTAATTGCTATACCCTGCTTTTATATCGATCATACTTTACGCAACACAATTCACTCTATAACGTCAGTCTCTATTATGTCATAAAGTTAAATTATAAAAAAATATACGAGGCAAAATATATTGCAATATATATATATATATATATATATATATATATATATATATATATATATATATATATATATATATATATATATATATATTTTCATTTCAGTTCTTTTCTCGTGCTGCTACTGCTGCTTGGTGTACTAGCTATGACCTATGACCTCAGCTATCCAGATACCTCAGAGGACAGTACGTATGATACATCGCCGCTCAATCAGTGTTATTTTGCAATATATCAAATCAGATAGCAATAACATCATGAGCATTAGGGTGTTTATATTATTTGATTTATAAAGTGACAGAAAACCGTTTACTTTTCTATAGTTTGTGAAGCAAATTATCAGTGTCTGATAAACAAAATTATATTCTTTTCAAGTGCATATAATAATTAAAATAAAAACAGTGTTATAAAGGGATAAGAATTATTTATTTATTATTTGAAATATAATTGTGTTTTAAATATAAGGGAAAGTAAAAAAAAAAAAAAAAGTTTATTTATTTAAAATAATTATATATACACACACATATATATATATATATATATATATATATATATATATATATATATATATATATATATATATATATATATATATATGTATATGCATTAATTTTTAGGTTTGCGTGTGCAAATGCTACGATGCTTCTCAATATCTGCTAACTGGCGCCGACTGTGGACAGTAAGCAACACCCCAATTCCAGGCACATTTGCTTCCCTGGACGGCATACGAGCAATTAGCACCACTTGGGTCGTAGTAACTCACAAAGTGTTATTGTTTCTGCAAGAACCCTGGGCAAATAAATACAGACTTTTCATCGTAAGCTCTAGTTTCACATAGAAATAATAACATCTCTAGTCCTATCTGCATCTTTCAAGTTTCTTAATTTATTTTCAAACAATTTAATATCCAAATATTTGGTAAAACAGTAATTATAAATTATTTTTCATTTTGTACTAACTTTTTGCTTCTGATCAAAGTTTTGCTTAATATCTATAATATGCAAGATGAATTTTCTAAGTGTTGAAGAATAATACATAATAAAACAGTTTATTGATAATGATAATAATAGTACAGCTTGAATCAATTTTTTTTTTATTATCATTATAATTTTTTAATTTTTGTTAATTTTCTTGTTCAGTCTGTGTCAGAATTTTCCCGCATGCCAATGGTGAACAATATGCAGAGTGTGGACACGTTCTTCATGACGTCTGGGCTGCTCCGAGGATACTCCCTGCTCAAGGACTTTGACAACAAAAGACACGACTTTGTATCAAGTGCATGGAAACGCTACTTAAGGTATATAATAAAAAATAGCAATGATATAATTCGATTTTGTGATTTTGTTTCAATACATTTATATAAGAACAACAACAACAAAATAAATGGTACTGAAAACTAAATCTGTTTAATATTAGATTGACCCCAGCATATGCGGTTATGATCGGATTCTTAGCTACTTTGGCAGATCGCTTTAATAATGGACCATCATGGCATAAATTTGTGGAAGTGCCATGTGCCATGTGCAGAGAAAAATGGCTCAATAATTTGTTGTATATTAACAACTATATTCATTACGGCAGACACGTAAGTATAATACACAATTCTGATATCTTTCATTTATTATAAATATTATAATAATTTCTTGTGTTTCGAACAGTGCATGATCCAAGCATGGTACTTAGCTACTGATATGCAGCTTTTCTTGCTGGCTCCACTACTGATGTACCCCGTGTGGCGTTGGCCACACCGCGCCAACCACATCCTCCTAAGTGCAGCATTCGTAGCCACCCTTATTCCCTTCTTGTACACCTTCTTTACCTCCGCCCTACCAACCTATCTGCCCAGCGCAAGGTAACATATTTTTCTTTTTTGCTAAATAATTCAAATATTTACATATTACGTAACATTCCAAACCAACTATATAATATCATTTACACATGGTAAAGCAAATTAACGATTAAAATAATAAACGTGTCATAATATGCAACGTGTGTACCGAAATGAAATGAATAACCTGCAATTTTAGTGATGCTTTTCAGTCTATAGTTGTGCAGGTTTTTCATTTCCTTGCGGTACATAACAAAATTTTATCCGGGAATCGCAAAACGGTGAATCGCAGTAAAGAAACCATTTTAAAAAAATTAATGCTGATATCAAATATGTTACGTAGACAAAATGTAACAAATTTTTACTTTACAGTGACGCAGAAAATATAAGATATCAAACACAAGTTCACTTCCCCACACATTCTCGAGCTTCATCGTACATCGTGGGAATGGCGTTGGGGTTGGTGATGTTCAAGATTGGATCCAAAAACAGACCAAAACTGAGCACAGTAAGTTATTGAGTTTGACTATTTTTATATTTTTCCAGCAGGAGCTCCTGTAATGATGAGATAGCGATGCTGAAACAAATAACATAATTATACGAAGTTTTCATCCATATGCAATGTTGATCATATAGGACACTGGCTTTTTATTCTGGGAAAATCATAAACCTATGTTATCATCACCACAACTTACTTTTTTAAATTCACAATATAGCAAATAGCCAGCTAATTTTTATATTTCAAGATTATTTATTATAATAATAATTAATAATAGTATAGGTGTGCATTTTATTTTATTACATGTTGAGAATAAGTTTATTATAATTATTTAGACACCGCAATACCGCAATAGGACAATGTTTTTAAAAAAAATAAACAAAAAACATTATACCTATTCATGATAGATTAATTAAGGTTGATTAATTATAATCTCGTAATTTGTGATAAGAGTGATGGAAGATTTCACCCCTTTCTTTCTTTCTTTCTTTCTTTCTTTCTTTCTTTCTTTCTTTCTTTCTTTCTTTCTTTCTTTCTTTCTTTCTTTCTTTCTTTCTTTCTTTCTTTCTTTCTTTCTTTCTTTCTTTCTTTCTTTCTTTCTTTCTTTCTTTCTTTCTTTCTTTCTTTCTTTCTTTCTTTCTTTCTTTCTTTCTTTCTTTCTTTCTTTCTTTCTTTCTTTCTTTCTTTCTTTCTTTCTTTCTTTCTTTCTTTCTTTCTTTCTTTCTTTCTTTCTTTCTTTCTTTCTTTCTTTCTTTCTTTCTTTCTTTCTTTCTTTCTTTCTTTCTTTCTTTCTTTCTTTCTTTCTTTCTTTCTTTCTTTCTTTCTTTCTTTCTTTCTTTCTTTCTTTCTTTCTTTCTTTCTTTCTTTCTTTCTTTCTTTCTTTCTTTCTTTCTTTCTTTCTTTCTTTCTTTCTTTCTTTCTTTCTTTCTTTCTTTCTTTCTTTCTTTCTTTCTTTCTTTCTTTCTTTCTTTCTTTCTTTCTTTCTTTCTTTCTTTCTTTCTTTCTTTCTCTCTCTCTCTCTCTCTCTCTCTCTCTCTCTCTCTCTCTCTCTCTCTCTCTCTCTCTCTCTCTCTCTCTCTCTCTATTTTTTCCTTATAAAACGACATTAATTCATACCTAACAATTATTTTTTTTTTTTGTACTATTTTAACAACCGCTATAATGTTATGCGAGTGCATAGTATCCTGTAGGCTAGGCAACATGTTGGTCCGCTACGCTGTTTGGTTGCATCTTCCACAAATATTCCAGGGGCAAACAATATCGCTATATCAAACAATATCATTATATCATCATAAAAAAAAATAATAATAATAAAAAAAAAAAAAAAAAAAAGAAGGAATCAAAGGATTTCTTTTTTTACGTCATATTTGCAGTTGACCGATTCGTTTTTATTAAGAAGTAACGTAGATGTAAAACATGTTTGTATGAGAAATTTATTTTTAAATAAAGATGTTCTTTTCTATTCTATAATTTGTTTGAAACATATTATATATATATATATATATATATATATATATATATATATATATACTGTATTAATGCACAATTTTAGTTCTATGGGTAAATTTATTAAATATTTATTTTTATGATCAAATAATATGTGTATATTTTTATATAATTCCGTTGTATGTTCTTGATTTAATTGGTTATTGAGATAACTTGTGAATGATTTATTGTAATACCAGAATTACTGAAGCTTAAGATGTTCTAGGTGGCAGTGGTGACGGGCTGGGCCCTGAGTTTATATACATTGTACGAGGTGATGTACGGCGTTTACGACATGATGCAGTACGACTATCAGTACGAGCCACTGCGGGTCGCTTTGTACGGTTCTCTGCATCGTCCAGCGTGGGCGCTCGGTGTCGCTTGGATCGTCTTTGCTTGTCACTACGGTTACGGAGGTAATATAGTTATTTCACTAAGAGTTCTAGTAAATATTGACGCTTTAATTATATTTTTTAAAAATGCTTCCATATAGACGCGAATTCACTTTTAACGCATTCTGAATAATCTGAACGCATTGTGATCACGCAAAAGATGTCGAGAAGCGAAATTCATGTTCAAGGGTGCAAAGTTTCAAATTTTGATACCAAGTACGCGTTGCGCTCGATCTTTTCAAATATCACAAAGCTTTTGGGTCGTTAAACGGTTTACTGGAACAAAATTTGAAAAAAAAAAATAAAAAAAATGATAAAGTAATAAAAGTTGATTTGAACTTTCCAAATAGTAGAGTAATCATTTATCGTACTAAATTGAATTTTGAATACTACTTTAATTTATTAAACCAATATATCGTATATATATGTCAATTATATGATTATACATTATATATTTAATTGAAAAATAAAAATATTACAATAAATTAATAATAAAAAAAAGGTATCATAAAATAGGTAAAGAGACTGAAAATTTTCATACACATGCAATTTTGAACTATTTGCGGTGGTATACAGTACTTAATATATTATTATTTTTTCTATATAATATATACCTTCATTGTAAACAAAAATAAATAAATTTATTGATCAGAAGATTACAATAGTAATATAGATCTTGTCATGTATAACACAAATAATAAAAATAACAAAACTGTATTATAGTTAAATTTTAAAACACTTAAAATTTCAATGTATATAATAATATATTATAGAAGGAATACAAGGTGCTGGGGTGCTGGGGTTTAATATAACTTCAAACTAATATAATTACAGAATAGACAAAATGACAATAACTTATCTTTTATTGTTACAGTGTTATGTCAAGACGAAATAAAATTTCCTACTAGAATAAAATTATTTATTTTGAACCATATATTCCTTCAGTTATGGAAAATATTAGTACTGCTTGATCATAAAATTCAATGGTTTTTATTATGGTAGTAGAATAATATAATAATAATATTTATTCTTGACGTATTATTTTATATTTTTTGTACTGTACGTTTTTCTTAGTCAATTTTCGCATCTATAGGATTGATCTAAACGCATTGTGAAATTAAAATAATCGCTCTACGCGACGAGATTGAAGTTCTATTCGTTTCAATGATCTGGATATGAATTTTGCAGTTTTGTGTAAAATTCTTGGTCCAAACGTGTTTATATTCAAAACACGTTAGAAGCATATATAATATATAAAATTAATTAACAAAATAAGTGCATGAATTGTTTCAACTAATTTTTTTTCCTTCAAATTTTTATTTTAGGATGGATCAACAGTTTTTTGTGTGCCAAGTTCTTCCAGCCTCTGAGCAAGTTGTCCTACTGCACTTTTCTTGTGCATTATCATGTGTTGATGGTGGGCACGGGGCGTCTGCGAGCTGCACTGTATATTGATGATTACGAATTGGTTAGTACAATCAATGTTAAACCTGATTCAATTAGAAATTAAATATTTTATTTTCTAAATACAGACTCGAGGGTTGATAGCTGATGCGGTAATTGTTACCACTGCGTCAGCAGTCCTGCATCTTCTTGTGGAAGCCCCAACGCTGGAGTTGATTAAAGTGTTCCTACGAAGAGGTAAGAACTATATACACAATTGCAAATAGTTAACTTTCTTTATTATAGCTATGCATGAAATAGTGTAAATTTTTGGACGATCTGACTATTATTAAAGCATAAAAGCTATTTTGATTTAAAAAAATTTACCAAGCATCTTATTCTGTTGCAGGAAAAAATTGTACAGAGAAAATAAAGACTATACCCGCTCAGTTGTCTACGATTCAAGAACAAACAGATGTTATTGGTGCAGAGTTTTTGAAAACAAAACAATGCTAAAATCCTTTAACATTTTAGCATCAAACCAATGAATTGTAAACAACAAGTGCGCGTACACATAATAAAATATTTCATGGCTTCATTTAATAGAAGGTCACCAAAGTTTCAAATAGTTTTTAATACTCACACACGTCAGTGCCATATTGAATATTGTGAAAAGTTATAGCTAATTTATAAATTCAAAACAGACTATTGACAATTTAAAATTGAAATGAATGTATAGAAAAAAAAGGCTATACCTCAAAATCGTGTTTTAACATTGAAATGACGACATTGGTCATATATCCACTGCGTAAGTGAAGATATTATCACAAGAACAATAGTGTAATGTAAAAACGCTATTCAAAAATGTTTGAAATATTTAGTGTCTATTATGGTTTATAGACTGAACTATGGAAAGACCTGCTTATTAGCTGTCTCGCCTCTACACTATAGGCAAAGACAATAAGAAATATATATATATATATATATATATATATATATATATATATAGGGTTGTGGCTCAAATATTACTTCTTATATTTTAAATTATTTCTTTTATATTTGTTGGTGTAAATATCCTAAAAGCTTAAAGGCATAGAAAACATGAAACAACATGTGCTTTTTAATCATTAAACACAAAAATGGGATCTACAGAACTGATGATAATTTTTAACAGAACGTAAATGTGGCCCCACAAGAGAGCGTGAAGCTACTGTAAAGTATGCAATTTGTGTGAGTATTTCTGTTTATGACGTCAGAAACAGGCAAAAACCAGTATGAAAATGTTGTGCGGGTTGCATAAATAAAAAAAATTCTGATCACTGCTACGGCGCTACAGTTGGGTTTTGAGACCATTAAACGTTATTTATGTAAGTCCCATCAAGTGTTTAGTGATGTAAATGCTAATGTTTTCATGTTGTCTATGCCTTTAAACAACTACAATCATACTTGTAGTAAATGACTTAAACAAAGAATATATATCAATATTACTACTATAATAAAATAAAAGCAAGGATTTTATCATTTTTTTTCAACAAAATAATGTAGGACACATTTCAATCCATATATTAGTTTATTTTAGTTTAAATTATTAAAAATTTCAATATAATTAACAACTTTTTTTTCTTCTAACACATAATATTATACACCAATAAACATTAATTAACAATAAGATTAAAATGATATTATACAAATAAATAGTAATAGTAAATATATTGTCAGCCAAGCTTGTGCAAGCATCATCATCCTCAAAACAACATCATAAAGTAAACTAAAAACTAACTCTGCTTGCTACCACAATACAATTAATTTAACAAACAACGCTTGCAGATAACAATGATTTTAGATAAAAAAAAAAATGTAATCCTCATTAAACAAGGGTTTATAAAAGGTTCAACAAGCAGTTCATTTTCATTAATGCAATAAGTTGCAACACATTTTTTTTAATTATACCATCACACTTGCATGATCTAAAGTTAATCTACATTGAAAAAAACACTTCAAATGTGACACAAGTGATGCCATAATCCACTTTATGCAATTTTCTTATTATAATTATGTTATATGCTATATAGCATAAAAAAAAAAAAAAAAAAAAAAAAAAAAAAAAAAAAAAAAAAAAAAAAAAAAGGATAACACAATTACGGGCCCTTGCTTTAAAGCAAACTTAACCCTTAAAATAAGTATGTTTTCTTCTTCTATAAAACAATTCAATAGAAATTAGTAATTTATTTTACTTTTCTAGCCAGAGCAATGGCTCTAGGATAAAGAGACAAAGTAGGATGTAGTATATTTCCTTTACTTTACAAGTAAAAAAAAAAAAAAAAAAAAAAAAACTACACTTGTTGCTCATGTAGAGCAAGGGAAGGGTCACATATTTTTTAATCTCATAGTAGAGGGGTGTGTCCTCTATATCGTTACTCTCATGAGTAGGGACCGGATTTTCAGTTTTGAAAATGTGCATTTTCAGTACTGAATTCAGTCCATTTTTTTTGCATAATCAGTTTGCAAAAACAGCAAATTCAGTTCACTTTCAGTTCAATTATACAAAAACAGTGGAATTCAGTTCTAATAATTTTTAACTTAGAAACAAAAATTTATCAATAAAGAAGGATAAAATTTATATTTTTTATGAAAAAAAAAAAAAAAAAAAAGGCTACATTATTATCTGATACACTATACCAGCCAGTATCAATGAGAGCTGTTTTTTTGAGCTTCTTTTTAACCATTTATTTTTAATGGTGTTGAATTTAATTTAGTTGAATTTAGATAGTTTTGAGATATGCATTTAAAAAAATTATTTCAAAATTGTACTTTTTTTTTTTTTTTTTTTTTTAACACGTCATTTTAAGTTTTTGTACAGTAAAAGTCTATTTTCAATTTCTAAAAACTGAGAAAAACTGGTAAAAACTGACAAAAACTTAAAATAACTGACCCAGTTTACAAATTTCAAAAACAGTTTTTTTCAGTCCAAACTTTTTTGTAATTTTGGCAATAAAACTTCATGATTCGTGGACATCTGAACTCAGATGTGACCTAGCATGCATATTTCAAAAACTGAACAAACTGGAGATCCGGTCCCTACTCATGAGGCTTGCTTATCTCGTGGACTAGAAAAGTCAAATAAACAACTAATTTCTATTGAAATGTTTCATAGTAGAACAAAAAATGCTTATTTTTAGTCATAAGTATTGCTTTAAAGATAAAAGTACTAAAGAAGTATATTTATAAATATATAATGTATGTATATAGCTATTTTATAGGCCTATATATATATCTATATATATATATATATATATATATATATATATATATATATATATTATAATATATAGGCCTATTATTTATATATATCCTATATATATATATATATATATATATATATATATATATATATATATATATATATATATATATATATGCACACACACAAACGTTATATATAAAAACAAAATATATATTGCAGTCCATTATGAAATGGTTTTTTCATTAACCGTGACTGTTTTAAAAATACACAATAAAAAAAGTTAAACCAATAGGTGTAATTAGTGTTTTTAAAATTACATGTTGATTTAAATGACACTGAAGCATTGTCAAAATGCAACAAAAATATTCTTATAATTTGATAGAAAATGGTAAATTCTGCCTTTATAATTGCACATTTATTATATCATATTTATAAATCTTAAATTATTATTTTTATATTATAAATATTAGCACTAGGTTATGACTGCTTTTTATTTTGCTCCCAAACCTTTAGACAATTTGAGTTATGTAAAAATTACATTTATTGAAGAAATTTGAGCAGTTTTGGTGTTACAAATTTTTACAGCAAATCAGCAAAAATAAAATAAGTAAGACATTCTTATTTATTATCTCTCATGTTATCAAAACATGTTAGTTTTTAATTTTTTTTATACATTCATATTAATTATTCAAGATTATACAGTGAACGTTGAAAATGTCATATTTATTCTGTTTGTTTGTCTGTCACAGAAGAGGCACTTTCCAATACTGTTTGGTACAAAGTCATTTCCATAAAATTCACCTCTTATCAGTGGGCATTAAAATTTATAAATATAAAGCACCTTGGGAACTTAACTCATTTTTTAAATTGAACTAGAGTAAAAAAAAAAAAAAAAAAAAAGTTAAAATTGTACAGTATAGAAAATTTGTTTCTGAATTCAAATGTTATGGTTTAAATTTAGTTGACTAACTTAAAAATTGTAATATGTTACTTCTAAAAAAATGTATGGATTTGAGAGAAAATCAGAACGGTAAGATTCCTTAAAATGTGTGAGCTTTGACCATAGAATTAATAATGTGTAAATTGTATTTTTTAAATAAATATATAAAAGACTTGAAAATAATCCTACAATGTGTTTCATTTTTAATATAGCTGATTATATACATTATCTGGAAATCTGTATTCATGTACTCAAATACAGTGTGTGAAACTAAAGTTCTGAATGGAGGGTTACTTAAATCATAAGCTGTTTCTAGTAATTTCTCATGATAGTGATCAACACAACGGACACTCAAAGTCCAATTATTGTCATTTTGTTACTGTATAGCTTACAACAAATAGTTATTTATTTATTTTTTAACACAATAACACGTCAAAATGTTATAAAAAGTTATGTATAAATATTGTCAATAATAAAAATTGCATACAATTTAATGATTGAGAAAATTTGGCAATTACAAGTAGATTACAAGTAAATTCTCATATAATTCTATTATGTTACGCAGACTTCAGCTTCCATAAATTTACTTACAATATCTCTATAAATTTAAGCCTTGTCCACACAGTGCTTATTTTGTGTCAGTCTAGTGGTTGCTAGGGAGAGCTGTGATTGATTGGTGGTTAGGGTTGTGCATCAACACATGGTGGGGTCGGAGAGTCCATAACATGCAACGTGTTCTTGTGACAGGGCAGCAAGTTCTTTGAGCCACTCATCAAGTAGCACAGCACTCATCACAACTCGGCGCAGTTCTGCATCATTGGCACGCTTGGTGTACCTAAGCACACATAATACTTTACGTCAATATTTAACATTCAAAACCAAATTATATTATTACTACTTTCCTAAGTTGCTAGCAGTATAAAATACTGTAACACAATTTTTTGTATCTATTTAACTAGAGATTTTTGCGTAATATAGCTTTCAATATAGCGTGCTTTAATTATAATTATCTTTTACTTTTCTTTGATTTGCAATTCAAACCAAAATGGTTTTTATTCTTATATTATATATTATATATTGATTACGTTTAAAAAAATAATTAGAAAATAGTTGGTAGAGATTAGAGCACGTTGAATTGAAAATTAATAAAACGCGAAAATTCTCTAATTTAAATAGTAAATTGGGACTAGGGATGCAAATCATTATAGCTTGCGCTAAATAAAAATAGACGTTAAAAGGGATGAGGGGTATAGTGTCAATGTAAAATACAATATACCTAACATCTCACGTTCTCACACTACATCAAAGGCACAACATTATCAAACAGTATCAGACTTACTCTTGGCCTTAGACCGGTTTCGTCCTTTACCTAGGACTCATCAGTAAGGCTTGGCAGAGAGCTCTGTACAGCTAGAGATGGCTCACACCACATCTGCTAGCTGACTGAGCTGAGGAAGCAAGTGGCAGCCGCGTTTTTATATGCGATGCCCCCGCAGCTGCTCGCGCTGATTGGTTGAACAATCGCGCGTGCAAACCCGGCTTGCTATTTAAAACCTCTCATCCTCACACTGTAATATAATATTGTGTACTAAGAGGGATGCAAGACTGGCTGCCAGCAAGCCACATGTGCCCTCCCTCACTTCCTAGAGTTCCCCAACTCCAGAAAGTTCGCGAGAGCAATGCGCCTGCCGGCCGCCTGTATCGTGATTAAGCTGTATTACAGTGTGAGGATGAGAGGTTTTAAATAGCAAGCCGGGTTTGCGCGCGCGATTGTTCAACCAATCAGCGCGAGCAGCTGCGGGGGCATCGCGTATAAAAACGCGGCTGCCACTTGCTTCCTCAGCTCAGTCAGTTAGCAGATGTGGTGTGAGCCATCTCTAGCTGTACAGAGCTCTCTGCCGAGCCTTACTGATGAGTCCTAGGTAAAGGACGAAACCGGTCTAAGGCCAAGAGTAAGTCTGATACTGTTTTATAATGTTGTGCCTTTGATGTAGTGTGAGAACGTGAGATGTTAGGTATATCGTATTTTACATTGACACTATACCCCTCATCCCTTTTAACGTCTATTTTTATTTAGCGCAAGCTATAATGATTTGCATCCCTAGTCCCAATTTACTATTTAAATTAGAGAATTTTCGCGTTTTATTAATTTTCAATTCAACGTGCTCTAATCTCTACCAACTATTTTCTAATTATTTTTTTTAAACGTAATTAATACCAACCGCGATGGTTTTTTCCTATATATTTTATATATCATATAAGAATGTAACTAAAAGATGCACAAAAATGAGAAGTACAAACCTGTAACCATTAGGACTGTATTCTATTGCATGTTCTTTCACAGGAAGAAAGCCACTTTGTGTAACTCTTTTGTATACTGACGAGAGTGCAGATGAAAAACTTTTTCTCTTTGGTTCTCCTGAAAATTAAATTTGGTATTAAGGGAGTAGGTGAGCAGCTAATATCTGACAAACTAAATGGTCGTGAAATATGAAATTAACATGAAGTAAAGATGAAATGTTACCAAAAGTTTAGTTACGGCAGACATATGAAAACATGATTTAATATTATTTAGTTTATTATACGTTACAGATAACATGCAAATCTGAAAATTCAAATTTTAGTGGCAAATTTTAGTCAAATTATACTCTCTCTCTCTCTCTCTCTCTCTCTCTCTTTTTCAATTAATAATAGGTCTATTATTAAAATGTTTTTTTGGAACCAAAAAAACTTTTTTTAAATTAACTACAGTTGGCTCAATGAGTGATTGAGTGTGGGCTGGGCCAGGCAGGGCACAGCTGACAGAGAGGTTCCGCGAAAAAATGGCTGACTATTAAGCGGTACTTTTTTAAAATACAATGTGGACCAACAGTGCAGGAGATTTAGACGACGTATTCTATTTATATTGAATAAAATATGCTTTTTTTATTATTACCTATAATATATTTAATATAAATAGAATATAAGTCATCTAAATCTGCTGCATTGATGGTTCACATTGCATTTTAAAAAAGTTCCGCTAAATAGTCAGCCATTTTTTGCGGAACCTCTCTGTTAGCAGTGCCCTGCCTACACTCAATCACTCATTGCGCCGACTGTAGATTGAAATTAAAAATTATAGTGTTTGTTTTGCTGGATATAAATAAATATAAAGAATTATTATGAAAACAAAGTTCCTTTTTTGAGTATTTCCGCTCCAATTCGGTCACCCTCTACGCTAATATAATATTCAAGTTTAAGCTTAGCTTACCCCTGGAGAACGGCTCTGGGTTGGATCCTCTCCTGCTACTGCTTGTGCTGCCACCTGGTGGACTTGAGGTGAAGCTGCTATCTTGAGCCAGCCTCCTTGCATTCACAATCCTCTCCTCTCTGCCCACCAGAAATGTCTGTGCCTCACATACAAGCTCATCAACATTCTCATGTCTGCTCAAGTAAGAGTCAATGCGTTGTTTCAAGGAACCAAGCACCTGCCAAACAAGACCACAAATAGATGTTGATACACTATCTATATGAGTCTCAATTGAAAAGTATGAATATTACCTGGAAGAGTGATCGCACAGATGGCTGGAAGACGAGGGAGTGGTTGAGCAGGAAGGAGGAGAGCAGAGGTTGGGGAAAGGCTGCAAGACGTGAGATCAGTCCAGTCACATGCAGGTTCAGGTACAAGCCATTGCTCATCATGTTCTCCAGCTGACGCAGCAACAAGTCCAGGAATGGACCTGAAGATAAAGCACAGGGTTACAGTTTTAAACTTAATGGCTATTAAACACTTAATCTGTAAATGTCTACAAGAAATCAGTAATAATAATCCTACACACGTCCAGGATTTTTCAAGTTTTACTATATTTTAACCACTTATTAATTATTTCATTTTCAACAAGTGAAAGTATATTATAGAACTTGCCTATATCAGGTGTTGCATGGAACATCTCCATGTAGGATGCTGACTCTTTGGATGGAACTCTTAAGGCAAAAGGTTCCGACTGTGACGAGACACGTGTTTGAGGTGAGCTGCTTGGACGTTGATCCAGTGATATTGCACTGTCTTTGGTTGATACATCACTCACAAGACTAGGATTGTGCTCATTAGCAGCCTCTGCTTCTAGTGAGGACTCTCTTGACTCTTCTCGACATGCAAAACTTTCATAGCCACTGCTCTCACCAAGTGAAGGTAAGTTCTGCTCTTTATTGGTTAAATTTCTATTGCTATCCACTGAAAAAGGTTCACTTTTAGATTCTGCCTTCCTGACTTGCTCTGGATTATCTCCATCATATGGATACTTCCACTTAGAACATGCTAAAGTACATGCTTTGACTTTTCTATGTGCATCACACAAGTAGGCACAGTAGTTGCCTTGCAGGCTGTCAGTACGCCTGGGAGAGCTGGGGCTGAACTCACTAGAGATGGAGTTTGTACGTCTGTGAGGTGGAGTGATGGTGAGTGAAGAGTACTCGGTTGGGCGAGAAATACAGCTTGATGGAGAGAGGGAGAGGAACTTTTCTGTACTCTTGCAAGATGTATCTATGTCTTTTATCCTCTTGCGTTGTGACAACATGACATGGGTGCATGGAATAAGGTACTGAAACACAAGCTCCAACAGTACATCTTCACAGTTGAAGTTCACCAGGGTTTCAAATAAAGAAATGGTCACCAGGCAGAGCTGAGAACATATTTAGCATGTATAAGAAACTAGTGTTGGCATAGTTAAAAAAACTTTACTTCCCAAAGTTGCACGATTCTGAATTAAAAATATGCACTACTGTGAAAACTTATATTCCACCCTAACCTATGTTTCTCTCAAAACATTCACCCATTTCTTTCATTGAGATTATTTGTGACTAAATTAAAGCAATTACATACTAAGGTATCAAATATATTAAAGATACATGTAAATAGATGAGAAAAAAGTGTTGCCACTTACTCTGCTAGATTTACTGCCAATACGCTGGACCATCTTGTCAAGCACCCTCTCTCCATCATAGTGGTTGGTGACCAGGAAGCGCAAGAAGGTGTACAGCAGACCAGGCTCAGTGACGCTGCTAAGGAAGAGATTGAGGTATGCTGTGGATGCCACTAGCTCCTCTGCCACACTCTAGTTCAACACAATATATTCAATCAACGTCAAGCGCAATACAACCTCAAGCAAGCAGAGATTTAGCAATGAGAATTTGATTTTTATTAATCACAAAAATACAGCAAGAAAACTGAAAATTGTTGATAAAATAATGCAATTTTTCACAGTAAAATCTCTGAATATATTTAATAGCTATAGAAAATAATTTAATGATAGTAGAAGTTTGCATGCAAATTCGTGCACTCATGCTCAGTTACCGGTAGTGTGTTTTATTTTGTAAAATAATAATAATAATAAATAAATAAATAAAACTGAGAAAATGTGATGATTATGATAACAATAAAAAATTGAAATATACATTGAAAGAGAAGAGATACAATGTGAAATAATAATAATGCTGCAGCATGAAATATTTGTTTTAATTTGACACTTATTGCTAACATTAATTTTCCACCCATTAACCAATTTTTGTGTCCTGTACACTGATGCATATTTAGTTACTAAGCATTATCAACATTTCCTACAAAACAACAACTGTGCGACAAAAGCTTTCAAAAACAAATATTGTAAGTGATTTAAATAAAACCTCATTTCTCAAAAGAATCCAAAACCACATACACTTACTAATCTTGATAATTATAATCTTAAAAATTATTGTAAAACAAGATGTATATATAGAAGGTGGTGTAGTTTGCCTAAGTAGCAGAAGGGATGAAACGTCACAGAAGGTGAATGAAAACAAGAGGGGAAATTTAAAGCACTGAGAGAGGGGAAATTTTTGTCCCTCCTCCTCTTTCAGGTACATAATGCATTGTACCTGAGAGACCACGTGATTCTGTTTACAGTCACCTCCTATGACGTATGTCAAAAATTCGAAGTTTTACGAAGGAAACCGAGGTCTGACGACAGTAAAAGGGCAAATTATACCACCTTCTTTATAATATACATCTTGTTGTAAAACAAATACAGTAAATACAGTATACAGTATTTAACATTTTCAACAACAAATTCATAATGTTGAGTGATATAATATATATATTAGCAGTGGCATCATCAGCTACAGGATATTTATTTCCAAGCCAAAACACTCTGTTGTAAAGGAATGTATGGGTACGGTAAAAAATTGTTTGTAAACTCAAGAGTTGAAGTGAAATTGTGCAACATGCTGTTAGGTTAAACAAGCATGACACTAATAGAACTAACCCTTTGTACTGTGGGGTCTGAGCTTGCTATTGAGAACGCTTCAGAATCCTTGTGCAAAGATAAAGAGAGCAAATATGTTAATTTTTATTTTACCATAATGTTACGTCCATGTTTGCAAGAATTAGGAGAAGTAAAGCCAGCACACAGCCAAGAGCTTACTTCAAAATATAAATTATTATATGAAAATATTACCAGTAAAGCATTATTGTGTTGTAAGTTCTTAGCTGTGCAATTATTACAAGCTTATGAATCCATAGTATACTTAACATCCTGATAATGAAATATCTAAAGAAGAGGTCAATTATATTCATTTCATGAATTTATCGCCAATAAAAATAAACATTTATAAATTTAAAATTTTCAATCATGTACTAGATGTTTTTTATGTGTAAAAATTTGTGATATATTAATTTTCATGAAAAGAAAAGAAAATATTTATTTTTAAAACAAAATGTCCCTATAAAAGTGATTACCTTTCAATAGCTTTCAGAAAGAAAAAAATAACAAATAATAATAAAAAACAAATAAAAAATCAGACCATTATTTTATCCTTCTCAGGTGTACCTAAACATTAAATTAAGTGTAACCATTGAAAGCAAATTGCGTTAGTGGCCATATAAGCTTCCATGAAACGTGACTCAATAGTTGGCAAATATAGAAGTAAACATACCTGCAGTAAAGCAGGGCCAACAACAGGTACCAAGAAGCCATGGTAGAGAAACTCTAACATTTGTGTCTGGACGAGAGGGTGTGCTACTTGCACCACAGCATTGCAGAACTCAAGAGAGTTCAGAAACAATGTCAACTCAGGCATCTCATTGACGTCATCAGGGGTAAAGCAGTGCCAATCCTCAGCTTCTATTGCTAGCTTACGAGGCAGGCGAGAGTAAAGTCCACTCAGTCCAGTAGCAAGTACCTGCAATTTACAGGTGTTATCTCTTATTTAAACACTTGATTCCCTTCTATCTTATAAGTTTATTAGATTTAATTGAGTAAAAAATTATGTGACTAAATTTGTAGTGATGCTTGATACTTACAGGACAAACTTGAGAGTGCTCTGCTATATATAATCCTAGAGTTTGGTTTTTCTTGGAGAGTGACATGCAAAGCAACATTGCATCTCTTGCCTGGTGGCCAATACCACCTTCTCGGTGCACGTAAGGTATCAGCAATGCAAAGATGACAAACCTGTAAACCAAGTTACACTCATGTGCTTTGCATTGATTGTTAAAAGCCTCATAAAAACGTCACAAGCTACAACTCTTGTTATTATTGTTATTGTTTAATTTGCAATAGTTAACTAAAAAAGAAAAAAAAAAGAAGAAGTTAGTTTTGTGCAACGTCAGTATGTTTGAATCATAAGTGATGTCAATTAAACACTACCACTGTAAATAAATATACCTCTATCTATGGTCTCCATTATACTGTATCTCAACTACTGTATCAAGATTTTTTATTATGCTACCGGGTACCATTTCTATTAGCATATTGCCATATTACCTGCATAAAAATAAATGCTTTGTTCTTACCTTGCAGGTCCACTTTGTGGTGAGAAGAAAAGGTCAAGGAGAGTTGGATTTTGCATGAGACAAACACATAGCTGGTTCAAAAGCAAAATAAGTCTCTTCTCAATATCTGCAGGGAAACATTCATTGAGGCAAGAGGTAAGAAGAGTGAGCATGGGACGAAGGAATGGCTCATGTGTCAGTAGCTGTTGCTGAGGTGCATTGCTGAGTAACATCTCGTACATCTTGAGTTGCTCCAGGCGTAGCACGTTGTTGTAACGTCCAGTGAGGGTGCTCCATGTTAACAGCTGCTCCAGAACTTTCTCACTGAGCAGGTACTCCAGACAGTGTTGCCTGGCAGGCTCTCCTCTCAGTTCAAGAATCAACAGTTGCAGCAGCTGCTCAAGGTTGTTTACAACGCCAAGGACATCATCTTGACTGGGACCCTCAGCAATGGACTGCACAGTTTTTAATTAGATTATGTAAAGAATGTCTAAAAAACATACTGGTATATATTATAATTTTATTTTGTTTTAATTCTTTTAAAGGTATAGAAATTGAGAACTCATAATTGAGCTTATAAGTTTAAGTGAACCTAGTACTATATGTGAAAATGTTATAATTCGCACCTACCCTAATGATAATCCTATAATAACAATTACGATTCTGTATGGCTCAGTTTTGATGATCTAATAATTTGACACCTTAAATAAAAAAAAAGATTCTGTTGTGAATTTACCCTCTAATGTGGAAATACATACCTGTGTGCGACAAATGATATCATAAGCCTGCTGCCAGTGACGCTTGAAACTATCAAAACAAGCTGAGGGATCACAGTCCTTGGGCGGTGACACACTTGAGCTACGACGACCAAAGGACATCCGTAGTGGGCTATTCCGAACCCAGTTCATAGCCATGGTCCTAGTCCTGTAAAAATACAATTAAAAATAAGCTATTTCATTATCAACACTGACATTCTGATATTCAACTTAAGACAATGTACACATATAGATAATAACTGTGCAAATAAGCCTTCATTGAAATTCACAAAAGAAACCAGCCATGCATGACTGCAGAATACAGACAATGGATTCACCATTCACCGGATCTTAATATTGTAACGTGTATTTATTAAAACGATACGAGTTGGTGAATCAAACGAAATTACTTTGAAACTATTCCAAAAATATAAAAAATAAATGTAATGAAAATAAGCGATTGCAGATGCAGATGAAAGTGAGATCAAGATTGATGCCCAACCCAGCATCCACATCATAGTATCTATGAATGTAAACAACGTTTAAGTTTTTGCTGTATATTAATGAATAATAATTCTAAAACATACCCTTATTTTTATAAAATTAGTATTTTTATTCCAATAAACTGATTTTTTACGTTACAATATTAAAAATTATTTAAGCAACAAAAATCACACTTATTATCTGGTCTTCTTCCGCCATGTCTAAAATAATGTTCCAATGTTGCCATATAGTTCTAGGGAGAGAAAAAAACGCCTCTCTCCTCAAGTTATAAATGGATACAGCTTGTTTTAATTTTTACTATTATCAGTTAAAAATTATAAATAAGAATTAACAGTCATTTTAAGTTATGTTATTTTGCCTTTTTTGATAATTTATCTGGCAACGTTGCAACTTGTGACAAATTTCAGCTGTGTCAGCTGTGTGTTTACTAAATTTTTGTAACTTTGAGAGAAGTTATAATTTTTAAGTATATTGTGCATTATTTTTACATTTTAGATCCTTTTAGATTTATAAAATATCATGGCATCGCATAGCGGAGCTTCTGGCAGTTCTGGTTCTTCTGTAAGTATCTCAATTTTGTTGCAAAATGCTGATAAATGCAACTTGCTTTTGGTTGTGTGTTGTGTATGCATATATGAATGTATTTATCATACATATGTATGTACAATTGTACATACATTCATATGATATGCTTACTTCTCAACCATTTGCTGGTGAATGCACAATTTATTTTCAATTTTTTTATACCCTTCATCTATACTGTCATAACGTATGATAACATATATTATATTTGTTATTATGCATTTGTTATGTATATAAATTTCATGTTGATTTTTTTATTTGTAGCAACGACCAGATGACCACCGAAGAAAATGGGATAGAGAGGAATATGAGCGTATGGCTCTGGAACGTTTGCGTGAGGAGTTGGAAGCTGAAGAGAATGACAAACTGCATCAACCTGCCATCAAGCGAGAGTTGTTGCGTCAGAGAGAGTACAAAGTAGATTTGGACTCCAAGCTCGGCAAGAGTGTTGTCATTACCAAGAACACACCAGCATCACAGAGTGGAGGGTACGAGTATTTCATTGTACCGTACTCGGTTACATACCAGACATGACACAAGTCTTGTTAGCAAATAATAATATAATATCGATCTTGTTGCGAATAAAATGTCTATCTCGTATTTTATCACGCAAAGCAAAATGTCTATATTGTTTTTTGTCAACGTAAGCAAAATGTCTATCTTGTTTCCGAATGTTATGGAGATGTCGCTCAAGATAGATATTTTGCTTTGCGTGACAAAAAACGAGATAGACATTTTGCTTCACGTGACAAAAAACAAGATAGACATATTGTTCGCAACAATATTGTATCTCAATTGTGTGTACGAACATATTGTTGCCTGTTGCCTCAGAGCACAAACCACGTATCTGCAAAAGCAACGAAGTTCTAAACAATATACAACAAGATAAGAATTTTGACTTTTAGCTGCTTTTGTAGATAACAGTTTGTGCTCTAAGGTGATGATACACCCAAAGTAAGGTGTGATAATTTGGTAGTTATTAGCTGCTGTATTTGTTCTAAATACCTTCTACCCATTTTAGGGTTTTGATATTTCAGCACAAAAGATATGATTTATCACTTTTATTTAAAAATGTCAAAATTTCTCAAATGAGTAAAAAATAATGGGGGAAAAAAATCAATCTGCTGATAATTATGGCAAGCATGCCAATCTACCATAACAACAAATTTTAAAATCCCCTCGATACAGTATTGTACCCTGGGTTTGAATAAATCTTACTGCTTAGCTTAATGTTTCCCCATATATATATATACCAATTGAAGAGATTAACGCTTCGGTCAGCTTTATTCAGGACCAGTGTATTTAAAATAGAATACAATAGTACAAAGTACAATATGAATGTGTTATATTTATGCATGGATAAAATGTTACTAAGATTTAAATAATTTTATAGGTACTACTGCAATGTCTGTGATTGTGTTGTCAAAGATTCCATTAACTTCCTTGACCATATTAATGGGAAAAAACGTAAGTATCTTGCTTTATGAAAATATTTGCAGTAAAAATATAAATTTTAATAAGAATGTACCGGTATATAAGGAAAAAAACCATCGCGGTTGGTATTAATAAGTTTAAAAAAAGAATTAGAAAATAGTTGGTAGAGATTAGAGCATGTTGAATTGAAAATTAATAAAACGCAAAGATTCTCTAATTTATATAGTAATAATAATTAATTAGTAGTAGTATTAATAGTAATAAGAACAATAAAAATACAACAATTGCTTAAAGGAGTACAGTAGTACTTTTTTTTAATAGTGATAATTGTGTTACTAAAACGCGTTTTCAAAATTTCAATTATTAACGTGTTGATGTAAGAGCAAATCGACGTTGTTGCGAAAAAAATGTGTAACTCGTATTTTGTCAGGCGAAGCAAAATGTGTAAGTCGTTTTTTGTCACGCTAAGCAATATGTGTATCTTGTATTTTGTCACGCGAAGCAAAATGTGTAAGTCGTTCCCGAACGTTATGGAGATGGCGCTCGACTTACACATATTGCTTCACTAGATAAAATACGAGATACACATATTGCTTAGCATTACAAAAAACGACTTACACATTTTGTTTCGCCTGACAAAATACGAGTTACACATTTTTTTTGCAACAACGTCGAAATGCTGTTACAGCACCCCCGAACCTATGTCACAGCTTAAACTTGCTCTCCAGCTAGCTTGCCGCAAGCGGTAATTACTCTTATTTTTATATATCTATTATGATTGATTATCTGTCTGTAGACGTAAAAAACATATTTTATATACATAAATATTACCTCAAATATCCAGCACAAAAATAAAAGTAACTGATTAAGTTTTAGCTGTGACATAGGGTCAGGGTCGCTGTAAAGGCTTTTTCTCTCAGCGCGTTGATAATTTAAATTTTGAGAGCGCGTTTTTGGGAGGTTTAATAACACAATAGTCCCTATTAAAAAGCCATCGTTGACTACCCTTTAAGTTAATTCTTACCATTATTTATAATTGTGAAAGAAAAGGATAGGAGAAACCAGCAAGGCCTTGCCGTAGTGAAGAGAGTCCCATAGTTTAGTGAAAATCATGCTAGCACAGAGATAACGAACACATTGGATAGCTTTCAGCTCTTAACTCCAAGAGAAAACGAAATATTTCTGTGCCATTACCAGTCCTTACAGACTCTGGGAGAAAATATTGATTGATCATTGCTGGTTTCTTTTGTTTTCTTTCAAATGTATCATACACATAAACCATTGCCAAAACAAGATGAGACGTTATTTCAACTGGAAGCACTCTTTTTTTTTGTGGATTCTAATCAAGCTATTTAAGAATAAAAATTAATCTGTATTAAACTCGATATTACATTGATCATCTGTAAAATTTTGGTGTTGATCTGGGGAAAATTGCTTGAAAAAATGAGGGTGCATCTGGCAGTACTGGTAAAAATCTTTTATGATGTTTTGGCCAGGGCGTAAATGAGGAGGTTTATTTTCCTGGATCCTACAAACTCTTACTTATAATTGTATTTATTTATACATATTATATAATTTCAGACCAGAGGAATTTGGGCATGTCAATGAGGATTGAGAGATCATCTGTAGACCAAGTCAAGAGCAGGTTTGATACTGTTAAGAAGAAACTGGATGAGAAGAAGAAAGAATATGACATTGAGCAGAAAATGAGAGAAATGAAAGAAGAGGTGAGTAATTGTGCCAATTAATTAAAGATACATACAACCTTTTAGCGTCAACTGCCTAGTGGGTACTATTCATGTTCGGAACACATAAAAAAGTTACCATGTTCTATGAACATTTTTCTGAGCCGAAGACTAAAGGTTCATGAACAGTACACCACAATGAAATGTTCTATTTTGTCAGTTTATACATGTGATAAAATTTGATTAAAATACTAAACAGACTTAGTAACTTAACAGTTTATGTAACTGAAAATTCAAGTTTTCTTATTATCTCATGAATGTTTTTAGGAAGAGAAGCTCAAAGAGTATCGTAAAGAGCGCAGGAAGGAACGCAAACGAAAGTTAGAGGAAGCTGAAGACACAGAGGTGGACTCTGAGATGGCAGCAGTCATGGGATTTTCAGGTTTTGGAACTTCTAAGAAGTAAATTTCAAGTTGTGTTGTGCAAGATCCGTGTAATTAAGTGGTTTAACTGACATTTTCTATCAATATTACTTTGTTTTACTATTTAATGTATTGAATTAAAGTTTAAAGATTATAGTTGCTTTGATAAAATTCAAGCTTTTAGCATCCATGTAAAAGTGTTAATTAAAAAAAAAAATAATAATAATAAAGACGGAGAATAAAAAGAGGGGGAGGGGGGATGACAAGAACCCCTCTTTGCAACAAAAACTAATATGCGATTTTGTCGTTTTTTGATTGCCATTGTTTTGCAAATAACATCACTTTGACAATCAAGACTTGGTGTTTCAATTCTTGGCTTTCTTGTGGTTGTATAGATTTTTTCATACTAAATGCTAACAGATTTTTTATTTTGTATACTGTACATAATATAAATTATGAAATACTGTATACTTTTTTTCAATGGAATTATTATTGTTAGAATAAAGATGCTAGAGTTAGATTTAGAGTTTTGTGCACTCTATCTGTTGTGCTCTAATATTTTGCAAGAAAAATAATGAAAAGGAGTTGCATAAACACAATATAAGTTGTTGTTTTTCTTTGTAAGAAAAATAGCACAGTAAATAATGATAATAATAATTTGCAGAGTGAGGGACATTTTACACTGGCTGCAGTCAAAGGGCACAAGTCAACTGATTTATGCAGTACATTTAGAAGTTACTTTGGCCCATTGACTGCAACCAGTATAATTTAATTGGCAATGTTAACTTGAGTATGCCTTTTGTACATACAATTAGTACAGTAACTAATAGTGTACAACTATAGTACTATATCAAATCAAACCCTAACAAAAATTGAAATGTTAAAACAACACTAATAAAACCAAATTTGTAAGGATTTAATACTCATTATTTAATATGCATTTTATTTAAACTGGTAGGTTTATAATATAAAAGAAAAGGATAAGGAAACCAGCAAGGGTTGTATTATAGTGAAGAAAATGGAGCATGTATGCTTTCCTTGGTCCTTACAGATGCTGAGAGAAATTAGGAATGATCATTAATAGTTTCTCTCAGAGTCTGTTAACACTGAAGAAGACACATTAGCTTCTCTATCTCTCAGCAAGATTTGCACTGAACTATGGGACTTGTGTCACTATGGTTAGGCCTTAGGCCCTTGCTGGTTTGCTCTATCATTTTTTCTGTTATATTATTATTTTATTTTATGGACAGCTATTTAGTTTATTTTGTAAAACTATATTTTCAAAGCTCGTACATACATTTTGAACATGGAGTAATTTAGATCACAGCATTTGTGCTGAACAATTTATCCTAAATAATACATTAATAAGTAAAATAAATAAAATTGTTTTGGACTTCAAAACAAAAACAAAACATTTCATACATTTAATACAGCTGTACATTTGTGTGTGTGTGTGTGGTGGTGTGTGTGGTGGTGTGTGTGGTGGTGTGTGTGGTGGTGTGTGTGTGTGTGTGTGCCACCAAGCTGAAATTTAATAAAACAGAAACATGAATTAGCAAACTTACAATTAAAACGGCACAGTTCTCTCTAATCTAAGCCATGAAGTATAGGCTCTAAGAAGTTTTAGGTTGTTACAAATAATATAATTTCTAGTGGGGAAAAAATGCAATAAATCAAACATAAAGTTGATTTTTAAATACATTATTGCAAACATTTGGAACTAAAGAAGTATAAAGTTTCATTTATTATTTATTACCACTGTTAAGTCAATGGTTACTTCTAAACACAAAACTTAAAACTGAGGTGACCTATGTCTACTTCTACTTTAAACTGTTTGAAGTTAAAAAAAAAAAAAAAAAAAAAAAAAAAGAAGAAGAAGAAGAAGAAGAAGAATAGAAGTCCACAAAATCTTATATCTAGGACAGGATATCAATGTTTGAAATCAGTGACCTGAACCGCCTCCAAATTTTGGGGTTCTTTTGAATTACTTTTGTTATCAAGGTATGTTTTTAAAAGATGTTAAAAAATAATACATTTTAATTTCTTAATTATGCATTTATAAACAACCTTTCAGTCTTAACAAATTTGGCAAGTTTCAATATAATTATGCATAGTTCCCCTATACTGTATTATTATTATTTGATTGTAAAAGAAATGGCAACTTCTGCTAGTCTAAATTGCAGAGACCATAAAAAAAAAGACATTATATTATCATCGTTATTTTGTGATGATAAATATAAATGAAAAATCGACTATGCGATATGTATATGTTGATAAAAGATTTTATAGTAAAACACAGATAATTAGGAAAATTTGGGGAATGGGAGATAGTATGAGCTTACACTAACAGGGACTCCGTGGTAGAGAAAATATTCTAACCCAGGCCAAAAAGAAATTTAAAAGCATATGTATATAGGTGGCTCATTATGTTTCACTATCAATTCTTTTATCAACATAAATTATTTTGTGATGATTATTAATTACATCATTGCATTTCATTTCTGACACAAATTATCTGATGTGGCTATTATTATTATTATTTTTTTAATCAGAAATGTTGACTACATATCAGACAAAACATGTTTTGTTTTCCTGATCAACAGAAAACATAATATTTATGTTATAAAATTTTAACACATAAACTATATAAATCAAAATTTAAATACTCTTAAATAATAATAATTAAGTTTTAACACACAGTGAAAAAGGAAAAAGTGTTACTTTCTGGTGGCACGAAAGTGATGCTTAATAGTGGGAGGCTGCATGACTGCAGGCAGGTTTGGGGAGGATGTAACACTGTTCACTGTGGGAGTTCCTGCCACTGATGCCCTGAAAAATAAAATAATTGTCTTAAACATAAAAGTTGGATTTAAAAGTATTTACAGCGTCTTGTTATTCAGTATGTGAATTACTAGATATCTTAAAAATGTTTCACTGTCATTTTCCTTTAGAAACAATAGAAGTTAAAAAGGTAAATGAGCATTACTCACGATCTAGATCCTGCATCATCAATTGGGTCAAAAAGATTGGCTAGGATGCTACGGACAGAGCATTCTGATGCTGCATACTGTGGCTTTCTTTGTCCCAACTTTGATGCACCCTAAAAATTTTAAAACATTATTGTACAGGTAGCCTTTGAATAAACGACAACACATAGGCTGCCATATAAAATTTTATTCTATTGCCTTAGACCTTAGAGTAAAAGCAAAGAATAAAATTGTCTGACATATTCTGTATACTCCCAGTGTTAATAGTTTATACAGTCAAAAAAAAATGAAAAAAAGAAAGAAAGAAAGAAAGAAAGAAAGAAAGAAAGAAAGAAAGAAAGAAAGAAAGAAAGAAAGAAAAGGAAAGGAAAGGAAAGGAAAGGAAAGGAAAGGAAAGGAAAGGAAAGGAAAGGAAAGGAAAGGAAAGGAAAGGAAAGGAAAGGAAAGGAAAGGAAAGGAAAGGAAAGGAAAGGAAAGGAAAGGAAAGGAAAGGAAAGGAAAGGAAAGGAAAGGAAAGGAAAAAGAAATGATTATGACATTTAATTACACACCTCTTGATCGAATTGCTCTACACTGGAGTCGAGATCTGTACTTGTTGAAAGGTAACTTTCCTGTGAGTTATTATTTCCTCCCATACCACTCAGGAACCTGGATACTTTGGTAGCTGGATTGATGCGTGGCAAATTCAAAGGAACTCTTGAAGCACGTGACTTCTGGTAAACCTTATGACGGCTGAACACAAGTGAATCTGCTGTAGCTTCTGAGCAACAGGACTTGGATGTTCTAACCTTTTGGGAGTATGATTTTGTTGTTTTCTTACTAAACAGACTTTCCATTTCATCATCTGAGCTGTCTTTCTCATTCTCTCCTTCTTCTTCTTCATCATCAGAATTCTCTATTATTTGAGCTGTTCTAGGAGTGACAGAGACTTGAATAGTAGAACTTTCTGTAGAGTTGATTGTGTCAGGAGTACTAGCTTCATCAAGTTTTCTTTTCAGTTCCTTCAGGTGAGTTTCAATGGAATCCTCAGAAATAGGAGAACCTGGTATTATTTCAGGAGAGTTTTCATTACAAGATATAATCTCGTCTTCATTATGTTCCACATTTAAATTATTTTCCTTTTCATTTGTCAAGAGTTCAACTCCTACAGAAACTTTGCGCTTCTTTGTTTTAACATTGACAGAAATTTTGTCATTGATGTTTGTTCCTCCAGCAGTATCTTGCATTTCTTCAGAAACTTTATTTTCAAACTCTTCAGAAGGCAGATTTTTAAGTTCTTTGCAAATGTCCAGTGAAAGTTTTGTTGGGTATTCATTTGAGATAGAAACACCTTTTATACCTTCTGAGCATTTCTTGTTAGTTTTAATTTTCGCTTTTGCTGAAGGATTTTCTGTGACCTCTTGTAGCACATTGTGAAGATTTGTGTGCTTTTCTACAATTCTTTGCGGAGACTTCTTCTTTTTGCACTTATTTATTTTCTTATGTGATGAAGTTTCTCTTTCTTCACTAGATTTAATTTTTTTTGATACATCAAATTCTTTATCAGCTGAATCTATCTCACGTGGGCTAAGAACATCATTTTTCTTTTCGTTGAGAATCACTTCAGCTGCTGCAGGTTGTGCACAAGCTTGATCCCCTTTATTTTTAATTTCAGCAACAGGTTCTGGAATATCACAGACATAATCCAGCTTCTCAATAGAATTAACAGATTGCATGTTTTCTGAACCATTTTCTTGATAAACGATAGCACAAATGTCTCTTTCTTCAGCATCTTGTTCATGTGCAGGTTTGCTTTGAGTAATATCTTCTTCATCACACCTATCTTCAGAGTCAGATGAAAAAGTGTCTGCATCACTTATAAGTAGAGATTTGCATGTCTCATGAGAATCAATTTCCAAACCGATTGTGAAATCTGCATCTGCGTCACATACATCAATCTCTCCTACCTTCCGTACACGGGCAATTTCTTTTGGAGATGCTGGCATGAGTTCAGCACTGTCCCAGTTGAATTTAATAGGAGAATCAAATAGTATAGAACCTAAAGATTGATTTCCATCTAGTTCTTTCAAAGTTGTTGTTTTTACAGGAGTAGAAAATTTAGCAGGTGTGGCAATTTCTTCAGTAGATTTTGCAACATTTTGATGAGTTGGAGTTGTAATAACCTTGTGTTTTTTAAGTCTCCCAGTCTTGCTTACTTTTTCGGTTTTCTTTGCTTTCTTTCCAGCATTTGGACCACACATCTGATTATTTATAATTTCTAATTTAGTTTTTTTCAGTGGTATTTTTTTGTGTGGCATCAATGTATGTTTACATACTGTTTTTAATTCTTGGTTCTTTAAATGTCTAGTCTTTGACTTTACTGAAGATTCATTTCTTGCTTCAATTTTCTTGGGACTTGCTTTTTTCAGCTTAACATATAGCTCAGGCTTATTTTCTTCGCAATCGCTTGCACTGCTTGAGTTTAAAAAATCATTAGTAATTAGCTTACTTATATCCGTTTTATTTAGATATTTTGGAGGTGTTAAAGTTTTACGTAGATTTGTGTTATGATCACCATAAGTTGCTTTCTTTGTCCCCTTTTCCTTATCTTCTAGGCATTTTGGTGACAAAACTTGGTGATGTGTGGCACTGGAGTTCAGCAGATGTAAATCTGGAAACTGGTTGCCATCATTGGCCGACTCATCATCGTCAGTGTGACTTGCTGCAGATGTACGCTCCATTTCTGCCACTCTCTGCTTCTTGGACACCGGTTCCCATTCATCGTTCGATGACACTTCTGAGATATGAACCTCAGATTCACTCACACTCTGTTGACAAATAATTCTAAAAGTTATTTACTTGTAAATTAAAAAATAATATTATAACTACATATTAAATTATAATTCATTTTCAAGTTAAACTGATTAAAGTGGGAAATCAAGTACTATATGGGATTTGGCTAAAAAGTTGCAAAAGAAAAAGAAAAAGCTAAAATTTTGCACAGATAAATTATTATTGATATTAGGGGGGGTCACCATGCTAGATTTTAAATTATGATTTTTTGAAATTTTAGTCCCATATATAAGAGCTAAGAGCCCATTGTTAACTTCATTAATTATTTTCTCTCTTATCTGATGGTCATGATATAGTCATGAGTTGTAAATTTTTTTATCATAGGTAGCTGTTAATTACTATTAACTTTCAAATGGGATCATAAAGTTTCAAAGTTTTCGTTTTAGAGATGCAAGCCATCTGATTCGGGCCCTTTTTAAGTACATAGTAATTGATCTATTTAAATCTATAGTTTTGACTATTCAAAAGGTGATTGATTATATATTTTATTTTTTGAGTACGTATTTGAATACTAAAAGATTGCAACCTAAAATATTATTCATCACAAATCTCCACTTACCTGGGCCAGCGTGGTGTCTGTTGCACATGTAACATTTTTCTCTGTCTCAGAGAAGCTGGAACTCTGTCTGCTGATTGAACTTAATTGGAATTTGCCGACAAACTGGCGTAGAAGCTTTGAGTAGTTGAACATGGCTAGACTGTTTACTGCTAGCCCAGAAGTACACCATGCATTTTTGCGACTCAGAGGGCCTTTTTTAGGAGTTCTGATGATAAAAATAACAGAGTTGGAAAATATAATAAACAAATGTAATAGGGAGAGAGGAAAAAGACAAAAACAAACAAACAACAACTTTAAACTAATCTAAAAAACAACGCAAATGACTGCTATACCTATTTAAGAAACAAAAAACAGCACACACACACACACACACATTGAGGGTGTGCTTGTGCCCAAAGTCCATTTGATCATGAAAAATATTCTTAACTGCAAATAACTTGAAACGGGGGAAAAAAAAAAAAAAAAAAAAAAATGGCATCAATTGAACAAAATTTAATTTTTCAGAGTACAAGTGGACTTCAGACATTATAGCGGAACACCCTTAATTGATGTGTGTTAAAAAATATAATATAAAGTAAATAGTAAATTATGTGGTGAAGGGAATTTACCATACTATATATAGGTATGTACAGTATTATTGTATTTTATTGACAGTATATCCCCCACCATCCTTTAATTTTGAATTTACACATCCATGGGGACTAATTTAAATTGGAGGCACACATTAGAGTTGCATGGGACATTGGGACCTTGTAAAGATATTCATGAGATATCTAAGAGTAAAGACATCTCCTGTATATTTAGGATGTTTGTGGTGCTCAAAGAGATCTCATGCATGTGTATTACACGGAGTATGTGTGTATTATGACAAAAATATCTGGATTGAAGTGCATGAAGATAAAAATATACATACTCACATTGAAGTATAATCATGTGTTTAAAATATAGAAATAATAGTTGATGTTAATGTATACACCTACCGAGGAATATCTCCCATGGAGTTGGGCAAGCCAAGGTATTTAAGTGTGAGGCCTTTTATTTGCTGTTTAGTGAGAAATGGATACAGAACACGGTGATATGCCATATGCCTCTCCATCACTTTATCCAACGATATCTTGATTGTCTGTTTAGATGTAGTTTTGATTAAACACACTGCTTTCTGCACCTTGCCACTCCGAATGCATCTTCTCTTGATTTTTATTACAGTTGTTTGATCTTCAAAATCATAGGGATCCATTTTAAGTAATGGCAATCTGAAAACGCAAATATACAACCATAAAATATTATATATAATAACGGTCTATATATATAGCGAAATATGTCCGATGTGTTACTGTAACCATATACATAGTTAATGGCTTGAATATATATATTTATTTGCTCGGCTCTTTTCATTATAATGTATGTGCGTATGTACCAAAATTAAATGAATAACCTGCAATTTTAGTAATGCTTTTCAGTCTATAGTTATGTGCAGGTTTTTCATTTCCTTGCGGTACATGATTATGTGTACTGTACTATGCATATAAGTATAAATATAGTTGTAGTATAGTTAGTGCGGTTTAGTATTAGCAACTGAATGCTATTTTATTTTTCATTTTTGTTCTTGTTTTAATTTAATTTAATAATTAATAGACGTCGTAAATTATATACACATATGTATATGTACTGTTCGCCATTGACGTATACATACATAATACTACTATTGAAATAAAATTAAAGAAGGGTCGCCATAGCCATGATTAAGTCGGGTGTCGGATTAATAATATGAAATATGATATTGCTGATATGTGTCATAATAATAATGCTGTTCGTAAACCCTGTTCTCTGCTCCTAAAATGACGATCAACTTTGGTTACTGTATTCAAAATGCGCATTTTTTGGTGCAAGAAAACAGGGTTTACGAACAGCACTATAATGTGTACCGACCGATATGAAATGAATATTCAAATACGTACATACACATTATCCTTATATGGGAAAATAGAAAAACTGGCATATACATTATTGATAATAAAACAGGTACATATATATGTATGAGGAACATATAGCGCTCAAATAAAAGAGAGGATCCGGGGCACGCAGTTTTGCAATTATCTTTATTCTATTATGTATTGGTATGAAAGTTATATTCATTTCATATCATTATAGCATAGTGATACCGGTACAGTCATTTTTACATAAAAATGAATTTCTATCATGGCTCTCATGGCTTATGTATATGGCCATCATATACGTGTACATATGTACATATACAATGCAATCAGATGGAGATTTCAGTTTATGCAAAACTACATGTAAATATGTATACACAGTATACATGAAATATGTATACACAGTATACATGTTATTCCCATACGCCAGTAGAAATGAATTTTTAAGGAAAATGACCGCACATTTTACATAATTATAATGTACGTTATGTTGCACGGTTTTTTATACGAAAAGTTCCCATATGCAAACCATGCAACTTGTTGCACAACCATCACCTTTTTTATCCAGTATGTTATAGCGTTTGCCTGCCTCCCTTTATTTTGCTCGCATGATGTTTTATCAATTCAGTTCACACTGTTCACAGTAATTTCAGTGTTTTCAGGTTTTCAGCAATTTTAACTTTTAAGTTTCATGCTCATGCTACGGTCCAATCATGGTCCAATTCCACACTGATCACTGATTCCAGACTTGATTCCAGATTCCAGTTCAAATTCCATTTCTCTGTTTCGATTTGCCAAATGAAAAACGATATTGAAAGAGAGCGAAAAAGTTTGATAGTTTTTACTTTTGATTGAAAAAAAAAATGTGCATGGGTGCTTTTCACGGTTTCACGCATTGATTTTAGCTGCACTTTGAAGCCATGATGAGCAGAACATAACGACGACATAACTTGTAAAATTAAACAGTATTGAAAAAACGTAGGTTTTCACCAAAAATAATAAATAATAATAATAAAAAACAGTACTGCATTATACGTACGTTATGTACGTTATGCGCACATAATAATGCTGTTCGTAAACCCTGTTCTCTGCACCAAAAATGACAATCGCCTATGGTTATTCAAATGGAATATGCGCATTTTTTGGTGCCAGAGAACAGGGTTTACGAACAGAATTAATGATGTACTGAATGCGCTTCGACGCCATACTGGAGCAATAAATAACATTGCTAAGCATAGTAAAAATGTGGTTTTTGACTATTTTCTATGGAAATTTTTGTCATTTTTTTTTCTCGCATACAATTGTAAACCTCTATAAATTCAAATTATATTATAGGGTATATATTCGCATAATTATATGGACGTCATACTTATTAATGCGCTTCAACGCCATACTGGAGTAATGAATAACATTGCTCAGCGTAGCACGAACGTGGTTTTTGGCTATTTTCTTATTATGTATTGTATTTTAAAACAGGTAAATATTTTTTTTCCCAAACCGTTATTATAGAGCTCACAGTATTCGGCGTCAACTTTTATATTAATAATGCAACCACCCTCTATACAATAATGAAAAATCTTTATTTTTTTATTATTTTTTTAAAGGATAATTTATATAATAAAATATTCTCATTGTCATATTGTCCTGAATCGATTTATATGTATATATATATATATATATATATATATATATATATATATATATATATATATATAATGCAAGTTTCAAATAATTTGGTTCGAGGATATAATTTTTTTTTTAAATCAAAAAATGACTTCACGGACGTCAACTTATGCATGTGGGCAAAGGAAAAATTTACGCCCATGACGTTATATCGCGACTTTAAAAAATTAATTAAAAATGCTTAATGAACGTATTTGGAAGTTATGAACAGAATAAATAAAAATATGAAAGAATTAGCTGAGTTAGCACATAATATGCAATCACATGGCCTCTATATTGAATTAAATATAGTTATTAATTTAGAGCGTGAATTTTTAGGTTTTCACCGTTTTGTAAGTTTTGCAGACAGGCAATTTTAGTTTTTAAATGTGCATGTTTTATAAGACTTCCAATCCAATTAACAATATGCACCTTTTTTCACCTTTTTAACTACAATTAAAAAAATCCCTAAGACTGTCAAATTGTCATTTAATATATATATATATATATATATATATATAAGTTTGTTTTGAAGCACAGATCTTGAATTTTGCGTATAGTTAACAAATTATTTTTTTGCGTTTTTAAAAATCGTAATATACTAAAATAAATGTAAAAGGCACCTCTTGGATTTTTTTTTTTTTTTTTTTTTTTTTTTTAATATTTACTTAATGCGGGAAATATAGCTACTGAGGGATTTGACTAAAAAGTTGCAGAAAGAAAAACATGATATTTTGCAAAGTAATACTATGGAATAAGAAGGTACATATCTTCAAAACTTTAGAAAAAAATTGGGGGGTCACCGAGCTAGATTTTAGAGCCCGATCATGTTAATTTCAATAATCATTTTATTTCTTTTATCTGATGGTCACGTCACGGGTTCTGAAAATTTTATTTTACTGAAGATATTAACTTTCAAACGACACCATAAAGTTTCGAAGTTTTGTTTTTAGATTTTGAGATACAAGCCATCTAAATACCTTAAATGATAAAATAGTCAGCTGATTAAAAAGCATGCATAGTACTTGATTGTTTTTTTGTTTTTTTTTGTAGCCTCATAAAAAAAATACATATATTTGTCTATTTTATAAATAATTAAATTACCTAATAGTTATATATAAAAAAAGGATACCTTAGTAAGAAGTTCAGGCCAAGAAGAAGTTAAAATATGTATAAAAATACTGGATTCGAAGATAGTAAAATAATAATAATTGTAATAAAACTTTTCCACTCTTTTTATGACATTTGCCCTTTATTTTCACTTTTTTGGTTGTTTTTGCACCTTTGCTTTGCACCTTTTGTCACCTATTTTTTTTAAATCTTTGCATCTCCTTTTTTTTGGCACTTGTTAGCGCCTTTTTAGGCGCCTTAAAAAAAAATCGTCCTCTCCAACCTCTAGGTATAATATATTTAAAATTGTGCCGAGGGTAATCGTGCGTTTTGTTTAGCGATGAATTAATTTATGGTATTTTTTCTTTCTTTCCTCTTTTTGACGTTTCCATGCATGTCATGTATGGTGTATGTATATATAATATGCAATTTATATATTGCAAGTATGATCCAAGCAAAGTGAACACTTTTGCTAGACCCTATACTTATAAATATTTTGTGTAGGTGAAGGAACGCCATGCACCGCGTCACACAAATGTACGTGCACTGTAAATTGATTTTCTGGTCATCGGGTGACCTCCAGAAAGTCATGTTTGAACAGTTATAATAATGACAAAAAAAGTTATAGTAAATTTAACTTTATTTAAAAGTAACCTATACAAATTCAATATACCTCTGGTTTATTTTGTACTAAAAATGATTTATATCTATATTAATAAATTCTTAAACCACTCAATTTAAATACACAGTATGGTACGTAACAAGATCTTTGAATTTGATTTCATACAAATAACTATTTTTTTTAATTTACATGCATGATGCATCAATGACCTATTTTTTTAAAATAAAAAATGTCATTTTTTTTCGAACTATTCAACTCCATAGAGTATTAATTTTTATTAATATATGATAAGAATTTATCATGGGCAAACCGTTGGAGATGGGACAATTTTATTTTATTATAAATATATATATATATATATATATATATATATATATATATATATATATATATATATATATATATATATATATAGCAGGCTTATAGGACTAACTTGAAACTCTACATAGATTCAACTTAAAATTGGTTGATTAAAATCATAATTTGAAGTCGTTAAGTCCTAATTTCATTTTGATTTGATTTTGAATTGAAACCTATTCTTTTATCTTTATATATAGTTTTTTATTATAATATTTTAGATTTATCAAAAGATATTAGTACAGCATAAATTTGCCGTATATTCATTGGTCAAAATAGATCAGCAAAACAACATGATACCTACTGTTTTTGAACAAATATAATCCGATTTTCTGCTTTAGATTTTTGAAGCACTGGAAATAGTTCTAATAATGTTTTTACATAGACGATAAAAATAATCTGCCAATACTTATGGGTTATGGTAGTTTTATCACAAATTGAAAGGATACGCAATGCATCCATTTTCAAAATAACAATAAAAATTAATACATCAATAGTTAAATTTTGTTCAAAAACAAAAACAAATCAAATCAAAAAAATTAATGAAAATTCAAGTGTATTCAAAAATATTAATTTTAGTTATAGGATAATATATATATATATATATATATATATATATATATATATATATATATATATATATATATATATTTCAAATAGCCTATATGCGCACTTCCCCCCTAAATATTATTATAAATAATAATCTAACATTTATTGTTATAGTATAATTATATTATATTATAATACTCGTATATAGATCAGCTGGTTTCAGCGGAGTCATCGCATCGAGGAGTCCTCGTCTCGATTATTCACATAAATTTAAATAGGTCTATAGAGGTTTTATGGATTTATAGCTTAATCAGAGAGTTAAATTAAATTGCAAATATAAGAAGCAAATGTCATAGTATATTAACAGTAAAAATCAAGGTTTATATAAACCTTGAGTAAAAATAATAAAAAGAGACGACGCGACTGCAGTTGTTGACTATATTTTTGACTAGAAAATACTATATAATTATAAAATTATAATAAATAAAAGAAGATGAGCTGTAATATACTATTTTATTACTATGCTTGTATTACGTCGTATATAGTATATTATTTAGTTATTAAAATAATAATATATATTTTAAATCCATAAAACAATTTTAACGCCTCAATAAAAAAGAAAATAATATAATGTATATTTTGACACCTCCCACACGTAATATACTTCCGTGTGGACATTATAATAGTATTTGGCACGCGCGGCGTGTCACGTGTGCATTGCGAAGTCACGTTCATTGCTGCGGTGTTGAGTCCGCTAGTCTGCCAAGCAGGGGTCACGAGAGTTCGTGGGGCAGTCCCTTGGCGAGGTCCTTCAGTTACAGTGCGGGTGTGGTGCTCACAACATGTCTGCACCTCCGGTCATCTTGCTCAAACACGAGGAGCTGACTTACGAGAGCGCGGAGGATCGCTGGCAACAACAACAAAAATTAAACAACAACAAGCCAGGAAAAGGTCGAGCACCAGATCCACCAAATCATAATGTTCTCAAAAATATGAAAGAGCTACAACCTGTGAAAAATCATAGTAAACTTTGGTCAACTGACTGGGATGGTAAGACAATTATTTACCAATTATTATTTCAGATATTATTAAATTAAAATACAAAATTACCAGACTAACAATCTGCAGGACTTAGGAATTAGCATATAATGCAAAGCTAAAAATGACTCAATTTTACGTTATAGTGTATTCATATATATATATATATATTTTATATATATTTTAAAATAATGAATGACTAATGAGGTTTAATGGAACTTGAATCCAATAATAATTTAAAGCACTTTATGAATATTCATTTGTTATATAAATTTCTGATTTCTGATGGATCTTTCAAAAATTGTAATCGTAAAATAAAAAAAATAAAAACATTAATTGAAGTAGTTTTAAATTACTATTACATAATTAAAAATACAAATGCAATTTATCACATTTGTATTTTTAATTTTTTCAAGCAATAATTGGTGCTTATAATTTTTTTTTATAAAAAAATCAGTTCAATACCATATCAACACCATATACTGAAAAATTAATTATTTCATTTTTTTTTTTTTAGTGATTATAGTGATTGTCAAGGTTTAAACCTTGAGCAGTGATTGTAATTTGTTGCAATTTTTAGCTCATCAAATATTACTTTTAGACGCAAATTACAAATCGTAAAATATCTTTATCTTTTTAACATAATCAAGCCAAATAAGCTTGTTTCAGTCACACGTCAACACATTTCAATTTCTTTAATAATAATAATAAAACTAAAAAAATTATGAAATTTTGAGATGATGGATTTTCAATTTTCAATTTTTAATGTTTATTCAGCCTCCAGGAATGCGCTTACCCAAGTAAGAACCTATTTTCTGTAGCACTATATATGAAGGTACAATAATACAAGCTATATAAAATAATTATTTTAAAACAATAATTTAAAAAAGTAAATTTCTAATAAGTCTTACTGTTAGAGCAAACAACCCACTATCACATGACAGATAGCTTTAACTTTTATTTTTAAGAACAAGGAACAAAGTGTGTATATGTCGGAATAAAAAATAAATTACATTCTTCAAAGAGAAAAATATATGTTGAGAATTAAAACATCAGTTGTAAAAACATTGTGACATATCAGTGTACGTACGTATAATTTCCTAAACAAGTCATCCTTTCCCTGTAATACTGCCATTAATGTGAATATATTATAATGTGGCACTTTCTATACGATACGAAAATGCTAGGCCGAAATCTTAAAAGAAAACCTAGAAGAAGTCCAAAAAGTTAGTTGTATTATCAAATAAATAAACAAATGTATATATGCATATGTATACAATCATAGATGTGAAACCAATTCTCAACTAAGCAAAACCATGTGCAGTATACTTTTTGCGCATTTTATAATATATAAAACATATATAATATACTGTATATATATTTTTTAAATATAAAATTTGAGCAATCAGAAATTCTAGTGAAGGGTGTGTACGCATGACGTCATTCTGAGTGCTTTTCGATGCTCTTCTTGAGCAATGAATAACATTGCTCAGCATAGGACAAACGTAGTTTTTGGCTATTTTCTTTGGTAAATTAGCTATTTTTTGGTCATTAATTATTTTTCTTGCATACTTGAGGTACTAATTCTATACCTGTTAACAGCATCAATGTTCTCAAAAAAATTGCGAAGTATTTTTAAACTGGCAAAAAGTGCCATTTTCCTATACCGGCCAATGTTATTTATTACTCACTTATGAAGTCAACTTTAACATGAATGAAACCACCCTATAGAATATTATGAATGTTATAGAATATGACATATATGTTTTTAAATATCATTATATTATTGTTAATTTTTCATGCTCGACTTTTTAAATCGCTTAAAATATGGAGGTCATAAATTTATTGCATTGGTAGGTATATTTTATGTTTTACTGAAATATATTTGCAGATTTAATATAAAAGACGATTTCTAAAATACATTGTTACCCCAGACATCGTTTATTGGATAATGATCGCGGTAATCACAGCCACTAAACTATGTGATGAGGTGATGTTGGGATAACTAAAAGTTGCAATGGTATATTTTTTTGTCTTATTTATTATTATTTATAAATTTATTTTACTACAGATACTTAAGGATAAGAAAATTAAATTTGGGGTTTTATAATGAAAAATTTTGAATTAAAATTGATTGACATATTTCTCCCATGAAGTCACATAATAATTTTATCAATGTACAAACTATAATAAATTGTACGTATGTACTATACTTAATGCTAAACTGTAATATGAAAAAGTTGGTTATATTATTGTTTAATAAGGCAGTTTGGTTGTAAAAATGTTTTACATGTAGGTCTATGCAAATCATTTAGTAAATAAATATTATGTTAACTGTGTTGAGCGGAGAAAGTTCACTTATTGCAAAGGATTAGCAAAATCCGCAACAAAAATAAAAGTAAGATTAAAATAAAAGAGGACACAACACGTGGGCCCATTCCTGTTTTGAAGAGCATTGTAATTCAACCCCATGACCTCTAAAATTGAAGAGAAAATATTCGAAGCGGAGATTGATTATGGGAGAAAATTCCTATGTAATGCTATATAGAATAATAAAAGCTATAACGTTACTCAAATTATTACTTAAAATATGAATTATAATTTGTAGTTTTTTAGGCAAACATTGGTGAAACATATTTTTTATACAAATATGTAATATAAAAGTACTTAATAATAACAATTGTTGTAATTGCTGGAAGAGAGGGTCATTTGTTACGTCACGCTGTAATAATATAACATTCTTTTAACACTCCGTTAAATACGCGGCTTTGCTAAGACCAACGCATGAAATATTTTATTTGCAAATATTTTTGAGCGATCGAATAGACAGCTTGTATACTAAAAAGTTCAAATTTATGAAACAAATATTTAAAAAATTAAATACATTTATTAACTATAACATATTTAAAAAAAAAGTAAATAAAAAAAAAGTTATATAAGATCATAAAACATTTTGTTTACCTTCAAATTTACAACTATGATTTTGAAATTTGCATCATTTAAGCACTTTTTTTAATGTAAAAATCTTGGCATTAAAATATGTTTTACCACATCAAGCTCACTGTAATAAGTACTTCCAATTATTTGTCATAAAATTAGTATTTATTTATACTTTGTTATTTTATTTTTTTATTGTAATATCTAATATTATTATGAGGCTTGAATACATCACATAAAGTGATAATTTAAATTAATATTCACAGTTTTATCAAAATGTATGATAAATAATGAAATAGCCATGTTAATCAATCATCATTATGTAAATTTATTAGGGAAATAACAAAAGTGGGATATTTTTGTGGCGTTTCGCTATACGGACTTTTGTACGTTACAGTTACACGTCTTATAAGCTCCGTTGAACAAAAACACTTCTAAATTTGTCTGATCACAAGTACTCTATAAATTTTAAACTGGTGGCTCGTTTTAACAGCAAACGTGTGCGTGTTTGAAGCTCATTATAGTTAAGTGTGAGGTGTAAAAGTAAATACGTCTCCATATCATCATTTCTGTCAGCAAAAGTTTATTATTTACATGTTTCCACTTGTATAATTTTTTGACCTGAATGTTCGAAAAAGCATGATTTTTATTATTTCTTCTTCTTAAATATTCTTGTTTTATTTAAAAGCGGCAGCATCAACGTCACAGTATTTGGTCCTGGTTCAGTGATGCATAAACTCTCATCCCGTAAACTTCTGTGAATGTTGTTGCATTTTATTTAGTATTAAAGCAGGTTTAGCTTGGTGTACTACTGTGCTTATACGATTATAATTTATACCTCCTCGTTTAAAATCACAAAGATTTACGTATAAATAAGATTAAAATAACAAAACAACTTTCATCTTTTCTTGACGTGTGTGAGTGTTTTTGAGGATGTATGTATGTTAGTGTTCCACTATAGAAAACGTATACGTATAACGTATACCTCCCGCCCTGCAGGGTGACCCCTCCTTCCTCTCTTGCTTCCTCCACTTTGATAGAGACCGGTTTATCAAAGTGGACCGCCAAGGAGAAAAGAGTAACCAAGTGTCGCAGTCGAAAAGGAAAAAATTTCCTCCACCACCACCACCACCACGTTGTGTGTCTCTCAGTTCAGCCTCACGTTGTTCAAGTGCATTACCTAAACAACCTCTTCCGTCTTCTATTGCTAGAAATAATTTAAGAAGTTCACATTTAAATCGTTCGTCGTCGAGGCATTGTGTTTGTCGGTTAGCTACAGCAATTTTCGCCGTGAATCCTAATCATCATCCCCAGGATTATAGCTTGGATACTTTATACGAAGAAGGTAAGAACTGTCAATTTTGAAATTTGCATAACAAAAATCATCAATGCCAAAAGTAGTTGTATATTTAGTAATTCCAGTAGCATGCGTGATAATGATTTTTGTGAAAAATCATTACATACACTGATCATTTTTAGATATTTTTATTGCGAAGCAATTTCTTTGTTTTGAATATAGAATACTTTTCTAGTTTGATTGACGTATAAGTTGTGAGTATATGACTTTTTTCCCATAATTTATTATTTGCAAGTATGGACCCTGGAGTTCCAGTAAACTTTATGGAAAGACAAGAATACGATATCACATAATATATCATATTAAATTTTGGATGATTTAAATCATCCAAAAAAATTTCATCATATACAAATTCCCTAAAAATAAATAGGAAAATAATTGTCATACTATTTATGAAATGTCAACAAGTAAACTCAGTTTTTAGACTTCATGACTAAATAGTAAAATATACAGAAAAATATAATTATCAGTGTGTAAATAGTTCTGTAATTGACGTGCAGTAAATTAAGTTAATGGATACGATTTGCGGTTTGTTTGTATAATAAACGCCGCTAATACGCGAGAATCACCAATAGTCAACAATATCACCTTAAGTGAGACTCTTCAACATTCAATTAATTATAATTCAAATTAAGGTATTGAAATAAATATTTTTTAATCATAACGGTATACTATAATATGTTATGCAATGTTTAAGCGGAACATTTAGCACACGTACAAGGTTTCTAGGCTAAATATAGAATATTTTTCATGTTATATTGTTATTTTTAATATATTTTAAATTGTAATTGCATTTTTTTTTTTACTGAATCTATAACTGAAGTATATCAATTATTAAGATTTAACAGCAATTTATTTTATGTAGTTAATGTTATACAACACACAGGTATGTTCATTAAAGCATTTAATGTGTATAAACTTACATTTTTTTTTTGCAGCAAGTAATTACGAACATTCAAAATAAAAGCAATCAAATCTATATTTAAAATAATAAAATTAAGCTCACGTGTTTGAAGATGCTAGATTATAAATTAATTTAAGTAATTGAAAATAATGAACTAATTTTACAGTTAAAAGTATGGTTTATATTTTAATTAATTAATTCAGAATACTATTTTCTGAAGTTGAGAGAGAGAGAGAGAGAGTTTATGCGTTACTTTGAAATTATCTCCTTATTTTAGAGGGTATTTAAAATGTGCGTCAGTTATTTAATTAATACTATACCTCTAAACAGACTTATAAAATTATATTATTTATTAACAATTAATAGCAAAAAATATTCATAAAGGTAAGGTAGGTAAAATTGAAACTGAACTTTCTTCTTATCAGAAAAAATAAACGTTCAATATTATACATTGCGTAGTCAGATCTTGCGTAATATTTTCTTTAGTCACACTTTTATTTCATGTTTACTTACATTCATTACAATCATTTTTAAATACTAGATTTAAAAAAATAATGAATAACAAGCCATTTTCCAAGGCAACAAGAAAAATGTTTGTTTATTATTATTATCTTAAAATTGCGGAATATTTAAAAGTGAAATGACAGTAAATTTACAAAATAAAACAGTTTGCTTTCTTCAATGAAGCTCTAAATTATGCAAAGCTGCAGTATCTTTTAGCTTGAGATGAATGTTGCATGATTTAGACCACACTGGATCATAAAATATTTATTGCCAAATTAACCTTCTTATTTTTTTACACGTACAATTATTGAATTATTATATCCAAATTAAATTGAAAATCTATATAGAGTAATATATAAGCAGCAAAAAAAAAAAAAAAAAAAAAAAAAAAAATCTTTAACTTGTATTAGTAAGAGAGTTTTAATGTATCATAAATAATTTTTTATATTATCCTATACACAAATAATACAAAGATGAAAGCAAAATAAGAACACCTGATAAAAAGTGGGCCAAAAAAAGAAGAAGAAAAAAAAATCAATGAAAGGATGAAAGAATTAGGATATTTATAATGTTTTCTAAGCCTAAGGTAAGAGGTTAAAAAAGTGAAAATGCAAGATTGAAAATACACGATATTAAACCAATGTTTTTAAGAGATTATAATTCCTGAAGACAATAGGCGCAAAAACAACTCTCGCTTAGGAAATATAAAGGTTAAAAACGTTACCTCGGGGTATGAAGCGGTAAGATCATAATATAAGAAAAACCAACAAACCATGTATAATTTTCTCTACATTTATTTTTATAAAACACCACAATTTACTTATTATTGCTCTATAATCACAATGCAATTACAAAAAGTGCATGTTCTTTATAGTTTTTTTTTGTCAACATGTTTTCAAATGTTTATGTCTCTGAATTGGGAAATTAATGTTTACCTGTTGACCTCATTACGTCAACTTGTTTTTTTATGTAAGTATATTTTTATACAAAGTTCAAGGTCAGTCGGGTTTGACCGGATGACTTTCTCTCGGTGAAATTGATGTGCGGGGGTGAGAAGTGGGTGTGGTCAATCAGGACACAAATTTTTGTGGCTCCTATAATTAACCATAAAGTGATAATGATTGATCATCAACACTTCCACTTGAAATACTAATACACCGTATGAAATAAAACCAACCCGGAATTGTCTCATTCAATAAATTACAAACTGAAAGTTTTTTATTTTTAGTTTTTTTTTTTAACTGAAACGTATATAAAATTGCATTGTTTAAATGCTTGCAAATAAATCGATTTTTATAATTAGAAATTTAAGTTCATAGTTTAATTAAATTAATCTTCGGTTTAATTATTTAGAGAGTTTGGATATTCATTTAACACTTTTTTTGTGTTTTGTTTTTTACTTTCATATATAAATATTAAATATTTCATTTATTATCTCTATTTATTTATATATATATATATTTTTTGGAAAATAATAATAATAAAAAAATTTCTAAGATATAAAATAAATTACATATCTATAACTGTTATATTATTAGCTGTGGTGAGGAGTAAAATTTGTTATAAATAATAAGATAATTATAGTGGTATGATACGTTAAAAAAATGGATGATAAAGATAAGTGGAGCACAGCTTTGGTCCGCGGCATAATCTGGGTTAATATGAGGGATTTGAAGCTCATTCTGAAGAAGTTGAAGAGATCTTTACTGGCTCCACTCAATGCTGGACCAACTTGATTTTCATCTTGTATTTTTTATGTGCGATAAATATAAATGCCTGTGATCAAGAGAAAACTTTTATAGTTTCTAATTTCTTTAATTGAGATGCAGTTACAAATGTGTATGAATAAGTTAAAAAACAGGATTTTTTAAAAATTCTTCTTTTGAGTGCAATTAAGTGTTTAAGATATGATACGTATGACATCACTAAAAAAATGTAAGTTTTATTAACTTTTATTTTAATAAAAAGAAGGAACAAATTAATGGTATTATGTTAATAAAACATATATTTTAGTACTTACATTTTATAAGTGTTTTGTTGTGAATTTGCTACTTCATAACCTTCATTAAATACGTATACCCTACAATAATTGATTAATTAAAAAGCAATGTTATTATAGCCGTTGCTTTAATATACTTCATAACACCTAAAAAGTGCGAATAATAATAACATGCTTCTCGGTGGCTAATTCCAGCATTATACTCATTTTTATTCTTAATAATTATTAATTATTAAATATTATAATACATTCTTATTGTTTCTTTCTCATATGTATATCAATTTTACAATTAGAGTTTAGGTGATTAAATGTTTAAAATGTAAAAAAACTGCACTGTAGTAATTGTGGCTACTTTTCATTATTTTTTAACTATTTTTAAAATATAGAAAATTTTGCAATACATCGATTAATGAATTTGAAAAAACTACGATCAGACAAACTAATTATAGTGAGTTTTTATTTAATCTTTAGTATATGCAAATACAATGTGATTTTCTCAACGCTCCCGCAGAACGTCCGGTGATTCAATTCAAACAGGTCACTTAAATTGTATAAGGCTTGTAGTGACAAAACGAATACCCATAATATGTGTCATAAAAAGTATAAAATGTGCAGGCAAAAAAATAATAAATAGAAGTATTTGCAGGTTATGTTTTGATTGATTGATAATTCAATGCGAAAAAGTTAATTGGCCATTAAAGTAAAGTTGCAATTATTCTGTCTACTGTTATAGCAGTTAAGACTATACAAATATATAATATGTGAAGATTTATTATAACTGCAAGCAATAGATGTCATGATTTCTCTCCTTATTTAAAACTTTGAAATGCGAGCAAATGTTTTTACGATCTATAAAAAACAAGATCACTTGTGAAGTGACGTATAGTAATTAACTATGACGATCTGACTTAATTATAAAGAAAATAGGGACATTTTTGTTAGGATGGTATAAAATACATTTTTCTCTATCAGATTTTTTTTTTCATGATCGTGTACTAATTCCTTGCTTGTTATAATATTTGTAATTGTACTACTATATTCTTAAATGCTTATTAATAATTGTCACCAATTTATTTTAAATTTTTATTTTAAACAAATAATCTTACTTATTTATTAAACACACAGGGTGTACAACATATCATACATCATAACTTAAATTTAAAAGTTATATAAAATTACAAGGACTTGAAGTTCACAATGTGCAATAAATTTCACTGGTAAGGAGATTTAAGGCTTTCTGATGGAGAATGTATGCATTCAGATTTTATTCACATTAAAATCATTGCATTGTGTGAATAAGCCACATATCTTAAATTCAAATTATTTATTTATTCAGCAACAGTGCAAAAGTCCACAAGTACTGAATACAATCTTAGCTATAGCCTATAGTATGCTATATAGCTATGCTATATGCCTAGCTGTAGCTAGCTATAGTTTGACGTGATCACGCATTTATGCCACTGATTGTAACAAAAATAAATAAATAAATATATAAAAAAATCATTCATTTTTGTTCAAAGGGTATTATATCAAAAGTTTAAAAAAAAAAAAAAAAAAAAAAAAGTTTTAAAGTCACAATTCAGAAATGCTTGGCACATTTATATCACCCTAATTTTAAATATTTTATAATGACTTCATTCTGTGTATACTACAATAGTAATATTCAAGTAATTTCTTTGTTTTCTCGTAATTATGAACTTTTAATCAATTTTTCACTTTTCAACCGCAATGTTTTCTTATTTTTTTTCCCCACACTTAAAATATACAATTAAGTTATAATGTTTGGTACGTGAAAATTTTCCTTCGATATTTTAAATTAAATTTAAAAAGTAAGATATTCTTCCCACTTGTAAGTTAGTAATTTTTTAAAATATTTTTGAAACAATATTTTAGATTTAATTTTATTGCAAGAACGGGATTATCTGAGATACCATGCAATTAAATATACGATGAATGATATTTTGTATTATTTACTAACATATGCAATAATAAAAGTGTGCAAACAATGCTCTCATTTTTTTATTATTTCGTTGTTACATTTCAGAGTTATTTCTATTTTTTATGCAAATTCATCTTAGAAAATAATATTACTTGCATGGTCACTGAAGTTAATACAGTGTAATATTATTTATAAATTACGAATATGTTGAACAATCATTTAACAAAACTTTATACGAGTTTTAGAAAAATAATCTGAAAATTACTTCTTTTTTTTTTCCCTAAGCGAAAGTTTTTCAAATTATTTCCTTAAAAATTAATTTGGTGAGCATAAAAGCTCTTTGTGTTCTGGAAATAAACATTAAACATGATTGTATTGTCTCGAAGATTGATTGATAATTACAAATCAACAAAGCGTATAAATTCACTACTTTTTTTTTACACTTTCATTGTCCGCGTGAATAAATTTGTAATTGAGTGTCATGAATTTAAGTTAACCTTCATTGATTTTGCTATGAACAATTTAATTTTAAATTTGTTAGTTAATTTTATAGACAACAATAAAACTAAAAACACACTTTTTCTTTTGCTCTTCTTTGTTGTGATCTCATGGAGTAAACCACAACTTAATGTTGATCATCCTCATTGCTTCATGATGAAGGTATGCAATACTACTTATTACACTCAACTGGCTCTCAAATGTTTCAATTATTATTCTTGTTTGTATTTTATTATATATATATATATATATATATATATATATATATATATATATATATATATATTACTATAATTTCCTGTTTCACTATACTGTGTGAATATAAAACACTATATAGGGTGTGTGCGCATGACGTCATTCAGAATGATTTTCGATGCTCTTCTTGAGCAATGAATAACATTATAATGCTGTTCGTAAACCCTGTTCTCTGCACCGAAAATGACAATCGCCTTTGGTTATTCAAATGGAATGCGCATTTTTTGGTGCAAGAGAACAGGGTTTACGAACAGCATTATGCTTATCATTGCTCAGCATAGGACAAACGTAGGTTTAGGCTATTTTCTTTGGGAAATCAGCTATTTTTTTGTTATTATTATTTTTCTTGCATACTTGAAAAACTAATTCAACCTGTTAATAACATCAATACTCTCAAAAAAATTGCGAGCAAATTATTCCTTTGATGTTTAGTTTTAAATTAAAACTTATCCAAACTGAACTACTGATTTACTATCCCTCTTACTAAATATCTCTATGTATTAGTATTTCAAGCCAAAACAAACAAAATATAGAAATATATTTAAAAATAAATTTATGATATTAACAACTTTTTATTTGATGTTGTAATGTGCCAGTGTGAGTGCCATTCTTATTGTATATTTGTAATGTAGACAAGAAATAAAGCTCAAATTTGCTACTTTCAGAATAACAATAATTGCAAACTGTGTACTTAATTAATTATCATGAATATTATATTTTCATGAGTTTCAAATTTATTTGACTTCAAAGACAGATTTTTATATTTTGTAATCTTCAACTATTTTTATACCTCTAGAAAATAAACATTTAAAAACTTTAATATTCATATAATAATAAGATAATATTAGATTTCATTACGAAGCATTTTTTTTTGTATGTATTATTTTCATCTTATTTATTATATTATCTTATAATTAAACTTGTAATTTAAAATTAGATATTTTATATAGACATTTTTTTTCTTTTTTACATAACAAGTTGCTTTGAAATCGAAATAAATGGTTTTAGTAACAGTAAAAATTAAAATTAAAAAAAATATAGGGTGTTGATAAATTGTTAGTATTAAATTTCCCGTATGTAATTTTTGTAATGAATGTTTATTATATTTTTAAAGCTCCCGTACTCATAATATAGAAGATAAAAATTGTGCTCGTCACTCATATGGCGTCTTTATGCTGTTAGTTGAAAACATTGCAAAGTATAACCAAACTTTCGAGTTAATTAAGTAACTACATGTGTATATATATTTTTTTTTTCTAAAGAAACCTTTTAAAAATATTTTATTGAAATTCAATAATATTTTTAACGGTTATTATATATTTGCAAAGCTGTAATAATATCTATAGATACGTTAAATTGACAATTATGTAATTTATTTCTTCATATGTATTTTAAATTATGCAAATTTAGTATTTTAATTATAAAAGTATAATGAATTTATATAAACATGTTTTATTACTTCAGCTTTTTTAAATGCGGTGTTTACTCGATGCTTCCATTACATATTATTATAATTATACTACTTTCATGTTATACATTGATAAATGAGTAAAAAGGAGGAATTTTTAAGAGTTAAAACATTGTGAATTATGTACCATTAATTATTAAGACATTTTCTTACAAATTTCTAAGTTTGTTAAAAAAAACATTATTGTTACATGAATTTTAACTTTCATTTATGATCTTTCAACCCAGATTAACATAGAAAAGGAAACTGACGGTAAAAACTACAGGATGTTAACAAGTTTTTTCTTCTTTTTTTCTTATATTTTCCCATAATTCTCATACACAAAATTGCAGTGCGAGGAAAGTAGGTTAGGCATGCAACTCATTATGATTTATGCGCATCAACAATTATAAAAATTACGTCGAATGGTCGCACTCTACTTGTATTTATACGCAGGATTACATTTTTTTTTCTTCTTTTGTGTATGTTTGTCTTATACTTATTATACATATTTGTTGATTTGTTATTATTTTTTTACTCGAGTAATTTATACAGTACATTTATTTAATGTAATTGAATTGTTATTACTGTATAGTTTTAATTAGTTTATGACAAATTCATTTCTTATTTTCCCCCTCTTATTTTCTTCAATACTTATAATGTTGTTTATTTTTTTATTGCTGGTGTGTATCTATAGCAGTATTGGAAATTTAAATTGTCAGTTTTGCATTCTTAAATGTTTACAACGTTCAAATTTTACCCTTGTTTAAAATTTGTCGTAGGTGCGGAGCCTGTGAGAGGCAGATTTTTTTAAAGAAAAATTCAATTTTATTTCATTTTTAGACCGTTTATTACTATTATTTTTATCATTTTAGACTTAAAATAGAGGAATATGATGAACAATTTTAAATGTTATACTAACGTAAGAAAGATTAATTTTGTTCTCTTATTGAAAATGAAGATTTATTTTTCCTGTGATTTATTTTTCCAATAAACATTGTCAAGAAAATTCAAAACATTTTAAAGTTTTCATATATTGAGTTGAGAATAATGACAATAATTGACTTAATTAGGCGTGTGTTTTTTTAGACATCTGGTGTTATTTTCTTGTTTTTCTTGAGATGAATGAAATATACATTTGAAAATAGTAAAAAGAAAAGAAAAATGCTGATTGTCAAAATATTTTATTCATATCATCATCTGTGCATCAAAGAACTATACTGTATACGATGTGTGTCCTTGCGGTAAATTTGCATATATATATATATATATATATATATATATATATATATATATATATATATATATATATATATATATGAATTGTTATAGACATCCGGATAGTTTTGTAGTACTAGTACCATATATAATAATAATAAAGAATTGGAAAAACTGGTATCCTATAATATCGATAAACTCGATAAAGAAATATTAAAGTACAAAACTCAATATTATACGCGGTTACTTACTTTTTTAATTTAACCATTTATTATTATTATTACCTACGATACCAAAAATTACTACATAATTTAAAATGTAACATCGTTTATTTCTCCTACAATATCAGTATGTACAGTACTGTACGTACATTGCAATGAATCGTGTTTAGATTAAATATTAAGGTAATATTTAAAGTAATCAACAAAGGTTAATCTCATGCAAAAAAACGTCCACTTTATTTTACCAGCATTTTTGTCTTTAAAGTTCTTCTTGTCTAATTATAATTAATAATATCAGGTATATCAAGCAAAAAGACCTTTCAGTGTACCAATAAAAAAAAATTAAATTTTATTTAAATATCATTCGGTCGTTACATTTCATTCCACTAAATATGGCCACAATGATGATTGATGATATTATTGTATTCAGTTCAGTGTACAATGGGAGTTGTTTATTGCTGAGTAAATAATTAATTTAATTATCACAAGACAAATACAAAAATTTCATACGATAATAAAATAATTAAATGCATTATGCCAGTTGAAATATAAATAAAAAAATAATTATTTTAGTAGTTCACATTAAATGTTATCTCTCAGATTCTTTTTCTGTTGTATACCTTTAGCAGTAAAAGGTGAAACAAAATTCAAGAAAATTTGAAATAATGCTGTTCATTTAGTTGAAAAATAAAAAGAAGGGCATATCAATAATTGAAAGTTTATAAAGCTGCAAGTTGAAATAAACATCGTATTGTATAATAAGACAAATTTATGCTAAAAAAATTGAATTGAGGAAAGATGAATATTCATATTATTTAAACTTAAACATTGAGAGATTGATTAATAATCCAATTTATTCCCAATTAATTCACAGTTTAACTACTTTCAAACTGTCGTTAAAAATAAAGTAACACAGAAAAATGCAAAATGTGCTGATGTTTATAATCTGGTAGCAAAATAAGAATATAACGGTTATCTGCATACACATCAATACAAAAGAAAAAAAAAGTGCTGACATAATATGACTCTTTTTAAATTTAAATGTTAATGGTCATTCAATATTAAATTAAAGAAGGTAGTCGGCAGGTAGCTAGCGCCATCAACAGTGTAGATGGTGTTTTCGTTCGTCAGGGTCGACGAACCAGAGCGGCCGCGGTAAAAGCTCCCCCATTCCTTGAGTATATTGTGGTGGGACCAATTTCTTCTTCTTGTTAAACATTTCAACTTTGAGAATCAGTCAAGAGAGTTATATAGTGTGTGCGCGCGCCATGTGGTACAATATTAGGACGGAAAATATCATAGAGAAAGAGAAAATTTTCACCTGAGCTCTTTAACATTTCCGATGTCGCACGCGAGCGTGCTCGCACTGTGCTTTACTGCTCTCGTTGTGTAGATACCGTTTTCTTACTCCTCGACATCGTATCTTAATGTTTGTGTGCCAAAGACACTCCTAAGTTAGGTGTGGTGTCACTCACACACACACGTGAAGTGTGTGACAATATATATTATTAAATTGTTCAAATTCCTCCATGGAATCAATACAGTGTAAAGTGAATTGGTGAACAATGGTGCGCTGGTTTGGACTAGGAGGATCATCTGCAAACGAGCAGCAAGACGACGGTACAGATATGGGGATGCCTGATGAAAGACGAAGGGTGTATAAAAATAAAGGGAGGGGAATTGAAAAAAAGTGGCCGAGCAGGGACGAAGTGATCGATTCAAGTGAGTAAATTGATTTAACAAAAAATGCAGTTCTCCGTGATGTACATTCTTTGATTTCAGTGTATTATTATAATAAATAGTTTCAAAGCACGGGAGAAAATACAAATAAAGCTTTGAATTAAATCCATATTTGAAGCGCAATTAAGAATGAATTTTTACTAGATAAATAAATAATATGGTTTTTAAGTTTTATGTTTTAATTGTGGTCATTTTTATTAAGGTCTATTTTTCCTGCTTGTTTCTTCACAAAACTAATTGAGCTCCATCATAAAAATAATATAATAATTAAATAAAACCACTTGATTACATAGATTTTAATTAATATATCATTGCGAAGTGTCATGATTTCATTTTAATTATAGTATTTAATGAATATTGTTATTATATATAATAGTTTTTTTTTTTTTTTTTTTTTTTTTTTTAATACGATGTGGTTTCTTGATTGAAATTGCTTTGTTCTCACCGCAAGAAGAATGCATGAAAATCTTATACAATGAAAAAGACACGAGCATTTCATTCCGAGATAATGTGATCCTTTAACAAAACAATTTGTACATGTAATGATTATTACACCTGTTTTTAGTAAGTAATTGTAGGAACAAGAAGATAAATATTATTATATTTATTATATATAATTTACTCCACGGTATATGATTGATTCAGTTTTACAATATAGCTATTATTGCAACTGTACGTAACACAAAATAAATATATATGAAACATATGTCTTATATATAATCACTGTATGAAAAATAATATGCTCTTAATTATTATTAATGCATTACAAGAGCTTAAGTCTTAACGGAAGATTAATATATGTATATGTGCAAGAGCAATAAAATTTTTATACCATATTAATATTATAATAAGTTCATGATTAACATGTCTATACTTACTGTATATTTAACTGAAAGTTATTAAAATTTTAAACTTTTTATGTTTAAAAATAATTAAAATTACGATACTTGTTCTTATATAAATATATTATTTTGAAGTAATAGAAATAAAAATATTTAAATTCTTTAAATATATATTATGCTTATTCTAGTTATACAAAATTCTATTTTAAATTTTCCCGTCTGATGATATTTAACAAAGATTATTATTCTACATTTACTTTGTATTATAATATACACGTTAAACTATTTATATTAACGGTAGGTCTTTAGCTTTGTTTTGACTAAAATATTACGTGAATGAGTTTATAATTGTCTAAAATGTACGATTATTGCATCACAATTTTGCGGGAGCCAGCAACCTTAAAAATCAGGACACATAGCTTTTTGTCACACTTTAACATGCAATACACGTTTATATAGAATTCCAAGATACTCTGAATTTTAAAAATAATTTTTATCCACCTGCTATTTTGTTTTAAAGTCTGACATTTATTTTATAAAGCAATACAAGAAAATACTTTATATTTAACGTGATACAGATTACATTGTATTTAAATATTTAAAGAGTCGATAGCTAAAAATAATTTATTATATTATTTATAATAACTTAAAATAAAGACTAAACCAATTTTTTAAACATATAAGAGTGCTAAAATTTTGTAATGAGACGAAGAAAATAAGAGAACAACTAAAAACAGCATTACTATTATAATGTGAGATTTTTTTTTTATATATAAAATTTCAATACTCAATCTCAATACTTTTAAGTACTTTCTTTCAATTAACTTTCCTTTTTCCATTAAATAATAATTAAAATGTAGCCAAAATTATTTCAGATAAAATCAGCTTATAACCGCAGAGTACAATATTGAATTTGTTTTCCTCTCTACGTATATACCTTTCACATTTTTTTTTTGTTTATCTCACACCATAGAAAACTCATCATTAATGTTATATGAAGCAAATTATAAATTGGCACTTTAAAATAAACTAAATGCAGCTATAATAGAGCAGCTTTATATTAATGTGTTTTTTTCTTTGAGATTTTATTAACTATATATAAAGCCTATAGGATATACTAAGAAATAAAGCTATAATATGCTGACATAAAAAATTATAACATGTCGTTTTTAATGAAATAATAATTGTTCAATATTAATAAATTTGATGTCAACCAAGATAACTGCAACCTTTTATGTCAACATTGTCAAATATACTTTTATTACATACTGAATAGTGAACTTGCTTTTAGTCAAATCATTTTTTTTTTTTTTTTTTTGCTTAGTATTCTTAATAAACTTTTGTATTAGCCAAGTTTTGATTTCTTCTATCATATTTGATTAATGGCTACCATAGCAATTAATACATTGTATCAGATTATATTAACATTTTTTAATGACTGAAAGTCAATATATTATGTCTATAGACAATATATATATCTTCTATAATTTTAAAATTAAAATAAACATCAATGTCAAGATAGTAAGATTATATTATATATATATACACTTTTTTTTTAAAGTCTTTAAAGCTATAACTATAACAACTGTTATTTCTTATTTGGACGAATGAAGCATGAGGTGTGCACAAATATATTTTTATTTACGTGCCATATGCCATGTGTGCTTACAATGAACTTGAAAAATATTTTAATGTATGGTTATATTTTCTGCTTCCTCTTCACGATTTCTAATGTAATATATAAATAAAATAAAAAAGCATTCAAATAATAAATATCAGTGTTTAATTGCGCTCATATATATTTGATAATTTTACTATTATAACAGTGTAAGTCATGTTATACGAGTTATAAAGAAATAACTATATATATGAATGTATACTTAGCCTCATTAAAAAAAATGAAATATCCATGTCAAATTTAATTGAAATTATAGCTACAAATGCTTTTTATTGTCATTTTTTTTTATGTCTATGTCATCTTTGTATTTGGATTTGGATATCAAATTTTGTATGGGCTTTGCCTTTTTTGATCTCCTGTTGAGCAACCTCCTTTGACTATGTGCAATGTTTGTATTGTAATTGTTTGCTCAATAAATTTATTATTATTATTATTTAAAAACAGTTTAACTTGTAAATTAAATTCAGCAAAACAATTGTATTGATATTACCAAAATGACTTATGCATTGACTTGTTCTGTGTCTGTCTCCAGTGTACAATGAACATACGGCGGAGCAGGACAGTTTAAATACGTCAAGGACGCACACGGGACAACATTCACCCTCTGCTAGGACAGCCAAACTCGAAGACACAACCGAGGGCCCCACAACGGGGCCCAACTCTTCTAGTCCCAAGGCAAGCACTTCCGCCGGTAATTCCCCTGCCACAGGCCCAGAGTCCAATCGGTCCAGTAACACTCTGCTCCGCTTGTTGAGGAGAAACAAAAACGTCGAAATGGTGGAAAGAGGAGAACCCTTGTAAGTAATTTATTATTATATTATTATTATTATTATTATTTTAGTTTTACAGTTTACAACAATACGCATAAAAATGTGCAATATTAATAAAGAAAATACTATAATAAATAACAATTATATAAAATACGGATGTTTTGACACGAAAGAATCCATGCGCTTAAAATATTCCTCTAAAAACTTCCAGCGATAACATAATATAAAATATAATATAATATTTGAGTGAAAACTGCAGTAATTTAATCAAGATGCGTGGTTTTTGTGAAGCTAAGCTACAAATTTAAGTTAATAAGTGTGTCGATCCACTCGTTGCACTCGCTTGTACACTGCATCATAAGAATTTCATATTTGTGTCAGTCCATCGCCATCTGCCAACTGTTTCTAATTAATTTTTCACGCATCTTTTTTCCTACAAATTGATTTATTTGTTTTACGAACACAAAAATAATAATTAAAAATTGAGGTTTCCGATCATATTGAAATTACTATTATAATGAATAGAAATAATGTGAAAGTATAAAATTTCTCCTCGATTTAGATTTAGTACCATATGTACATATTTTAGAAAATATTAATTTTTTTTTGTTCTAGGAAAAGAATGATTAATTATCATTTTAATTTTTATTTTATTTATTTATATTATTGTTATAATAATATAATATTATTAAATAGCCTAACACTTAAATTTTCATGTACTGTACTTTTCTTTTTATATACGTAATATGAACGACTAAAATTAAATTGGGAATGAGAGAAAGAGATTTCAATAGATTTATTTTTCATTTAGTACATTAACAACATCAAATTTCATGAACGAGGTTCGAGTCCAAGCTAATGTTGTTAATACGTAAAGATCATGTCAAGTTCTCAAATGTAAAGGATATCCTGATACGATATCGTATCATAATATTGCAATAATATTAAAGTAAATTAATTAATTATAGCAATTAATAGTAAGACATGGAATGTAATAAAATCTGATCTTATAATAAGAAAGTAATAAAAAATGATTAAGAAAATTAACATTGTTAATAGTATAACAATTATTTCATTACCAATATTAATGGTGCTAAACTGGTTCATGTTTTACAGCCGGCACCTATGGGTGTCACTGAGCTCTATGTACGGACTGGCGCTGGTGCTCGTGATGCTTGCTTGCCTCGTCACTGAGGTCATGGACAATGCAGTCAGACTCTTCAGTCTGCAGGTGAGGGAAATATTTAACGATAATGAAAATCATAAAAATGAAAATCAACAACGAACAGTTCAAATAAAATGACTGTTTAATATTATTTTCTATATAATTATACAAAACCTATAGCCCTCTATTTATTTATTAAAAAAAGTATATACATAAATTTGTTGCAAGAAACTAATTAAATTTAATATATGACTTAATTATACCTAAAACTTGTATGATATATTCTAGGGCTTCTTGCTGTTGTACATGTACGTTGGAGGTATCGCAGTGATCTTATGTATCTACGTATGGGTGCTAATTGATAGCTGTGGTGCTCTCTCCTCGTCCTCGGTACGAGAGTATGACAGTGAGGATGACTGTCGCATCAATGACGATCCTGAAAACCCGGCACCTCTAACACGGTTTGGTTCCCTCAAGAGAGCGCACCGCTCAGGAACTTCCGGCACCTCATTCTACATTCGCATCGGAGCCATCAGTAAGTTTAAATGGTCATATATTAAAAAAATAGATATATAATGATTTATACCCATGTTTCAGTTTTTGGGCTGGCAACGCTGGTTTTCAGTGGGCTCGAGGTGGCAATGCACTCCACAATGGACGCTCAGGGCAGTGCAGCGTGCCTCAGTGACGTCATTTTCGTGCATCCCGTGCTGCATGGACTCTTCACCTTCTTGCAAATGCACTTCCTATTCGTCAACTCTCAGGTACACATATTTCACAAACAATATGTCAAAATGTCTATCAAATGTCATATAATTATATGACAAATATGTATAATATACCGATAGTGTCCGATAGGATAATATAGGATACCGTTTTTTTTTTTTTTTTTTTTAAAGATAATATCAAATACTACAGGAATTATATTATAGTATCACAATAAACCTCCACTACTAGCTTATATTTTTAAACCATTTCAATCATGAGGTGATCCATTTTATAAATTCAGGTTTGCATCCTGTGGTTTATGCAACTTTTTGGTCCTTTATGTTACACATATTGCATATATTTCAAATTTACAGGGGCACGGTTAGGCTGTCGTTTTATGTTTACTCAAAATTTGATACAATTTGATTTGTTATTATATTTTCAACTCTAAAGAATAATCATTATAAATAATATGCATAAATTAACATTTTAATTAATAAAAATTCTTGATTATTGTTATTATACTATCTTTTATTTGGTGTGATAAAGTATTTAAAATCCTTTGCAAAACTTTACTATATATGGCATTCGTGTTAAATCACGTATGATACACACAAGTTAATTGCGCTTGCCTTTATATTGTGTGGTCTAATAATGTAGTTCATTCAAAATCTCTCCCGCATATTGAAGTTTCCCGGAAAGAAAGTTTTTTGTTCCCTCTAATTGAATTTTCTTTTTAACTGTGTTGCAGGTGGTTGTGGAGAGATTTGGTCTGGCTGCGAGGTTTGGTTTCATGCACTTAGCGGCTACTAATGTTGCTCTGTGGGTTCGCTTGGTGGTGTGGGAGAGCGGCACAGAGTGGGCATACTCCGTGCACCTCGCTCAACAGCACGGCACCTCAGCCGCATCCTTCCTGCCCTCACCACTTGAGCTCAAAGGCTTCCCCAGGGCGCAGGCATTACAAGGTCAGCATCTCGTATAAATTAGAGGATGAACTTGGAAACAGTACAAATAAATTAAAATATAGATTGTAAATATAAAATTGTAAATTTATAAAAATATTGAGCACTATAAAATCCATATTTCTGCGTATTTATTTTATATTTATTTATTGGTTTTAAATAAATAATTTTGGTTGTAAGGTGGACCTTGGGGCAGAAACGCGACACATCGCGTGTCTACAGGACTGCTCATGCTGTCCGCTGACCATATTTCGCAAGTGGTTGGTTTGCACGAATGTCTCAATGCTAATGCTCTGGGACAACTTTGGACTTCTGCCACCCCCTACCTCACTCCTTTCATCGTCCAGTTCAGGTAAAACATAGCAATTAATTAAATACTTGCATGCCGCTTTATATAGAAAATTCAAATTTTCTTTTAAACCATCTGTTTTAAAATTATTTTTAAAGTAGTAAAAAAAGCTCAAAAATGAGTTTTTGCTACTCATTATTTTAACACTAATATTCATGTTTAAATTAATACAAAAACTATATACACCATTTTACTAGTGCAGTTAGTACTCGTACTATGATACTTACACACTTCATGTATTTTTATAATTTTGACTATATACTCCTACAATACAGTATTATAATTAATAGATTCTTTGCTCCAGCAAAAAATATTGTAAAAATATTTTATTCTAACAATTAATTCAAAATTTAATTCGATTCCAATTTTAGTGTCATATCCGCGGCTGTGACTTTCGTGATGGGTCTTAAGGTTGGACAAAGACGTCACATTTTCAAGGGTGGAGCTAAGGGTTCAGCGTCGACGTCTTCATGTAGCGGAGGCGTCGACTGCAATTCAAGCAGTCGAGGTTTGTTCCTGGGTCTGCTCTGCGTGGTGGGAGGCATCGTCGTGGTCATCGTTTTCTTCGTGGTCCGTGGAGACGACACTTTCCCTCGTCACTTGCCCTTCTGGCTTGCTCACGGCACGCAAGCAACTTTGTTGGCGCTTGCAGCAGCGCTTGCTCTTGTAGGAATCGCACAGGTAATTATAACTTCTGTTATTGATATTTTTATTGTTTGGTTTAAAAGCTCGTGGATTTTATTTCAATGGAATTAAACGACAGCATTAAGTAAAAAAAAAAAAAATAAAAAATAAAAAATAAAAAAAAAAAAAAAAAAAAGGAAAGTGTCTTATTAAAATGGTTTCCTACCACCGACCACCCCAATATGAAATAATCATGAGTTACGATTTTCTTTATCTTCGGCAGGTTCGTCGCTTGTCGACGTCATCGTACGAGCCGACACGTCTAGATCGCCTGCTAGCAAGAATTTCATCAGCTGGTGTTGTAATGTACTCGATCTTCAGCTTGGCAGCTGGCAGTGGTCGTGTAGTCGAGATGGCACGTACAGACGCACCAGAGGATGGCCGAGCTGCAGCTCTAATAGCCTGCAGTGCGCTGCAACTTCTTCATGTCGCTCTTCAGAGTGGCCTCTTGGAGGAAGTGTCGAGGAGACACTGCACGTCCCGTGCTCAGCTCCTTGCAAGACCAGGCCGCCAGATAATTACGTGTCTATTGTGTCTTAATGCCGTCATGTGGGTATTTGATACATTAGTAACTTTCAGCTGGGTATCGCAAGAACTCCAGTTGAATTTCTACGGCGTATTAGCCTGGGGTGTTATCAGTCGTATAAGTTTACCATTATTAGTTTTATATCGGTTCCATTCATGCGTGCGGCTCTTAAGTTGTTGGCAGAAAGCATACAACTGACAAGGGCTAGGCCGCGGAGATGTATGCCACCCCGTGAGGTTTTGTCGCTGTGGGACAAGGGTGCTCGGGTGCGGAGGTAGACAAGCTAAATTCCCACTAGGTATTACCCTAGCAGGACAAGCGCAATATCTACCACCGCGCCAACTCCGCGGCCCCGCCACCAGGCTTGTCTATAATACACCATTTAGGAAGGCCCCGTGGCACCCAAATATGCATCTGCTCAAATTCTAGTTGCCAGTCGTCAGCACAGCACAATTTTGCACCTGTAGCCATCCCCTCACGTGTATATATATAGTCCTCTAACTTATATTTTTATGTGTATTTTTTATATTATAAAATATTTTAGTCGTATTAACTTTTAATTGATAAAAGTTTCTTATTACAGTTCTAATTATAGGTACAAAAATAATAAATATTAAGTCAGTGATGTTATGTAAATTAGTAATACTTATGACTTGCAGACAAACTACACAATAACTTATTTCTAAGCCTACAAATCCTTTGAAAGTAACAAAAACAGACAAAACTAAAAGAACTTGACAATACTTTGGCCTCTACCAAGACTCTGACTCTGCACCCAATGTAAGCATTTTACCTGAATGACAAAACTGACTGACGTGAGTGAAAGGACACGCTAGACTTGAACTGATAGTTAAGTTGACAAATCTTGACTACTTGCACTCAAAATGACAATTGACTAATGACAGCTTTCAATGTATAATTGTACCAAAATAATATTAAATATGTACTGTATAGCCTGCTATTAAATTAACACTTGTGACTCAATTTACAACTTTAATTCTTAGAAATGGCAGTTATAACATGACAATTGACGTAAAAAAAAAGAAGCCAAAATAAGATTAGTTTGTATTTGATTATAAATATACATTATATATATTAAAAATATTGTAAGTTCTTATGATATTAAGCTAATGTAAAATTAAAGATATGAAATAAAAAGAGAATAAATACAATTGCTTCTATTTTTATTTTTAATTCATTACAATGGAAGTTTTTCACAACAAAAAGTATGACTTTTTTTTTTAAATAAATTTTGTGGCATCTACCTACAACAGCATTTTGATATTTAATTAACATTCCAGAAATTGATTGAATCAGTCTTCAAAAATCATACCAGGATAACGGATGAGGGTAACTCAATTTTTGTATTTTGAGAAATACAAACTTTAGCCACATCTAATTAACACAACGGAAATAACTCTAAGGAGGTTAACAAAAAGGACGTCACACATTATTATTTTTTATTATTAGTATATGACGATGGCAATATAAACAAGAAGAATAAATCTAAGTAAGAACAGCAAGAAGATCAATGTGTCTGCGCTCCAGTGTTGAAGTTTTGGAATTTGACACATTCAATCAGGACTTGGCATCAACTGAAACAAGTTCAAAGTAAATGTGGTAGCAGTATTTATCTATTTTTTTTATTCTTTAAACAAGAATAACACCAATCAAATTTTACCTTTACAAATATTAATTAATTAATTGTGTTTATTAAAAATAAATTAATAATAATTATACTTTATTCTAAAAGTGCAAAGTTTAGGCTTGAAAATAGGCTGTACTTAACGTTTAATCTCAGATGCGATGGAACTTTTTTTGACTGGATATATTTTTAAATTTTCAACATAAGTTTGCCTATGCTTATGTAGTTGCCTTCAATAGCATATGCACCAAATTTCAAATCGATTTGGCCATCGGTTATCTGGGAAAAAAATAACAAGGGAAACATAGGATATCCTATGTTCACCGTGTCAATTTATTTCCACATAACTGATGGACAAATCAATTTAAAATTTGGTACACATGCAACTGAAGGCAATACAAACTAATGTTAAAAAAAGTTATCAAGTAAAAAAGAAAAAAAACAAAAAAAAAAAAAAAAAAATTCCGCCAGCGTGAGTTTATTATTTTTTTTACAAGCAATGGTAACTTTGACGGAAGTCTATAATATAATGATTGCACTTTGCATTAAACTCACATAATTTAGTCCAGACCAACATCATCGGCATCTCCTGCTGAGGGAGGTGCACCAGCGCCTGGGAATCCTGAGGGAGGGGCGCCGCCAGGGGGGGCACCTCCAAAGCCACCAGGGAAGCCTCCTCCAAATGGAAAACCTCCAGCTCCTCCACCCATGCCTCCAAACTTGCCAGTCATCTTCTTGATGAGTGCTGCCACCTTAGGGTTACCTTGGTACTTGATCAAGTTGGCGGGGTTGGCACAGATGTCGGAGAATGCAGCAGCCACTTCAGGGTCCTATCAGATAAAGTAAATAATGTAAACAATTTCACAGTTTAAATAACAGTAAGAGCAAATTGTAAAAATATTACAATAATAAGTAGACGCAATGAATATTTATTTCACAATTTTATAAAACATAAAAATACCTGGAAGGCAGCCATGAGCTCAGGATCATTAAGCAGCTTGTAGAAATCTCCCATATTGCCAGGCCCTCCCATCTCCTCTCCATCTTCATCTCCTGCGGCCCCACGTCGCTCTTCCTGTTCCTTAGCAGCACGTGCGTGTTCCTCGCGAGCACGCTTCACGCGCTCCTGCCGCTCTCGCAACTCACGCTCACGGTGCAGACGCTCGTACTTCAGCTTGTGCTCCTCCAACTTGCGAGCCTAAGTGCGTCAATATAAACACAATTAGCATCATAACGTCATTAAAACATCAAAACAAAGCTACAAAAGTTGACATGAAAGTAAATAAACAATTTTGTATGCTTACAAAATAAAGTTATTATAAGTTATATTTACTAATAATAATGAATCTAACAAAAGATTTATTAAAATAATAAGTATAATGAAATGTGCTAAATAAGAGTATGAAAAGTATAACTACAATATAGTTTGGAATGGAATGCTAGAAAACTCTAGTCTATAATTTATTTATACATTTTATTATAATTGTTTAACTATTGTAATGTTTGAATATTTAATTTTATAATGCTCAGAGTAGAATTTTTATTTGTTGGATTGGAGAATTAGAATTACTCATAGAAGTTGATCATCATATTTTAAGTCCTTAACGCCTAATCTAAAAAAAGGGAAGGAAGGAAAAAAAAAAAAAAAAAAAAAAAAAAAAAAAAAAAAAAAACGCACACGACTACACGTTACACCTAACGAAAATGCCAGAGAAAAAACTATGAAGAGTGATTTACAGTACCGAATCTGGTATTTATTTTGTTTCAATTAATTAGATAAACACCGAGACATAAACCACATGGCACATGGTTATGTTTGAACCTAACTTGTAGGATACTCTATTTTATGTTTCTTATTGTAATCAAAACAGTTCAAGAGACAATGCCAGAGTTGAATATCGTAGGTCAAGAATAAATTTTATTATTCTTTGTCATAACATCAAGTTTTAAAATTTTGCAAACTAAATATAAACAAAATTGAAAATACAATTTTAATTTTGCAGAGTTGTTATCTCCAGACTCTAGATGTGGTCAGTGCAAAGTAGGCAGAGGGAGGGCACCAGCCGCCTTATAAGGGTGGCCGCCTCCCAGGCTAAATAAAGCCACCACCGGGCAGCACAACTCGTGCCGAGATGATGCGAACATGCACGACGATGTTAATTTGGCTATCAGCCCACATCAAGCAAGCATACAAGATCTTCAACACACAGATTGCTCACAGAGACTGCATCAATTTGCTTTGCAAAGGTATTGCAAACTTGCAAATATTTTGTCCTACTAACTCCTTCGAATTCCCAGAACATTGGTATGACATGTTCTTCAATCAAAATAATAATAATAAAAAAAAAAAAAAAAACTTAAATAACAATCATTACGATATTAATACTTCTAACTTTCAAACAAAGAACTTATTTCAGATCTAGTACACCTTGAAAAACATATTTTTTTCCCATGATCTATTTTTATACATAGCAGTCAAGATAATATTATTTTAGGAATCAGTTTAAAAATAATGAATGCAAAGAGAAAAAAATAGAAGTTGCTAAATGATTTTTGTACAGGATGAAAAAAAAAATAATAATAAATAAAAGTTACAGTAATTAGCTAATGCCATTTTCCCGTGATTGCAAAGGTAAAGTAAAAATATGGGTCACGTCACTCGGTTCTCCCTCAGCAGTAGGTAGCAAGGTCAAGAGGAGCATATACTACAGGACAAACAAGGGCCACACTGGTACATTTAAACCCTTTCTTAGACCCTAATCACACCGTCTCGTATGTTTCATTACTTCATTCTCTGCATAAATTTCCACAATCGAGAAAAGAAGATTTGATAGTTATTTTCTAATTTAAGAAACAAACATAACTTAAAAATCCTAAATTGACTCTTATACGAGCTAAAACATACAAACTAATAAGAGGGAAAAAAACTACACGCATAATTTTTATACATGAACGATAGACTGAACGATTGAATAGTAATCCGATGACCGGAAGCGACAAAAAGCAATGGTTGAATCGTTAAGGGCTTGCTCATTATTCCTTCTAGAGCGAAATAACTGGGCTAGTGCTCGTGGTTAGACCGGCCCTATGCGGGGTGAACAGGTGACGTGAAGTGACGTGAAACACACGTCACGACACAGGCAGGGACGGACCGGTAGAGCGATTCACTCGCGCTTGTGCCGTGCCTCGCGTCACTTCGATTGTGCTGCTGCATTAAGTGCTTGTTGCTGCACCATGGCGGGTCCAGCAAGGGTGCAGCATCCCTGGATATTCCTTGGGTGCCTCGTCCTTGCACTCGCACTTGCTCCAGGTAGGTCAATTTCAAGGTCGCACTTTGCGTGACCAAAATACTATTACCTAAGCTGCTTACTTAATTTAAAATTTAAATAATTTTTGTCTGGCACAAGTGTCTAAAATTCAAGTTTTCATTTTAATTTTATAAACACATTTTAAACTTGTACGCTGCATATTACTTTTCAATCAGATTAGAGACGGAAAGCATTTTTAAGACTATAAAAGTATTTTTTTTCTCTACTTTATGCAAAAAGAAACGCAACTCAAAAGCAACTTTTAAGTTACAAGATGCTTCTGTTGAGCACTTTAGTTTGAAATAATGCTCATGCCTATTTATTATTATTATTATTTTAATTATTACGCGTAGAAACAAAATGATGGTTTATCGATAAATTAAATTATTGAGCCTGGAGAAACAAATAAGCAGAATGGAATTGACGTCAAGTATTTCTCTACTCTGCTTGACTATTGCGTGGTCGCTTTGGCCTCGCATTCACTTGCCTCAGGATCAAGTTAAACTTTGGCTGCCGTGCCAAAGCAAAGAAGTAAACCTCCTTAAAAATTCAACTGATGAGTGGATAAACCAATTTTATGTTACTTAATGTATGCTGTAACTTGCTTTACGTAAATGTCAACGCTTTATTTTAACTCTCAAATATGAAGTATGCAGTTTTACTTTCATTGTGTATAATGTACGTAACAATGCTACCAACATTTATGCATAATTTTAAATATCTTTGGGGGAAAAAAACACGTGGCTTAGAGCACATTATGAAACGAAAGGAACAAGAAATATATTTAATTTTGCATATAGATTCTCAATAATTAAAATCATGCAGCTGAAAATCTTATACTTAAAATTTAGAAATGTATGGAAATTATGTTTATAGTTTTAAATAAATTCGTAGTCTGTGCAAATACAGAAGCCAAATTTTACAACTAACCGACCATTTTTTTTTTTTTTTTTTTTTAATATTAAAATAGGCTGATGACTCATTGGCATTTCGTACCATCACCAAAATAAAATACCTTAGTGATATACGTGCATTAATGTCTGTAAGAGAGTGACCAACTCCATGGATTTATCATCATCATCATAGAGAACAGACAGAGACTTCGTCAATTAATCTGCCGAAACAAACATGAATTCATGCTTTATATAAACATCCAAAGAAACCAGGAAAAAAAAAAATATACAATAATAATAACACATAATTTCAATGTACAATTTTTTTTTCAATTTTCTATCAGTTCAAAACACGTAAAAGTGTGTCAAGTATCCTACATATAAATATTTTCGGCCTCAGTGCAGTACTTGTAAAATATATTACATAAATATATATATAAATAACTATATGGTCCCGCAATGCTAAAGAATAGGAAATTAGGGGAGCCTCAGCTTTTCCTGTGCGCCTTGTTATAAACAAGACTTCTTAGTCTTGTATAATTTTAATAAAAATAATGTATGCTATGAATTTATTATTTACCTCATTTATTATTATTTTTTCTTATTATTTTTACATTATTAATAATATAAAAGGAGAGGAGTAATTTAAATAATCGATGAAATAGCTTGCTAAGCACTTTTATTTAAAAATAAAGTATTCTATAAAAAGAAGACAAATTTCTATAAATTGAAATTTATATTAACATTCCCTTTGCTTGCTTTAATACAATATTGCGTGGTAAGTGCCAGATTTTGCAAAAAAAGTTGGCTGACACAAGGGTCAGTGTTTTGAGTGCAGATCGGTACCGGTGGCAAAAAGTGCGACCTCAGTCTCTCTCCTCTCTCTCACACACACAAACACTCTGCTAGGATATTTAGCGCAGCGCGCCGCCACTACCGACCCATTATTAGCCCAGGGACTGGGGCCAATTCGGAATACAGTCGACAGACGCTAACACTATAATACCTGCTTCAACTACTATTGCTGCTATAATGTTAAATTAAATCTACATTGCTTGTCATACATTAAAGTTTTTACCAAAGGTGACATTTTATTTTAGTCTCTCGTGTACAGTAGCAAAATACATACATGCAGGTTTTTAACTTCGTTACCGATACTAAAAGATTGTTCTGGTTAAGGGTTGCATTTAGAAGCCTCCTATGTCCAAAATTCAATAGTTAACCCCCTATTTGAAAGTCAATGGTAACAAATATAAAAATGTCAGAAACCAAAGAAGGGAGAAAATAAAATCGAAAGTAATAACATGGGGCCTTATTAAAGATTTTTTAAAATAGTTATTCAAACTTTTGCATGGTAAGCCTCTCAAGTTTTTTTTTTCTTTCTTTCTTCAAGTTTAAGTTGTTTTTTTTTGTTCCTAAGTATCACTGTGCAAAAAAAAAAAAAAAAAAAAAAAAAAAAAAAAAAAAAAAAAAAATCCTGTCTTCACATTATTTAGATAGAACACCACAGAACCTCATATAACGAATCATGAGTTAATTTAGGTTTTTATTCTATGTAAAAGTCTTTTTGTCAATACAAATTTTCTCAAGACTGAAACATAAAGGATAAGAGAGGGGGAAAAAAAATCTAGATAGTGATTGAGGGGAGGGGGTAAAACCAAAAATACTTTTGACAGAAATAAAACAATTTTCCAAAATGTTTTAAGGTGCCACAAAGACGAAATAATTTATTAATCTTAGATTAGCTCGCGCATAACTAAATTGATTCACTGTAAATGACGCGTAAAGCTTTATAAAACACATTGTTTGATCCTATAAATAGATGTGACTTATTTGAAGTAATGTCTCACGATGATTAAACCTGCATTATGACAATTAGCATTATTTTACTTTCTCTCTCTGAGATACAGACTCTCAATCTATATTATGAATTTTTAATACATATATTTTGTTAAAATGCACAGAGGAATTGCCAAAACAAATGTTGCCGATTGGTTTACATATTTTTTTTGATAAATTAAAACGCTTTAACTAATGGATATTTATATTCTTTGATTCAATAGATACCAAATGACTTTTAAATAAGAGAGAAGAGCGCAAAAAAAAAAAAAAATAATAAATAAATAAAAAAAAAAAAAAAAAAAAAAAAAAAAAAAAAAACTACATAACGATGGATTATCAATAATAATCTGTTAATGCCTTTATGTATAAAGACAAAGTTCCACTATTTATTCTTCCCCATAAACTGAGATAATCGATTCAAAATACTATGTAACAATATTTTAGTAAGTTAATTTAATCTAAATCGATTTATTTTGCAAAATTTGAAATGCAACTTCTGACATAATTTATTACAAGGTTGTCATATGAAAAATTGTTAGAAGACTGACACATCTCAATGCAACCAGTGTCCCGGCTTTTTCTAGTGAAGCTGTCTATATACATAGCTAGCTGCTGAGTGTTGCTTTCTGAGCTCTCCTGGCTGGCTGGCTGGCTAACCCGCAATCTCCCTAAATAACATCGCACATCGCCGACTTCTTTACGTCACCTTCCTTACATAATTTTTCGTACTGCTCATAACTAGGTTACGACTCTTAAAGTGATGCATATGTGATACATTCATGATTAATACTTTGAACATAAAAACATGCAGCGATCTGCAAATTTTTGTGTAACAAAAAACTAATATATTATAAACCTTATTATAATTATGGTTTATTGTTATCAATAGAATCTGTATGCTCACTTTATTGAAAATAATAATTTAATTTTGAGCAGTAAATATTTTATTAAATAATCAACTCATAAAATTATTGTAGCGTGTGAGAATGAGACAAAAGAACGATGCTGGGGTATTCAAAATCTTAGATCGCTGCCAAATCAAAAATAGAACAGCCGACTTACTATCGCTATATTTAAGTACTATACTACCAATTTTGTGGCAATAATAAAAACAAACGCTTTTTGCTTAAATAATCCAATTAACACCTAATTTGAAGCAAATATCTTAATCATTATACAAGGAAAGACGAAATTACGCAGCTTATGTTGCATTTATGTTATGTAACATAAATATTGCTAAATTGGAACACAATAAATAATTGTTATAAATATGTATATTTATGCTATTTAACATAGTTAAAATTCATTATAGCATAAATTATGTGGTTGAAAATAAATATTACTAAAAAGCAGCTTGCATAATTATTAAAGCCATACACCACATAAAACATGTGCTTTTTAAGCTACTACTTTAGGGTAGCAATGTTGTCGTAAAATTTAATTTAATATCACTTTTTAGGTTCATAATGAACCAAGGAACAATTCTCTATACTCCAAAAAGTTTCGGCTCAAATCAAATCTTCCGCAAATTAGCATTAAAAGTCGTTGGGATACGCCCCCTTTAACACGCAAAACATACAAAACTTCAAGCTCCCCGTGTGCAAAATTTTTCTTGACCAACTTCTAAACAAAAAATACTAGTGTGTTCCATAGATGAAGTTTTAATGAATTTGACTTTTTAAACGATTTTTACGAGACATTTATTGACTGATAAAGGAACAACTGTTTTGAAGCCGACTATAAGCAATTTCGATCACATCCGCTTCCGTTTCGACTTACTGCACATGCGTATAAGGAGAAACGGAAGCGGATGTGACCGAAATCGCTTATAGTCGGCCTCAAAACCGTTGTTCCTTTACTAGTCAATAGAGAAAAAAATTAATGAAGATTGCATATTCACATTAACATGGTCAATTTGCGATAATTTTTTTCTCGGCAGATTCGTTCTAGAAAAATCTGAAAAATCATTTTTCATTAAAAATCAACACGAAGAACAAGCTAGTGTTTTTTTTTAACCGCTGCAAAAAAATTTGAAGTTGTTCAAAATTAGGGTCCAAATATAGATTCATTAGCATTAGGGGGCGGGGCATTTGCGATACTTTGACGCTCTGTTGCGACGAGAGTTTTTAAGATAGAATTTTTTTGATTTCATTTTTGGGTACACCAGCCTTAACTTAATTCAAAGTCATAATAAAAAATTTTCACTCCTACTCTAAAGTAGTACCTTAATGAATAAACACGAAATGGGATCTTCAAAACTGATGACAAGTTTTACCAGAGGGTTAATTTAGCCCCACGAGAGAGCGTGAAAATACTGTTAAGTTTACAATTTGCGTGACTATTCATGTTTCTGACGTCAGAAACATGCAAAAAATTAGTAAAAAAATGTATTGCCGGTTTCATAAATCGAAATTTTCTGATCACTGCTACGGAGCTACAGTTGGGTTTTGAGACAAACTAAAGTTATTTATGTAAGTCCCATCAAGTGTTTTGTGATATAATTGCTTATGTTTTCTTTCGGTCTATTCCTTTAAGTATTTATCTTAGTCCGCGCGAACAGTGTGACTTTTATATAAATAAAATTATTTTGAAATTGCCTCAATCTTTATGCAATATGGAATTCAGCATTTTATTTTAAATAATATAGTATATTTATATTCTTTCAGTATTTTCTACATTTTAGTTCAGATCAAAGAAGAAAAAAACACTTCAACGTGCTAAAATATATGAACTTTTTTAAAGATAGGCGGTGAATGGAAAGGAGATAAAAACTCGTTTATAAGTGTATTTATATACGAAGCATACATAAGCTTGACTTCTAAATTTAAATTCTACGCATGCAAAACTTTTTTTTTCTGTGATAAATTAACATTAAAAAACTATTGTTATGATATAAACGTGCACATACAAAAATAAATACGTATAATAATTATGCTAGCTCAAATTTTAGCAAAATTTATACTATAACATAAATTATGCTATACTACATAAGAATAAAAAGGTTAACAAGCATGACGATCTTGTTGCGAAAAAAAGGCCTATCTCGTTTTTTGTCAGTGGAAGCAAAAGGCCTATCTCGTATTTTGTCAGTGGAAGCAAAAGGCCTATCTCGTATTTTGTCAGTGGAAGCAAAAGGCCTATCTCGTTCCCGAACGTTATGTAGATGGCGCTCGAGATAGACCTTTTGCTTCCACTGACAAAATACGAGATAGGCCTTTTGCTTCCACTGACAAAATACGAGATATGCCTTTTGCTTCCACTGACAAAAAACGAGATATGCCTTTTTTTCGCAACAAGATCGGTGAATATTTTATTATACATGTATCATAATTTTCATGTTATTTTTTCATGCAACATTTATGCTATAATGACACAGATGCAAATAATAATAATAAAATAAATAACAAATAAAGTAATTTATTTTTCATGTAAATACACTATAATTTTAAATACAAACTAAATTAATGATTAATGACGATAGCAAGCAGCTGATTTGCCTATATTATTTTTTACAGGAGCTTACGCACAACAAGCCAACTTTCTCGAAGCACCCTCTGTGACCGAGTGCAGGGTACATATCGAAGCAGCACTTAAACAAGCCAGCCATGAAACGCCTTTAAGGGGTAAGTTACACAATGTAAAATATATATTCCTATGACTGTCAAAAAAATGTGATTATAGTATAGTGAGCTTTTCTATGTTTGCATGTATAGATAATAGATATTATACTATATACGAGAGCTTAGCAACTAAATTCATAATCAAACATTGGCTTTAATTTATTGGTAATATGCATGTTACGGGCAATATTCATAGCTTAGATTTCTAGATAAATTAAATTTACTTAACAAATAACATAAAATTTATTAACATCATTCATAATTTTCATGAGTTTGACATAATATATTTCATAAATATTCGAACAAAATTATCCAGATACACGAGCTAAGCTTCATTATACTAAAATGCGAAAAGCTGTCATAATATATTTGCGTCTGCCTGCCTGTAGAATCTGAAGAAGAACGAGAGCAAGTCGCGGCAGGTGTCGAGTCCACATCGACCGAGAGATTGATCGAGGTAACAATACCTTGAAACTTCATACATACTTTTGGTCAATATAGGATATTATAGAGATTTCCTGGCACGCAAATAAAATAAATAAAGTATTTATAGAAGCAACATTTATATAAACAATGTCATTGAATTTTACTATTAATATTAACATTTATTAAATTTAATTAAATTGTGTAACAAATAAAAGTATGAACACAGTTTTGCTTTACTTAAAGTTGAATTAGGTAATTACTCAGAAATCATACATTATTATTATTATTATTATTTGGACATTTTGTCTGTACGTGGATGTGAATTAGTAAACAATTTCTTTCAAACTTTTAGTTTTTTTTTTTTTTTAATTAAAATAGAGAGGGAATTATTGCTGACATTTTATGTAGAATCTTTATTGGACCGCTCGTACATATTTCAGTCTGCGGAAGCAACAAGCGCAAAAAACACTCCCACAAGTCAAGAAAATGATGACACCACAGCGGAGCAGGCCACTTCTCTCGAGGACAATGAAGCCTCTGTCGAAGAGACGGATATTGGAAAAGAGGACTTACTTGAATCTACTGAAGACGGTCAAGATGAGGACGATAGAACGATAGAACAGGATGACGAGGATGAAGGGACACTAGAACAGGATGATGAGGATGAAGGAACAGTAGAAGAGAAAGACGAGGATGAAGGAACGGCTGAAGAGCAAGATGTAGACGAAGGAACGGTGGAAGAGCAAGATGAGGATGAAAGAACAGTAGAACAGGATGATGAGGATGAAGGAACGGTAGAAGAGCAAGATGAGGATGAAAGAACAGTAGAACAGGATGATGAGGATGAAGGAACGGTAGAAGAGCAAGATGAGGATGAAGGAACTGCAGAACAGCAAGATGAAGACGAGGGAACGGTAGAAGAACAAGAAGACGAAGGAACAGTAGAACAGGATGATGATGATGATGAAGGAACGGCAGAACAACAAGATGAGGATGAAGGAACAGTAGAAGAGCAAGATGAGGATGAAGGAACGATAGAGCAAGACGATGATGAAGGAACAGTAGAAGATCAAGATGAGGATGAAGGAACTGTAGAAGAGCAAGATGAGGATGAAGGAACAGCAGAAGAACAAGATGAAGGAACAGTAGAAGAGCAAGATGAAGATGAAGGAACGGTAGAAGAACAAGATGAGGATGAAGGTACAGTGGAAGAGCAAGACGAGGATGAAGGAACGGTGGAAGAACAAGATGAAGGAACAGCAGAAGAACAAGATGAAGGTACAGTGGAAGAGCAAGAAGAGGATGAAGGAACAGTAGAAGAGCAAGATGAGGATGAAGGAACAGTAGAAGAACAAGATGAGGGAACAGTGGAAGAGCAAGATGAGGATGAGGGAACAGTGGAAGAAGATGAGGACGAAGGAACGGTAGAGGAACAAGTTGTTTCTACTGAGGACACAGGTAACAAGTACAAAAGATTGAAGAATAATTTATGCAACTATATAACATAGTAATACAGATTTCTGTGCATGGTATTATCTAACCTAAACATTTAAATATGAAATAGCTAATAATTGTGTTACATATTAAACAATTTTACTAAACCAAGAAAAAGTGGCATGATTTTTTTTTTTTTTTTTTTTTAACAATTATCATCAATGTATGATACCCCGCGAGATACGATAAATATGTCTAAATAAGTACTAAAAATAGTTCAATGTGTGGAAAAATGTGTTACTCAAATAATATTTTCTGTCCTCAAACATGAGAACTATACAGAGTACAGACAGTGAGAGTACACACATACATTACTTTCCCCAATTTAAAAGAAACTTTTAAAATGTTCTGCACTTGTAGCTGATGGCAAATTGTGCAAACAAAACCTTAGTTAAGAGCCCTTTAATATTTATTATTTTAAAACTTTGCTTTCATTTTGCAATGCCCTTTCTATATAATTTCACTTTTGCAAGAAAAATAACGCCTAAAATGTCATATTCAGTGAAATATCCAGCAACTTAGTATATATATATTTTTTTTCGATTTTTATATTACTACAAAGACGTGTTTATATGCACAAGGATTTTTTTCCTACAAATTTAAATTGTAAGGCATAGTTTAATTAAAATTAACATTTCTATTGATACCTCTATAAATACATCTCCAGAAATACCTAAAATTCATGTTTATTTGTACAGGCTCATTGATTTTTTATTATTTTAAAGGCGTAGAACACCTTGAACAAAAAAAAAAAAAAAAAAAAAAAAAAAGAAGAAAAAAAAAAAAAAAAAAAAAAAAAACTAATATCCTAACATACCTAAATGTTACTGTTGATTTGGCCAGCCAGAGCCAGTGATTTCTAATTTATTTTCTAATCACAAAATGGCAGCTGCGTGTGTATGGCATCACAGCTCGCCTGTTTCTGCGCTTGTGGACTAGTGAGCTGTGACATCAGCTGCCATTTTGTAAATGGAAAATAAATTAGAAATCAATGACTCCGGCCAAATCAACGTTGATATTTAGGTTTGTTAGAATATAAGACATGTTTTTTGCTCAAGGTGTTTTAAGCCTTTATTAGAGCGTGGCCTATCATCAAGGTACAAAATGTATGTAACTTTAACATCATATAAGACAAGTGGATATAAAACCAAAAGCTAAGGGGAATATATATATATATAGGCCTATATATATATATATATATATATATATATATATATATATATATATATATCTATAAAGGTTCTTATATGGCCTCAAGCAATCTGTGATTGGGATTCAAGTCATGTACCAAGAAATAAAGAAATAAGAAATTTTATTAGATATATGCCATGCCCAATCGATAAATAATTCAAAATAAAATTGCAACTAAAGAGCTTGAGCAAATCAATATATTCAGGCATGTAAAATGCAATTTCTTCTTTGATCATTTAAGAATATAAAATTGTCCTCCCCCTCCCCCTCTCACATTTATAAATTTGTAGTTACTAATTGATATTTATTTATTTAGAACCAAATGCATCTACAGAAGATGAGAAAGAAGGTGATCAAATAATATCAACTGAGGATGAAGAATTAGCAGCATCAACTGAAGACGCAGGAAGTCACGAGGAACAGACACAGTCAGCAGAAGAAGAAAGGGAGGAAGACCCTGCATCTATTGAGGACGAAGGAACAGTTGAAGAACAACTTGCATCAGCTGAGGATGAAGAAAATGTTGACGAACAAGGTGCTTCTACAGAAGACGAAGGAACAGTTGAGGAACAAGGGGCTTCTACAGAAGATGAGGGAACAGTTGAGGAACAAGGTGCTTCTACAGAAGATGAGGGTACAGTTGAGGACCAAGAAGCAGAAGACGAGGGTACAGTTGAGGACCAAGAAGCTTCAACAGAAGATGAGGGAACAGTTGAAGAACAAGCAGGTTCCACAGAAGATGGCGAGTTAGAAGATCTTGCAGGTTCTACTGAAGATGAAGGTACACAAGAGGAGCAAGCAGTTTCAGTTGAGAACAAAGAGGAAGGTACTTCAAACGAAGATGATGGCACAGTAGAAAATTTAGCAGTCTCAACCGAGGATGAAGGAACAGTTGAAGAGGAGGATGAGGAACCAGCAGCATCTATGGAGGACGAAGGAACACAAGAGGATGACGCTGCTTCTACTGAGAATGAGGAGGAAGCACTTTCAACAGAAAATGATGATACTGATAAAGAACAAGCTGTTTCTATTGAAGATGAAGGAACAGTTGAAAACCTTGCAACTTCTACCGAGGATGAAGACGAGGCTTCAGCAGAGAAAGACGAAGCAGCTTCCACTGAAGATGATGCAGAAAATCTGGCAGTTTCTACCGAGGACGAAGGAACGATAGAAGAACAGGCTGCTTCGACTGAAGGTGAAACTACTTCGGCTGAGGATGAAGTTGTTGCCACTTCAACAGAGGATGAAGCTTCTTTGGAAAATAATGCAGCTTCAGTTGAAGGGGAGGACGATGGTGCATCTTTAGAGAAAAGAGACGCAGATGACGCTGCTTCTTCAACAGAAGATGCTGAGGTAACCAAAGAGGACAAAACTGTAGAAGCTTCAATTGAAGAGGAAGGTGTGTCTGAGGAGAAAGTTGAAACGACTTCAGGCGAAGACGCTCGATCCGAGGAAGAAAAGGACCAAAAGCCTAAAAGGCAACGACGTGAGGCTGGGGACGAGCCAGAAGAGCAACCAGAATCTGACGAAGACGTAGCATCAGCTGAAGAAGTTTCAGAAGGTTAGTTCAAGCAATTTATAATTTAAAATTTTGAAAAGCTAATGGGAACATAGGATAACCAAATTTTGTAACATATACATACACACACACACTCACAGAAATAGTCTCACCTCCCCCATCAGGGATAAACTAAGCACCTGTTTAACGAATTACTTTTCCTTTCTTCTGTTTTATTTTTCATGATAATCTCAAAAGGTTATTTAATTTTTATGGATAACACTTCATATTATATTCATTGAACTTTTCAAACTTAATATATATTCTTTCAAAAACAAATGTTATTTATAGCTGTAACGTACATAATAAACTATTATGAATTAACTATTATCAACTGTGATATTATTGTTGCTGCCAGCAAGAAACGGTCAAATTAAATTATGCACTATGAAATATGGAGAACAAACAAGACTTGCCTAATGTGATATGTGATATAACACTGCATTCTTGTGCCTTATGGATATACCCTGCTTTATACATGGTATTTTCATAGGACCATGGGATAACATTTATATCCATCTGTACAGGAACTGGCAAGACTCTTTGTACTCTACAGCATTTAGTATATTCTACTTTTTTACAATGTATTTATTTCAAAAAACAACTGTAGTATTAAACACATAGAACACCTTGAACAAAAACCTAAAAATCAACTTTGATTTGGCCGGAGTCATTAATTTCTAATTTATTTTCCGTTCACAAAATGGCACCAGCGGGCACTGACGTCACAGCTCACCTGGTCCATGCGCACGTAAAACAAGCAAGCTGTGACCTCATTGTCCGCTCACGCAATTTTGTGAATTGAAAATAAAGTAGAAATCAATGACTCAAGCCAAATCAATGTTAATTTTTAGGTTTGTTGGGATATTACACAACTTTTCTGTTCAAGGTATTTTGTTTTACGTCTTGAAGGCTTCAAATCAGCTACTGCGGGATTTGACTAAAAAATTGCAAACTATGAAAAATCTGAAATTTTGCACAGTGATATGTTAGGATAAGAGATCTTCAAAAATATACGAATTTTGGAGTGTCACCATGCTAATTTAAAATTATGATTTTTTTGAAGTTCTTGTCCCATAAGAGCCCATATTAATTTCAATAATTATTTTCTCTCTTTTCTGATGGTCACGGGTTCTGAAAACTTTATCATATTAACTTATTATCTATTAACTTTCAAATGGCATCATAAAGTTTGCAAGTTTTCTTTTTAGATTTTGAGAAACAAGCCTTCTGAATAGATCCCTTAAGTAAATCTAGAATGTAATTGTTCTTAGAAAGGCAAAATGTGCTCTAGGCTAGATGCATTTTAGAATATATTTTATATGTATAATAATGCTGTTGCAAATACAACGTCATAATATAACTTTTTACAGAAGCAAGAAATGCTACTGAAGCTGAAAAAGTAGCAGAAGAATTTGCACCTGTAAGTATGATTTTTAAGTCAGTATATTATAAAAAGAAGAAGCTTAATTTTATTGTATTATAAATTTATAATAATAATAAAAAAAAGCATAATCATTAAATTATGAAAAGAATTTTATTTGAAGTATAAATACAAATATATTTTGATGTTATAGCAAATTGAAATTCCCACCGACTTGCGTCCTAAAGACCACGTTAGCAAGATTCTTCGACTTGATGCCGACTCTGTGGATTCAGAACTGTTGTTGAGCAAGACGGTGGACTCGACTTTGCGCGAGCTCAAACGCCTTTATGATACGGCAATTAAACCACTCGAAATGCTCTACAAATATCGAGATCTTAGTAACAGACACTTTGGAGGCAAGCAAATAATTTTGCTATTGATTTACTATACATCTGTGATGTTTTACTGATTGCAGCAAATAATAAAATAACGAAATTATTTTTTTAATGATCATTTTAAGTCAATTAATTAAAACTATTATTAATTTTATGATGCTTATGATTTGCCATTGTTTTGCATTTATAGATCCTGAAATTTTCTCCAAGCCGCTTATTCTTTTCATGGGTCCTTGGAGTGGTGGAAAATCTACAATTATTAATTATCTTATGGATATTGAATACACCAACACAGCACTGCGAACTGGTAATTAGAAACTACTATTATAAACTCAATTTGCTCATTATCTAATTCGTATTTCTATTATGAAAGGTGCGGAGCCTTCACCAGCTTATTTCAACATTCTGATGCATGGAGAACGAGAGGAAGTTATTGATGGCACGCAGCTTGCAGCTGATTGGACATTCTCAGGGCTACAAAAGTTTGGACAAGGACTGCTGGATCGTCTCCGCGGACTTAAACTTAACAACAGGCTCCTTGAAAAGGTAGGAAATGCACCACATAACTACTTACATAATACTAAAATTAAACTTTATATTTACAGGTCAATATTGTGGAGATCCCCGGAATACTTGAAATCAGGAAACAGGTGGAACGGGTATTCCCATTCAATGATGCGTGCCAATGGTTTATTGACCGAGCTGATGTTATCTTCTTAGTATATGATCCCTCCAAGCTGGACGTTGGCCCTGAGACAGAAGCCATTCTTGACCAGTTGAAGGGTAGAGAGTATCAGGTATGTAAACATTACTTTTATACCTATCCATAAAAAATCCTATTACTTCTCCCGATTCCACACAGTGCACATAACACAGCACGTAAATGCATAAAGGCACACATCAGATTTTTTTATTTTTTTTTTAAGGCATAGAACACCTTGAACAAAAAAAATTGTGTAATATCCTAACAAACCTGAAAATCAACAGATTTTCAGGTTTGTAAGGATATTACACAGCTTTTTTTGTTCAAGGTGTTCTACACCTTTAAAGGTAAAAGCATAGGTATTATATATATCGTCTCTATCGCGTCAAAATGTATCAAGTGAAATTATCAAGAGCTCGTCAAACGTTCCATCTAAATAGGGTTTACATTTTTAGAAGGAACGTTTGGCGTGCTCGTGATAATTTTATTTGAAACATTTTGATGCGATAGAGACGATATAAATATATATATATATATATATATATATATATATATATATATATATATTGCCCATGTTTATTTATTCTTATTTATTATCAAGGGCTAGGCGGCATTTTGGTACATCTGCATTCTCTGCGTTTCCCTCTTTTGAAATATCTTTATATGCTTAGCCTACACAGGTTTGCCATAAGTAGGCGTGGTTTAGATTGCACATATACCAAAATTGCACTGCAGAGATTGCAGAAGTGCCGAGTAGCTCTATGAGTATACTGAACTTCTTAAATAATTAATGCAAATTAGCAATGATGATAATAATAATAACAAATGCTTACAAACACAACACTGAAATAGCATGTGTGCCTTATACTTGTCAGTACACTTCCTAGTAAACCACAGTTTTTTCCCATGTGGATTACAAGTACTTGTCTGATTGAAGGTACCTACCACTAAAATCACGTGAGCTGTGGTTTACTGGGTTGTATAGATTTTTGTGTGACAGTTGTAATTCACATTCTACACTGATTTTTATTATTTTCATGATGATGGTAATAAAAAAATTATAATAACAAGAAAATATCCCAACTGTTAATATTTTCTAATTGTGTGTATATACTGTGTTATAGACACGTATTATCCTCAATAAGGCTGATCAGGTCCGTCCTGAGGAACTAATGCGGGTGCAAGGCACTCTTATTTGGAACATCAGTCCCCTCATGTCCAGCTCTGAGCCACCAGTGATGTACTCCACAAGTTTGTGGGCAGTTCCTTATGAGCCTGGAGCACCAACCCGTCTGCTCTTTGCACAAGAAGTTGCATTCCTCAAGGACATTCGCGATGCTATTAATAAGCGTGTAGAAAACAAAATTGCAAGTGCACGCAGATTTGCAGTGAGTATACTCGTATACATTTTTTAAACCACACCTGTGTAATAATTCCAACATCAATATAATATATCAGTTCTTCCGAATAGAGATGTCACATTATAGTTTTTTTGCCATGCAACTATGAGCTCTATGAAAAGAACAGGTAAGATTCAAGGTCGCATCACAAAAAAACTCTAATACGACAGTTCTATCCGGAAAACCTGATATATATTTTTTTAGATTCAGCAACGCATCTTATTAACTTAGTTAATGTTAGTTAGGATGATTGATTAGTTATTTATGGAATTACTATTAAATTTACTTTAACCTAGTGAATATGATTTTATTTGAATTACACAAATCTCATTATAATGCTTAAAAATACTCCCTATTTCTTAGGTGCGCGTACGTAACCACGCCAAGATGGTTGATTGCTATCTTACTACTTACTACAACCACAAGACTTTATTTGGCAATAGACAGAAGATCAGTGATGACATCATTGAACACCCACAAAATTATCATATTTATGAGGGACTCAGCACATTGACAAACATCTCTCGTTATGATCTTCCTGATCCTGAAGTATACAGAGATTTCTTTAAACTCAACCCACTGTATGAATTCCAACAGTTGGCTGCCACATGCACATATTTCCGTGGCTGTCCAATTAACAAGCTTGATGTTGCAATTGCATATGACCTGCCTGAACTGGTAGGCAGGTATAAGAAGGCAGTTGAGGAAACTCTTGTTGCTGCTAATGTAAACCTCAAGAGCTGAGCATCTAATATACGAGTGATAAATTGCTCAGTGTGGAAGAACCACACAAAATCCATGCAGACAGAAGGCTGTTAGTCGAGACTGTGGTTCATTGTGGATCCAAAAAAATTGGAGAGCCAGTAGAATTCTCTTTTAAATTAACACTAGACAAGAATTGAAAAAAAAAAAAAAAAAAAAACTGAACTGCACTTAAATTTATTTTATTCTGACTTATGTTAAGAACAGTATAAAAATATTATAATTTTGGCTATTAAAAGAAAAACGAGTCTCCTTTTCAAAGTAGAATTAAAATGTACATATTTGTTAAATAAATTATAGAGCACAAAAATAAGAGTTTTCTCTGGCTTTCTGTGATTGCTCATAAAATCAGGGAACTTTCTTTTCTGCTTCTGTCTGCAGCCTTGCAAACAGACATTGAGTGTGTATGGTGTGAGGAAAGCATCTCACAAGAGATCAATGTGTCAAGGATATAAAGTGAAGGAACTATTCAACGGAAACTAACTACTCTCTCATAAGCAAGAGATTAAAATAGATCACAAAAGGCTCTGCATTTCCTTTTCATTATAAATACAGCATAGAGTATCCAGCTATATTTTTATATGCAGGAAGTATTGTACAAAAAGCAAATAGTAGAAGTAGATTATTTTTGTATGTGATAAATTGTGTATAATATCCAGAAAATTTTATTATTACTGAGACACCTTTGAATTTCAGATACAAAGCTAATACACTTATACATTTTCCAATGTAGCTGGTTACTCTAAGTTATATGTTATTGTTATCCCCTACCCCCACTTTTATTTTGGTCCTATCATCCCCATATTGCAAAGTCTAGTGAGCTATATAAAATATTAGCAGTAGTAGGTGTAACATAAAATGTACTGATTGATTCTATTAGATAATGTTGTCATAATGATCTAGTCAAACATAAATTCAGATTAAGTTGTCTTATACTTGTAAACCTATTTTTACTTTTAAGGTAAAATTTAAGAATTGTATTTTTTTTCTCTCTCAAGCCAGCTGTAAGCAGGTTTGTGTAATTGTTATAAAAAAATAAATTGTGTAAAAAAAGAACAAGTTTTTGTACAAAGAGCATTAGCAAGAGACAGTATAATAACAGCTCATACCCCCGTAAGCTGTAATGCTAACTAACTAGTTAAACCATAGTTAAGTTGTTATTTTGATTGTTGCAACAATTAAAAAAAAAGAAAAAAAGATATCTAAGGTTTACCCAGAGGTTGTAGCTTACAGCCCCTAGTTAGATTGTTGTTTGTTTGTGTGTTAATGTATTGTTATTATTTTTAATAATTAATTTAAATGTACTCATTTATAAGCAAGTATTATTTAATTTTAATTTTCAACCTTACTTTAATTTGAACTTTTTGTTTTGTTTTGTTTTATTAACATTATTTGATCAATGATCATGACGAAGTCAATGAAAACAAACAATACACCACATTTTAAAGGCAGAATCATAGTCTGATTTAATTGTTAAAATGTATTTAGCAACACAAGATTTTAAAATATCATTTATAGTAACCTGTAAGTTATGTAGAAAGACAAGAGTTATGGTTATTATATTGCTGACCAAGAAAGTACTTACATTAGGGGTAACCTCTCTCAGCCACTCATCAGTTTGCTCATCAAAGTCAATCTTGCAGGCATTACGCAAATCTTGAGCAGCCTCCTCCCAGTGACCCAGAAGTCTGTGAAGAAAAATATTTGTAAATTTTAAAAACATAAGTAGGCAATAATAAAACGGTATAACAGGAAAACTTTTAACCATATTGGTTTTTAAATTATATCATAGGTTGGTGGGGGGGGGGGGGGGGGGGGGGAGATGATTTTCTTTCATTAAAGTCTTTCCATAAAATATTTGATTGATATTAATCTTCGATTACTCTATCAATAAAAAACAAATAAAAAGAAGATCACATTGAAATCTAATTAGAAATGCACTTTTCAGTTATAATTTAAGTGTATTGCTTTTCGTATAAATAAGCTTTCACAACTCACATAAGATTTGATGTAAATCAATAATTTTTCATTGTTACAATGGAAATACATCAATTTAGGTACAATCGTACGTCCACTGTGAAAGCTACTTTATAAACACATTTTACTGATGAGAAACTTGAATAACATCAATGGATGCTACAGTTACATGCAACATGCAAGACACTTTGAAATGGGATATTTACTACAGGCTAAGATAAGCTGATCAGGTCATTCACAGAGAAATGGTGTTTTTGAAACCTTTTTATGTATTTAAATTTAATGATTTCAATTTATTTCTTACCTTCTATAATTCATTAATTTGTAGTTTTAATTTATACCTATGTTTAACACATTTAATTGAAGTCTTTGATCATCAAACAAATTAAATTTAAAAATATGCACACGTTTAAAAATTGTGATGCCCACTATTCTTTGGGCAATCAGGCATCAAATTAAAAAATATATATATCGCCCTTGTTGCGTCCAAAGGACGTACTTGCATTTGGCTACTTTCACTCAAAGGGAGTACTTGCATTTGGCTACTTTCAATGCTGCGCGCTTATCCGCCATAAGCTTAACATGTAAAACCATGTGCAAGTACGCCCTTTATGGGAATGGATAAAAATGCAAGTACGCCTTTTGTGAGTCGACCTTGAAATGCAAGTACGCCCTTTGGACGCAACAAGGGCGATATATACTAAATAATAAATCGATCACGCAGGATGTTTAGGACGTATCAGAGAAATGTTTTTTTTTCGTAAACTTTGAAGTTTTGAACATCATATCGCAGCAACGAAAAGATTGAAAAATATTTAATGCTTATTATCTAAAAGCCTGTTTAGTTGGCAATGTATGAGCATAGTTTCAGATTATTCATGTTATTAATAAGCTCGCAAAAAATTAATTAGTAACTGAGAGTGCCTTTTTATCTCGGAATTTTCAGAGGTATGCCAACTTAAGCTGACATATCTACGTTATCCATAATACAAAAAAAATTCAAACTTATTTTTTATTGTGCATAAACATTCCTAGTACACGCTACAATACCGAAAAAAAATTGCAAAAATTTGCACTTGCCAAAAATTAGCAAAATCTAAAACTCAATGTATCTCCAGATTTACTGGCGTGATCCAATTGAAACTTAAACTACAAACGTGTTCTAGTGTTTTTTTAACAGTGCTTATATAAAACTTAATTATTTTGTTTTAGTTAACGAGAAATGAATTCTTTTTTAAATTTTGTGTTAGGCGGGTTGCCTACTTCATGCTTCATCAGACACTAAAAAATTTGTAAATCTCCTTAAAATAAAAAACCGCTAATTTTTTTAAAAGCATTGTTAAAAGAACAATAAAATACGTTTGCAGTTTAAATTTTAATTGGATCACGCCAGTAAATCTGGAGATACATTGAGTTTTAGATTTTGCTAATTTTTGGCAAGTGCAAATTTTTGCAATTTTTTTTCGGTATTGTAGCGTGTACTAGGAATGTTTATACACAATAAAAAATAAGTTTGAATTTTTTTGTATTATGGATAACGTAGATATGTCAGCTTAAGTTGGCATACCTCTGAAAATTCCGAGATAAAAAGGCACTCTCAGTTACTAATTAATTTTTTGCGAGCTTATTAATAACATGAAAAATCTGAAACTATGCTCATACATTGCCAACTAAACAGGCTTTTAGATAATAAGCATTAAATATTTTTCAATCTTTTCGTTGCTGCGATATGATGTTCAAAACTTCAAAGTTTACGAAAAAAAACATTTCTCTGATACGTCCTAAACATCCTGCGCGTTCGAAATGCTTTATTATTTACTGTATATATCAACTCTCATTTACATTTAATAGTTTCAAAAATTCAGTGTATGATACTAAAACGTGAGCAAAAGTTTCAAGTTTGCTACAAAACTACTTATACAAGATGCACGTCCGCTATACAATGACACGAGAGCTGTCAATGCACTTGATTTACATGAGACTGTACGAGTTTAAAAAAATAAAACACTTGATCAATAGAATTCTAAAAAAAAAAAAAAAAAAAAAAATCACTTCATGCCTTAGAGAACGTGGCCATATTACTGTAGGCTGACCAACACAGATAACATTCTCAGTTGCTAGTAAGGTAAAAATGCACAAACTTTTCACCTGAATACTGTACCAAGATAAAATAATACCTACTGAAAAGGAGGAGCAAATTACCACAGCTTTTGTTTATTATTATTTTAAAGTCGCTACTCAAGTGAAGGGTTCATGCATTTTACCTAATTGACACCTGAGAATTTTTTATGTTAGTCAAGCTAAGTAGATACATATGCACTTTAATATGTTATTCAATAAAACATGTTGCACAATGTTCAGTTACCTGTGAGCTCTGCCTCTGAACTTGTAAGCAGCAGCACTATCTGGGTTAATTTGCAGAGCACGAGAGCAGTCACGAATACAAGCATTGGGCTTGTTCAACTTGATGAAGCACTGACCACGTTTTGCATACAGTAGGGCAGCACCTGAGGAAAGCAACACAATAAAGACATGGAGTTAAATGTATATTCACTTTTAAGGAATATACACATTAAAATATTTTCTAGTTTTAGTTGTCCTAAGTTGCAAAATATTGTTTGATATCAAATGAACATGCAATATGTATCAAAATCGACTTCGCAATAATTTATGTAATATACAGTATTATATCGTCCATAGGGCGTACTTGCATTTCAAGGTCGTTTTTTCAAAAGATGTACTTGCATTTTTATCCAGTACCACAAAGAGCGTACTTGCACATGGTTTTGTTTTCAGATTATGGTGGATGCGCACACAGCAACAAATCTGACTGCATGCAAGTACACCCTTAGCAAAAAAGTATCAAAATGCAAGTGTGCCTTTTGGACGCAACAAGGGCAAAATGTGAAAACATTAAAGATTGGAAAAATTGGAGAATTGAGGTTCGCATTAGCATTTCCCCTCTTCAGTGTTGTTCATCTAAATCTTTCTATTTTACACTGCTATTTCGCATCTTTTGATTACATATCTAGCTTAATATTTGGTTTAGACGTTTGAATACATGTGTATTGCTTTTTATAATTATTATTATTTTTTTTTCCGCTTTACTAGCAGTTAACCCATAAGGAGTGTGATCTATTGATGAAGCCATTGGGCTGCAGGTATAGAAGCAGGGCAATCTGACTACTAGAGCATTAATTTTCTTCCAGCCTTCTAGGCTGGAGGAAGAATGAGGGCTTCTCTCTCCTTGGCATGCAACCGAATCCCAAAAGGAAGAAACAGCTGTACATGGCTAGAGATGAGGTGCTAAAAATGAGTATCCATGTACTATGTTCACAACATCTAAATCAAATGCAAGATAACCACCCACTATGGTTAATATGTAATTAATACAAGCATAAACAATATGAGCAGTCAATACATGCACTTGTTATATCGATGTTGTTGCAAACAAATTGTGTATCTCGTTTTTTTTTTTTTTGAAACAGTAAGCAAAATGTTTATCTCGTTAATTGTCACGCGTAGCAATATGTGTATCTCTTTTTTGTCACGCAAAGCAAAATATGTAAGTCGTTTCCGAATGTTATGTAAATGGAGCTCTACTTACACATATTGCTTCGCATGACAAAAAACGAGATACACATTTTGCTACACGTGATAACTAATGAGACATTTTGCTTACCGTGACAAACAATGAGATACACATATTCTTTGCAACAACATCGATAAGCTCTATTTTAAGTCTTTAATTTTGACCTAAAAAAAAAAAAAAAAAAAAAAAAAGTCTCACAATGTGTCTCTATAAGCTAATGCGCACATCCCTTTCCCTTCTATTATTTTGAGTTCAAAAATTTTGTGTTAAGTAAAATACTTCTTAACAGGAGTTGAGCATAGAAACAGTGAATGATACATATGAACGTGGTGTGTTACAATTGCTTGCTCATGAGGAAAGGTTGCATGATCAGAAGATTGAAAAATTGCTTTTCAATAATGGATGGGATGATGAGAAAAATGGGCACGCCTGAAGCCTGAAACAGTTTTGTCTGAAGTGGTTGAACGATGATTGAGAAAGAATAATGAATATAGTATTAGGTGTTAAAGGATTTGTATGCAGTGAATTATGAGTCTAGGCAAAGCAAAGAAAATATGTCAGAACATAACGTTGTGGCAGTCAATCACTATGTTGAAGGGAAGATCTGTGTGCTTACACTGAAAAAGATGTTAGCATCACGATACATGTGTATGCAATTAATAAAATGACCTGCTATGTCTCTAGTCAGATATTTGTATTATTTTCTTCTTCTTCTCTTTCTTCCAAAAACTGATTGTAATTTATCTATGAAAATCTTAACACATGCAAATGCAAAACCTCTGTATACACACTCTTTCTGCTTGTATTGGTACTGTGTCATAAATTGTTATCTTATTTCCTAACGTATTGTAATAATAATAATAATAATTAACGGCTTTTTATTGGGCGAAATCAGGCGTACAACCTCTCAATTTAACCCAACTGTTTTACAGTACAGTCAGTTACAATTGTACTGTATTGTTATTGTATATACTGTAATTGAGAACTCTGCTAGTTTTAGTCTCTGAACAAATGCATTATATGATGTATAAGGCAACAGAAAAAAACAAAAAAAACAAAAAACAAAAAATTATAACAGTATCTATACAATGGTATACGTACTGTATGTTTTACACAGGGGCAGATTCAGAGTGGAGTGGGGTCAAGGGTACGCCCCCCCCCCCCCCCCCAAATAAAAAGAAGAAGTCAAAATACAGTACACTAAAATATTTTTAAAATAAGACAAAAGGATTTTGCTGAATAAAATCGCTAGAAAATAATTGCCTCAACAACAGCAAGGTATGTCTACTGCTGCATTTCTCTGCCTTCTTATATCACTCGTGTGAGCACCAAAATAATTATGCTTGCTTGGCCAGCCGTCTGGTGCACTTCTCTTTCTCTCTCTGCTACTGACTCACTTCCTGTGTGAGTATCATGCAAAACCAAACTAGACAGAAAACTATCATCTTCATCTCTCTCTCTCTCTCTCTCTGCTGTCATTGCATGATATTTTTCTCAAGACCGGATAAGAGACAGAAAGAGAGAGCAAAGGTGTGCACGAGCGTGCACCAGACAGACGACTGGTCAAGCAAGCAAGCATATTTTGGTGCTCACACATACGAGTGATATAAGAAGGCGGAGAAATGCAGCAGTGGATATACCTTGCTGTTGTTGTGACAATTACCTTCCAGCCACTTCATTGGAGCGGCATATTCGGCAAAATCCTTTTGTCTCATTGTAAAAACATTATAGTGTACTTTTAATACCACCCACAACCCGTTGCCCCCCCCCCCCCCCCAAGATTAAGATAGAAGTATAGGGAAACCCCCCTTCAAATTTTTGGGCTGGATACGCCCCTGGTTTCTCATTGTAAATTATTTTACAAAATGAGCCTATATTTATTACCTGGATTAAGAAGGATGGCTTCTGTGTAGATTTGAGCTGCTTTCTCAAATTCTCCCTCACTAAAGGCTGCAATGGCTTCTCGTTTCTTTTCATTTGACTTATCCATGTCCTCTTCTGTCACCTCTTTGTCCTCATCTCCCATTTGCTGAGGTTCATCACTGTCAGCCTCTGAAACATAAATATATTTTTCTCAATCAAGTGCAAAAAAAAAAAAAAAAAAAAAAAAAAAAAAAAAAATCAAAGATTGGTATTATTTCTTAGTGCTAGTGAAATACTGTAACTAAAATATACATCTCCTGCGTGAAGATAAACAATGAGAAGGGGCAAAGGGAAATTATATGTATTAAGTTATTTTTTTCCGTATGTATGGTACTTGTACTCTCTCTCTCTCTCTCTCTCTCTAGTTAAATAATTACCATAACCACTCTACAAAATATATTTTACTATTGCCTAAAAAGTATGAAAGCAATGTTTTATATTGGTTTGAAAATGGTGAAAGAATGAGATGTCAGAGTTTCTTTTTCTTCTTATATACTGTATTACATCAGAGTGAATGTGAGGACAGGCCCAATATCAGGGTCGGCCTGGGAGGAAAAGGCCCGGTCCGCGAGATTACAAAAGAGCCCGCAAACAATGGGGGGGGTTTGGGGGCGAAGCCCCCAAAAAATGCGCCGCAGGTTAAATTTTTTTGAGGCCACGCCCCCTTTTAATTAGGAATTTACTTAAAATACTTCACTTTTGTATGAGATTTTTATGACATGCACACTACAAATAAAATCATTATAATGTTTTTAAATGAGCTAAGATAATGGAGAAAAATATGGTAGAAAAAAGCTTAAATTGAATAAAATCAACTATTTTATTTAAACGCGGAGAACGACAGCTTTCTTTGTTTAGGATCATTTCCACACTTATCCAATTCTTTTCTAGCGGACTGAGTACGTTTCAGTGCACCAGTATTGTGTTTATATTCTGGTTTAGAAAACATTTAGGAGCGATAATTTAATAATAAATTTATCTTTACTAATTAGTATTGTCACACCGACACACTTGCCGCACCAAGTCACATTTCTTCCTCGCCGTTCAATCAAAAAATCACATTTTTTTTATTATTTTTACCAATATAAAGGGGGGACAAATTATATGAAGGAGGTGAACAATAACAAAACAATTGCTAATTGACCACTAGACTAGAGTTCACTAGGAGTGCAATTTTTTTAAAAATTTAAAGCGGATAGAATTTTAAGATTTGATGTAATTTCTTATCGTCTTTTGAAAGAAAAAGAAAATTTATCAGTCTGAAATTGTCCTTTTAATTTTCTTCTTCTTCTTCTCCTTTTTTTTTTTTTTTTTTTTTTTTCCTTCTTTGTTTTTTTCTCTCTTTTTTTTTTTTTAATTGGAGTGTTGTGGGCACGGCAAGGGCCCGCGCCCGGGGGGGCCCGGTCCGCAATCGCGGACTAGCGGACCTGGCCAGGCAGACCCTGCCCAATATATTTCTATTGTGAATGTTACTTTATTGTGCTACAGTAATTTGAGTTTTTCAAATCATCCAGCAATAAACTATTTGTACAAACAAATTCTAAAATCAACTCATTACTAACATTTTATGATACATTGAATAATAGAACATTAAAAACCATTTTGGTTTGGATATATTATTAAGTCAGAATAGCGAAACTAACAAGCACCCTACTAAGATGAAGCCCATGGCTAGGTGAAACAATACCAATCTTGATGACACAGTAAACACAGGTGTTATGTGAGCCTTCAAGATCTCCACCTAGCTATTGACTTGACATTACATTTATTTGATAGGCTTATAATAGATTTTATGCTAAATTGCAATATCAACTGATTGGTTATTCTTACCAATGACACCTTCATTATCAAACTCAACATCACTTTCAACAAATTCTTCCCCGTCTACGTTAGCTTCTGATTCAGGCTTCTTTGGTGCCTCAAAAGTTCTTTGGGGCTTGGGTATTTCATGACTTGGAGAACTTCTTGCTTCAGGTATCTTTCCTCCGAGAGATTCTATGAAATCCTTAAAGAATTTCAGATCAGGTGTGTGTAGTATGGCAGGATTCAATCGTAGAAGATCAATAAAAGTTTTTAGTTGTGCAATATGCTCTTTGGGGATCGACATCTGTAAAATTATTAATATTATTGGTACAGTACCTAGAAAATAATATGTATTTAAAGATACATTAAAGCATTATTGTGTTTCAAAACAGCACCCTATGCAATACATATGGTATTGGCTCACCCACTTGTTCAAGAACTTGTTAACATTGCGAGAGGCACAAGTATTTATAATGTATTTTAAATGGCACTACCTCGTTCTTGTTTAGCCCTATTGGGGCTTATTTAGGCTGACTATATCCAAAAGAAGGACACACCTGACCCTGTGAGCAAAACAACCTAGGACGACAAGGGGAGGGGTCCTGCCGGAGTTTTTTTTTTCCAAAAAGGGGGCGTGGTCCACGATTTTTAAGCGTATTTTTAACGTTTTTCAAATGACTATATGAATAGATTATAAAAATTAACATTGTAAAAGTACAGTAACTTCTTCTTCTTTTTTTTTCTTCATTAGGAACAAAAAATTATAGAGCTATGTGTAACTTTTTTTTTTATAAAGAGTACCGTACATCATAAAAAAAAATCATAAATTTTAAATATTTTGAACTCCTTGTTCAATGTTTTTTCAAGCAAAATCATAAAATTTGCTCTTTAATAAAATAATCACGATACAGTATCACAATGTTTTTATGTTAAAATCATTCATAATGTGTGCTGTTTATAAATATATTTTGAAATTAAATTTTAATTTTTTCCCTTTTTATTGTATTTATTTTCCTTCGTGAGAAATCGGGACATTTCAATTTTTAGCCGGGACGAGGTGTGAAAATCGGGATGTCTAGTCAGCCTAGGCTTATTATGCAGCCCCTGGTAGGTCTATCAACGTCAACCAAACTTCAATGAGTTCGTAGGAATGTGATGACCTCAGTCACAAAATTTTGGCACCACACAATGTAGATGTTCCACGTTGAGAGACCCCCCGAACAAAATAATGACCCAACCAAGAGAGTGGTGAACCAAAACCATACATGAATGAGTATGAACAGCTCTGGACAAAAGTTTCTGAACGGGATGTATAGGCAACCTGCAACAGCCCAATGCTTTTCTTATATGAAAAACACAAGTTGCCTATACACTCCATTCTGAAACTTTTAGTCAAGTGTTGTACATACATAATATAATTTGTACATAAATGTTTGTTCATATTCATACATACCCTACATACATACATGCGCTGTCATTATGTATATATTGCATGAAAGCATAATTTGTGTATGACATAGTAAACCAATATAATATGATTAATATGTACGTCTATTGTCTACATTGTTTACCAATACCAGCATTGTTATGCACAGCTCATAGGTATGTACACTCGCGGACATCATATTCTTAACATCAAAGGAATAGACCAGAGAAAAACATAAGCATTAACCAGTCATGGAGTATCGGTATCGACTGCGATACGATATCCGATCCTCCGATACTATACCGATACTTTTATCGTATCGGTATCGTATCGGGGCCTTTTTTAAACTTAGTATCGAATATCGGTATCGGTCACCGATATCAGCAAAATATCGTCGAATTTCGATACTTTTTTTTTGATACTTTGAGACTTTTGCTTTCTCATAAAATAAAAGTAATAAATACAAAAAAAAAAAAAAAAAAAAAAAAAAAAAAAAAAAAAAAAAAAAAAAAAACTTAACTTAAAAAGCAACGAGAACATTCCACAAGTCATTATCTATCTTTCGTACCTGGATAATAAAATTCACTCCTATATTTGTCATTTTGCTATAACAACAGGGCAGGGCGACGTGCACCTTTTCTATTTTACATACAATAAAAATAAAAACAACGGTGTTAAAAGTTTTTTCTTCTTTTTAGGAAAAAAAAAAAAAAAAAAAAAAAAAAAGTGAACGACTGTCGCCAAGTTTCTGAGAAATCCGTTGTGTAGTTCGTACATTACTATCTATGATCTCTCCTAATGACTAAAGAGCCGGTAGAAATCACAATAAAATACAACCAATGATTGACATTTTAAATCTCTGTACCGTTACATTAATTCAATGCATTAAAAATTACAAAAGATGTAGCATACTTCCATTAATGTATTTCTACAAAATTTTTACATGGTTAGAATTTTTAAAAGGTTTACAAAACCAAAGGATTTTTGCGACCAGAGGGAAAATTTGGACTTTTTTATATGCTTAATCGGTGTTGGTGCAAAAAAAAAAAAAAAAAAAAAAAAAAAAAAAAAAAATTATAATAATAATAAATACGAAAGCTAATGATACTTTGTTTATTTTAGAAAATAAAAAATAAAGAAAAAAATTAAATTTATTAAATATTTCAAAATCACTTTTATACTAAATAAGGTAACTGCTAATTCGTAAATAACTAATAAAAGTGCTTGGAAACAGTCGAGGATATTATTCTAATCGTCCATCAATTTCATTAAACGAATTATTATTATTTTTTAAATCTACTACAATTTATTTTAGTCATTATTAGGTTAACAAACGAACAACAGAATAAAATAAATAAATAAATAAGTAAATAAATAAATGTGGTAAAAATATGCATGGATTTAATGATACAAATTTATACCTCAAAGATAAAAAAAAAAAAAAAATAATAAATTTATGGTGCAATCTTTATGTATGAAATATAGCAAAAATATCGAAAAAATATCGGTATCGTATCGGAGAAAAAAAAATTGCGAGTATCGTATCGGTAAATTTTAAGAATATCGGTATCGTATCGGTATCGACTCCATGACTGGCATTAACACTTGATGGGACTTACATAAATAACTTAAGTTTGTCTCAAAACCCAACTGCAGCTCCATAGCAGTGATCAGAAATGTCGATTTATGCAACCTGCACAACATTTTCATACTAATTTTGGCATGTTTCTGATGTCATAAACATGAATAGTCACTTAAATTGCATACTTTACATACTTTTCACGCTCTATTGTGGGGCTACATTAACATTCTGGTAGTGTATATTCATCAAAAAGCACATGTTGTTTTATGTGGTCTATGGCTTCAAGGATGATGCCGCTTTCTAAAGAAAAGAGTAGTAAATACTTTGTCAGGTTGGCAAGAGCAGCGTCGCCAATTTCTATGACAATCATGAATGAATTCTTTAGGAAGCAGCATCTTCTTTGATGTTAACTTGATTTAGTCTGGGCGTGTACATATGTATGTGTACTGTATATGTAGCATAGACATTATGATCATGATACCATCATAATATGTATGTAGCTAGCTATTCCTATTATTACAAACGCGCTTATGTGCAGAAACTTAAGTTTTCTTGCAAGTATTATGGATGTGTATTTTATGAACATGCACCTATCATGAAGGAACAAGTTACAAAAGGCAACATTTCAATATCTTTTGTGCAACCCACAGCACCCCGCTCTCTACCTTGACCTGTGTTATCTTTCCGCTTTGTGTCTTTGTTGCTACATAATTATATGTATGATCAGAGGTGTATTTAGGATTTTGCAACGAGAGGGGTCCAGCTTATATCATAGTGAGCATAGGCAAAAGGGGAGAATTACCCCCTTTCCCTTGCTTTTTCAGACCTAACGGGGGGGGGGGGGGGGGGGTCGGACCCCAATACCCCCCCCCCCTGAATACGCCCCTGTATGATACCTGCACAACTATAGACTGAAAATCATCACTAAAATTGCAGGTTATTCATTTCCTTGCGATACATATATACATACATATCTTATGTAAGCGTATGTATTACATACCTACTGTAGTATCTACACATAAAATATGATGATCCCATAATACATATGCATCATATAATATATTCAATATATTATATAATAATACATATTATGTATTATGTGACATAATATATGTACCGGTACATACACATACATACATATACGAGCGTTTTATCAATGTCATGTCATACATAAATGGTAAATGGATTTTATAGTTTTATGACATGGAATCAAAAAAAACAAAAAAAAAAAAAAAACATGCCATATGTAAAACTAAACGAAATTAAAAGTTCATCAAGTTTAATTAAGAGCAATTGAATTAAGCATGCAGGTGTACGCAGGGTGTATGTACGCAACATAAACTCGTGCAAACGCCAAATGATGACCATGCCGATTTTAGGGTCATTGTTTTCCCAAATGTTACCATTACTACGGTTGCTATCAATTAGTTTCATCAAAAGTAAATTATGTTATTTATTATTAAAACTATAACTGCAGAAATTTTTAATAAATACCTTGTATAAAAGCCGACAATTTCGATAAAACCTTTTCTTGAAACTACTATAAAATGTGAAGTTGTCTACAAAAATGTTTGGAAGATCGAATGAATGAAATGACAAACGATTTATAAAATAAACGGCGCGAAGTTTAATTTTTGTTTGTTTGATGGATGGATATCGATGGATATGGACAGAAACAAGACCAACTTTAAAAAGACATGACACTTAAAGTTGGTATTGACAGAAACCGCATGCACTTTTTATAATTTCATTTTAATTTGAGAAATATTATAGGTAAGGTAATGGGGGGGGGGGGGCATAATATTGCGCGCTGATGCCATGTAAGAGTTCATAATATATTATATATTTATATTACGAATATAATTTAATATTATATTTAATATATTATGAACTCTTACATGGCATCAGCGCGCAATATTATGCCCCCCCCCCCCCCCCCCCCATTCTTAAAATTTATTCTGAGAGGTTGTCGGAGGTCGGAGACTAGGCTGACCATAATTAAAAGTGTGCAACCCGGGACACTGCAGAGCAATGCACAGAAGAGACCAAGAGGCCCGCGCGAAGCGCGGCCGGTGGTACCCGCCGGAGGCAAAAAAATTTCAGAAAAGGGGGCGTGGCCTCCGAAATTTCATCAGTTTTGTGTCTTTTTGCAAGAGTTTATTTAAAAGTACATGGATTTTTTTCAATGCTTTCTGTCGTCTATTTTTAACCTTTTCCCTGCAAAAAAAAAAAATAATAAAAAAAAAATAATACTAATAATAATAAAAAAAAAATTAATGAAACAATTTTTTAATAATTAATAATAGTTATATCACAAATAACATACGTAACCGACGTAACGTATGGTATGTGATGTGTACGTCCTATTTGACTTATTTGAGCCGAAACACCCACTCTCAAAAAAAAAATTAATAAATAAATAAAAATTTGGCGTAACTATGGTGTATAATTTTAATATGCTACGAAAAATATTACGAAAATGCATTGACTATCTTTTGACGTTTTTTTTTTTTTTTTTTAATTTTTTTTCTCCGCGAGCTTTTAATTGTATACTTTTTATTAAAATTCCTGCAAAATATAAAACCGGGACATTGTCGATTTTTGCAAAATCTTGCCGGGACTTTAGTGTTGAAACCGGGACTGTCCCGGCTAATCCGGGACGGATGGTCAGCCTATCGGAGACCTATGTTTGCGATTATCATGCTCCTGTGCTGGTATAATAATAATGCTGTTCGTAAACCCGGTAAACCCTGTTTCCTTGCACCAAAAAATGCGCATTCCATTTGAATAACCATAGGCGATTGTCAGTTTTGTTGCAATTAAAGAATATGGTTTACGAACAGCATGAATGTGTTGGTCTGTGTTATAGTCATTCATTTAAATTTTGATCACTAAATAAATGGGTGTGTGTATGTATATATTATTATATATATTACACACAATAAATAATTGCCCACACAATTAAAAAAACTAAAACTTACTTAGTTAATAACATAATAATAAAGAATAAAAAAATGTCTGATATCAAACCAGAGATATTACTAAAAATAATAATTAAGCAAATAACCTCAAATTTTTAAGATTTTTATTTTAACAAAAAATAAAATAAAAATGCCAGTACATAAAATTATTTGTAATACATTTTATGTAAAAGCCAGAAATGTGTCTGTACGTGGTCTGTACTTTAGGGGAAAAAAATGTGTTCATATTTTTAATGATATTGTTATAACGGGATGACAGACACATTCATAGCTTTTCTTCTTTTATAATTACTTTACATGGACTCCAGCTATAGTTAGACATTATTGAAACAACTGAATATTACACCGATGGTTTTCAGAGATCTAAGTTTCACTCATACCACTTCTTAAGATCCACAGTCTTTTCAAGTCCCTGGCGATACTTGTCCACTAAAGAATGGAAAGCTTTATCTTCTGTTTCATCTCTGCTTGGTTTCTTTTTCTTGTTTGCTGAGACTTGCATTTCCTAAAATATACAAAAAAATTTAAATCAAATAATCATCTAACATATATATATATATAAAAGAATAGAGGAAACCAGCAAGTGCCTTGCCATAGTGCAAAGCCCACATAATAAAGAGGTTGAGCGCAGCACACAACTCACGCAGTTGATTTTATTTTGTGATGGATGTACTTGATTCTAAGCCAATACGATGCCGTTCACCAGCGTTCACCAGTTACGTCACTGATAAGGTGGATAAAAATACACCCGGTGATATGATGTCTTTGGTGAATTCCTTTAAGCTGCGCGACCTTGGCCAAAACTTTTCTCGGAGCATCTATCCTCTTATATATGGACCTTGGCCATAGTGGAAAGAGTTCCAATTTGGAAAACACTCTTGACAGGGGATAAAAAATAAATAAATAAACAAATAAAAATAGCCGACTTTTCCCACTATGGTAAGGCTTACACTGATTTCCTCTATCCATTTCTTTTTTATGATCAACCAAACTACTATGGTTTATTTTCCTAAATTTTGCCAATAAGCAACTATTAAATTTAATATCATTTTTAACAATCCTCATGTGCGTATGTTCCACATTTATTTGGAATTCAAAAGAGATACCTACAAGTCTTGCAAAATATTGAAAAGCACTCATACCCCTGTAAGCTGCAAAGCTAACTAACTAGGTAAACGTAGTTGTTATTTTGATTGTTGCAACAATTAACCTGCATTATCACAATAAAATAAAGGAAAAACAAATTGAGGTTTAGGTTGTCAATGAGTGCCACTCAACCGAGTAAGGTGAAAAAAGTGTGCAATGTTGGGGTTGAGTTGCACTAAACATTGCTGTAGCAAAATGCCAACATTTTTGATATGGGAGCAAATCAACATTTTTATTAGTGCTTAAAAAAATTAAACATTGAGCAATTTAATTTTTTGGTGCAATATAACTGCATTTTAAGGCTACTTGTTAGGAGAATTTTTCAATTCTGTTTCTTTGAATATGGCACTCATTCACCTCATAATTACTTTTCAAATTATAATTTGTACTTTAAAATGTTAGAGATTTTGAAGCAAGCAACTTACAATATTTAAAAAAAAAACTTATTTAACATTGTAAGCCTTCTTCCAGCCCCATAAAGCATAGTAATAATAATATTTGCAAGTAGATGACTCTTGCCACTGATATTGTCATTTAAATACATTATGTTGATATTTTACCAAGTTTTCAATATAGATTCATATAAAAGTATTTTACCTTTTGCTTTTTCATTTTCTTTTCTAACACATTTTTACGCTGGAGTTTATTTGTCTTTTTTTCATGTTGTATGGTTTGCCTGTGTATTGCTGCCTGAGACTTGAGAGCACCTCTTGTTGCTAACTTCACAGTCTGGCTTGGATGTGCTTCAAGACCTGAGAAACTGTTACTCTTTGCCTTCCTTTTCTATTTGCTGAAAGTGGGGTTGCACTTTGCCCACTTTACTGCAATCATTAGATTGTCCAGCTTCTTTCTTTTCACGCTGATAGTATGGATTTTTGTTGCGACTTAGTTCCATTCTCTTTTGCTTGGCATTCAAAATTGCTTTATTTTCTATCGAGAAACCAACCACGGGGCGCTGAAATATTTATTTTCATTAACAAGTTTCAAAATTTTAAATACACACATAACACAGCATTTCATTGAAGATAAAGTCACACTTGACCAAGATTGAATTTTTCATCATTCAACTAACTGCATAAATTTTTTAAGGTTAATCTCATTTACTCTTATGAGAAAAATATATGACAGGTTTAAAATTAAATAATACTAATATATAATCAATCTTGTTTGAGTGTGCAGGACAGACTTTGTTATTTCTGTTACCATACAATAAATCAAAATTCTTCTTTATTAAAAAATATAACAATGGAACAAAAAAATGGAAAATAGAGATTTAGAGGTTTAGCACTGACAAGTGTCTGGCCCTGATTACACCCAAACATGATACTTGACACTACTTACTCTTTGCTTTGAGAAAATATTAGGATTGTTGTTCAGAACCCTTAATGTTGCAAGTGCATCATCATGCTGCTTGAAAGTCACAAATCCAAATTCCTTGGAGACACCTCTACCTTGGGAATCGACATTTCTCAAATCTCTCATCACACGTACCTTTAAACAAAATTAAAAAAAATATATATTGTATTTTATGAACGTGTCAGATACAAAAGCAGACATTGGCTGCATGGTTCATTTTTCTCCCACATATGGCTGTAAGCTGCAACCTCTAGTTAAACCTTAGTTATCTTTTTTTAATTGTTGCAACAATCAAAATAACAACTTAACTACGGTTTAACTAGTTAGTTAGCGTCGCAGCTTACGGGGGTTAGTAAGAGAAAATGACACTTGCAGCAAATGTCTGCTTTTGCATCTGACATGTTCATACATTTATAATATACAGTACTGTATTGCCACCCCCCCCCCCCCCCCCTTTACCAAAGTTTAGAGTATCTATAATAATAAGCTACTTATATACACAATACACACGCTTGTGATAATATATTTTACATTTCAAAAACTCTTTAAATTTGCAAAGCTATTATTATGAGGAAAACAGGCACTGAATTTGAATGGTAACATATATATATATATGTATATATATATATATATATATATATATATATATATATATATATATATATATATATATATATATATATATATATATATATATATATATATATATATATATAATATATATATATATATATATATATATATATATATATATATATATATATATATATATATATATATTATTTATATATATATATATATATAATTATATATATATATATTAAAGAAAAGGATAGAATAACCAGCAAGGGCCTTACCACAGTAGAAGTTCTATGGAGAGGTCGAAGTCTCGCATGGCACAGTGTTTTGTTATAAAAAAGTTTATTTTATAACTGAGAGCTTTCGTCATATATTAATGACATTATCAATCAAAGAAGAAATTTACTTGAGCACATCACTAAGCAGTGTCTTGTCTTGTGTCAAGTACAAGACAAGACACTGCTTAGTGATGTGCTCAAGTAATTTTCTTCTTTGATTGATAATGTCATTAATATATGACGAAAGCTCTCAGTTATAAAATAAACTTTTTTATAACAAAACACTGTGCCATGCGAGACTTCGACCTCTCCATAGAACTTCTACTGTGGTAAGGCCCTTGCTGGTTATTCTAGCCTTTTCTTTAATATTGATCCTAACCGCGATGGTTTTTTCCTTAAATTGATATATATATAATATATATATATATATATATATATATATATATATATTTATTTTATTTAACTCATATAGAATACAGTATTATACAGTTTTGAGGTCATTATATATTATTCCGCTTCAGAGAGCTATTCGCTCGTGTCGAAGCAATATCATAGTTAGAAATTATATAAAAAAAAAAGATAAGAAAGATTAAAACCACAGATTAGATTACCACAATCACATGTATATTATTTTGAGACGAGAGTTAAGAAAAAGAAGGAGAAGAAAAATTAGTGTATTTAACAATGTAAAATAAAGAACTTTTAATTTTTTTTTTTAAATTTCCAACTATATAATAACTTAAAATGCTTCTGTTCTTATGTGGGTATAATGTAGGGAGCAAAGCTGAAGAAAGGAGGTATGAAAGGTAATCATATTAATACAAACCTCAAATAGCCTAGAACCTGGTGGAGAATGTTTCTTTATAATTTTTCTTAATCCTTCATCATCTAAAGTTGCTGGTAAATTGTGAATTACAATTCTATTTCTAGAAACTATCATACTAAGATTCCTCAGCATTTGTGTTTTCCACTGTTCCAGTTGTAAACGTTTACCCATGTCTGCAGCAGACACATCCTTTGCAGCTGGACTTCCTGCCTGAACAACTGTAATAATATTTGAAATAATATAAAACAAGATCTCTTACAATTAGATATCATTTATAATATAATAATAATAATAAAAAAAAAAAAAAAAAAAAAAAAAAAACATTTCGGTTTGAATTGCAAATCAAAGAAAAGTAAAAGATAATTATGTGTCCGCAACTTGACAACAGACAACTTGCATGCCGTTTTTTTATGGTCTTAAAAAATTCTTTAGGAAAAATGAATAATATTGGTGCATATAAAACTTCTTAAAAAATGCTCCTTCATATTTAAAATAATTTTTGAAACTCAAATTTTATTTGAAGTAAAGACGGTGGCCATTACGCCAAAAGACGGTTCGCGTTTCTTTTGCTTTTTAATTGTTGAAATCGTTCAAACGAGTTCGCTCCAACTGATGAATTTTTTTCAACGGCCGAATTTTTTAAAAAATATGTATTTTCTCCAACAGAGCTGTTTAAAAAATTCGGCCGTTGAAAAAAATTCATCAGTTGGAGCGAACTCGTTTGAACGATTTCAACAATTAAAAAGCAAAAGAAACGCGAACCGTCTTTCGGCGTAATGGCCACCGTCTTTACTTCAAATAAAAATTTGAATTTCAAAAATTATTTTAAGTATGAAGAAGCATTTTTTAAGAAGTTTTATATGAACCAATATTATTTATTTTTCCTAAAGAATTTTTTAAGACTATAAAAAAATGGCATGCAAGTTGTCTACTGTGGTAATCCAGGTATGGTTAAGTCACAATTTAATCACAGCAGTAAAAATTCTCTCATTAGCGGCCTTGTGCTTGCAATTTAGCGTACCCCCCTTTTTTTGTATCTATTTAATTAGAGATTTTTGGGTAATATAGCTTTCAATATAGTGTGCTTTAATTATAATTATCTAATTATATATAATTATATCTTATTATAGATCATATCTAATTATCTTTAATAATAATTCTAATATTATTATTTATAACTGAAAAATCATCATTGTACAAGTTTGATAAAATGGTAAATTCCATTAATGTTTTTATCCTTATCCGCTTTATGACGTTTGAATACATTCTTAATTTAAAATAAAGCATTGCTTCATTACCTCCTTCTTTTATCAGGTACAAGTTTCGTCCATCTTTTCCTCTCTTTTCTGCTTTCTGGCTTGCTGACTGGTTTTGCAGTTGTTGCCTATCAAGAGCTAGGTGGGTTTCCAAGATACTGTTACCAAATTCCAGTTGACTGGAGTCTGCAGCCAAACATGCATCAGCACTCTCTTTACGCTGAAACAATACAAAATTACACTAGCTCTATTTTCTTATATTTTAAGGTTACAAGGTGTTATGTTTTATGTTTAGTCATTGATTTTTTATTCATTTTCCGTTCACGAAATGGCAGATGCGGTTTCATGATGTCACAGCTCACTGGGCCTTATGCGCAGAAACAAGTGAGCTGTGACGCAGGGCTTAAAGTAGATCTGAAGTCTTACCGGAACGCAATAGTGAGATGATTCCAAACCCCATTGGGGGGTCTGGGGGGCGCAGCCCCTCAGTTGCCCGCCGCAGGAGAACAAAATTTGAAAAAGGGGCGTGGCATTCTTATTTTTTGCTTAATTTTAAGCTAAAATGTTTTAGCTAGGTTTAAAAAATTAAAATAAAATTGATTATAATTAGAGACCAGATTTTCAGGTGATCACCTTTTTGTTGCTATGAATAATATATTATGTTCCTTTTATATAAGAATGTCCACGAAGTAGCAACTTTCGAGCCGTTTGAGATCAACTCTTTTTTTCTCACCTTTTTTTAGGTTTTCACTTTTTTTCACCTTTTCATCAAATTTTCATCAAATTTTTTCACCTAAATGAGGATTTTTTTTTTTTTTTTTTTTTTTTTTGTTAAGAATTTACAAAACGTTTATAAAAAATGATTTTTTTAACCGCAATTTTTTAAAACAGAGAGATTCAATAATGCTGTTCGTAAACCCTGTTCTATTACACCAAAAAATGCGCATCCCATTTGTATAACCAAAGGCGATCGTCATTTTAGGAGCAACACTATTGTATGTCATCTATAGTAACATTTTTTTAAATTTATTTTTAAATCATAATTTGTTGTTGTTGTTGTTGTTGTAGGTTGTACTTGTAACCACAAAATACCTATAGGCAGTATAGCATACACTAAAAAAAAAAATAATAATAATAATAAAGTTATTTTTTTATTTTTACTTTTTTTTAAAATTTTATCACTTTTTTTCTGAATTTATCACCTTTTTTAACTTTTTTTTTTTTTTTTTCCTTTTTTTGTGAAAAAAAATCACCTTTTCAAGACATTTTTTTACCAAAATTTTCATCTGAAAATCCAGTCTCTACTTATAATTAATTTAATTTATTTTGATTTTTATAATGAAAAAAATTGTATATACATTTTTATAATAATATTAATATGTACTGTATTTTGAAACAACTTTTTGTTTTTCAAATTTAATTTAGGAAAACAAAAGACAAGATTTTTTTTATATTTTCAAAGGTTAATGGTTAATATTAAAATTATGAGTGTGCAATGCCATATCATTTTGATTGATTATTTGATGAAAATATGCTGACTTATGAGTGAAATTTGAGAAACATTTTATTCTATTTATTTTTTAACATCGGTGCTCATAAAATTTATAGATTACTTTTATGATAATTAATCTATAAATTCAGCAAAAAAACATCACTTTTTATTTTAATAAGTTTAAAAAAATATTTAGAAAATAGTTGGTAGAGATTAGAGCACGTTGAATTGAAGAGTAAGTCTGATGCTGTTTTATAATGTTGTGTCTTTGACGTAGTGTGAGAACGTGAGATGCTAGGCACATCGTATTTTATTTTGACACTATACCTCCATCCCTTTAACGTCTACTTTTTAACTAGCTAAAGCTAGAATATTTGATCCCTAGTCCCAATTTACTATTTAAATTAGAGAATTTTCGCGTTTTATTAATTTTCAATTCAACGTGCTCTAATCTCTACCAACTATTTTCTAAAATTTTTTTTAAACTTATTAATACTAACCGCGATGGTTTTTTCCTAATACGCACTTTTTATTTTAAAATTATAAAATAAATTGATTATATAAAAAAGCCAATTTATAGAAAACCAATGGAAATATAAGTTTGATTCTGGTGATATTTCATGTCATCTCGCAATGGGCTCAGTAGATGTATGAAAAAAAAAAAAAAAAAAAAAAAAAAAAAACTGAACTAAAATAATTCACGAAAACTCAAATAAATTTGAATATATTATTTGTTTTACCTCAAAATTCTCTTACCGGAACTGTGTTCCGGCAGACAAATTCTTACCGGTACGGCGTACCGGTGCGTTCCGGCTTACTTTAAAGGCCTTGTCAACTTACTTTTTTATCATTTAGAATGCTAGACAGATAATTACCATACCTTATTATACATGAATTAGACACCATCACGTTGAATTTGTATTTATTTTCGTTTATTTTCCTTTTTGCGGTTATATCACTATCTGACGCCACAGTGCACCGATGGGGCCATGATGAGTCAAAGAATTTGAGGGGAGGGGATCACGTGACCAAAGCGGTGTGACCGAGTGTGACTCTGATTGGCGGATGAGATGCAAGACCGCGTAAAAGTTTGAATCGTATTTTCGAGGTTCTACTTTAGAGATTGCGCGCAGAGTATAATTACCATGATTTATTATATTATATGTACAAAGAAGAATATATAATCATAAAGATTATTTTTAATAAGTAGATCATTTTCTGCATTTCTACCAAGTACTGATAACAGGCTATAAATGTTACACATTAGAAAATAATTGCGCGTAAACATATGCTACGAAGATCATAACGCGTGTGTACCACTGTGTCTGTATTGATACTGGCGACGTCGCTCTCTCTCTCTCTCTCTCTCTCTCTAGGAAATATGAGTGAGCTAGCTTGGCGACCGGCGACACTACCGGCGTGCCGGTGTGCGTGCTGTTTCAGCTACCCACTGCTCTGCTGCCTTGTGTGTTGGTCGGGGAGTCGCCAGCACACGCATCTCAATCTCTTCGCTCTCCTCTCACCCCTCTCCACCCCCTCTTTCTCAATTTGATAGTATAGAAGGAGTATTTTTATTTTATGTGTTACAAGTATTTTTTTTTAACCTTCGTTTTCTCCCACTCTCGCAAAGATTATAAAATAAAATATTTGGTTGCGTTGCTATATTATTATAACAAATAAATTAATATAACAATTACATAGGTAGAATACAACGTATTTATTTATGCACCCATAAAAACAATTAAAAAGACTTAAAATAAAAATGCTTCTTCTATGCTATCAAATTGAGAAAGAAGGGGTGGAGAGGGGTGAGAGGAGAGGGAAGAGATTGAGATGCGTGTGCTGGCGACTCCCCGACCAACACACAAGGCAGCAGAGCAGCGGGGGGCTGAAACAGCATGCACACCGGCACGCCGGTGTCGCCGGTCGCCAAGCTAGCTCACTCATATTCCTAGAGAGAGAGAGAGAGAGAGAGAGAGAGAGCGACGTCGCCAGTATCAATACAGACACAGTGGTACACAGCGTTATGATCTTCGTAGAATATGTTTACGCGCAATTATTTTCTAATGTGTAACATTTATAGCCTCTGTTATCAGTTACTTGGTAGAAATGCAGAAAATGATCTACTTATTAAAAATAATCTTTATGATTATATATTCTTCTTTGTACATATATATATATATAATATAATAAATCATGGTAATTATACTCTGCGCGCAATCTCTAAAGTAGAACCTCGAAAATACGATTCAAACTTTTACGCGGTCTCGCATCTCATCCGCCAATGAGAGTCACACTCGGTCACACCGCTTTGGTCACGTGATCCCCTCCCCTCAAATTCTTTGACTCATCATGGCCCCATCGGTGCACTGTGACGTCAGATACGTGATATAACCGCAAAAAGGAAAATAAACGAAAATAAATACAAATTCAACGTGATGGGGTCTAATTCATGGATATTAAGGTATGGTAATTATCTGTCTAGCATTCTAAATGATAAAAAGGTAAGTTGACAAGGCCTTTAAGCCCTGCTGTGACGTCATAAACCTGTACCTGCCATTTTGTGAATGGAAAATAAATTAGAAATCAATGACTTCGGCCAAATCAACGTTGATATTCAGGCATTTTAGACATTAGACAAGTTTTTTGTTCTAGGTGCTTCAAGATAAATAGTTTATAACTTTAATCTGAGTGTTTGAAATTTCAGCACATGCTTTAACTAAACTAAGCTGTACTTAAAGAGACTACAAACAATAAAGAATGGTTACTAACCTGAAATTTAACAAAGGCAGTTCCTTTCGAATGCTCTGTAACAGGATCTGTGCATATGAGAGCATAAACAACAGGTCCAAACTTCTCCATACAAGTTTTGAGCTCCTCTTGTCGAGCAGTGAAAGGCACACCTTTGAGGAAAACAGTCCGACCCTCTTGAACATCACGAGGTGGTGGTGGGTGTTTTGAGTTTTTTCTCTCTGACTCACTGTCTGTGTCTTCATTGTCACTGTTTACTTTAGTCTCAATTTCATCTTCTTCTTCACTATCATCTGAGCTGCTTTCTGGCACTTTTTTTGTCTTTATTTGCATTCTACCAGGAATAAAAGATTAAAAATTTCAAGTGGAACATCGAGCAAAAGCATTAACATGCTGCATCAAATCCTCATTGAACGAGATGAGCATATCGAGCATGCAAGATTGGCATGACATCACTTTCGGCACTCACATCTGGCCACTAAAGATGTAGTATGAAACAAGCAATGATGTCACTATTAACACTTGCATGCTTCCAGGTGTGAATGTCATTGACTTTAACTTGTATTGCTGATATAATTGCCTAAAACAAGTTTTGCTCAAAAGGTGAGAGTACCATACAATATGAGTAAACTGTTGAATATTTAAGTCCGGAATAGGAAATAAACCATCAAGGTAAGGGTATGATACATTTGAAAATAAAGGATATTAGTATGAAACCAGCAAGGGCTTTGCTATAGTGAAGAGAGTCCTATAATTTGGTAAAAATCTTGTTAGCACAAATAAATAATAATAAAATAAATACGTAAAAAAAAAAAAAAAAAAAAAAATGATGCTGTTGTGGCCAAACCGCACTTTTACTTTTAGAGGGTTTGCTTACTTTCACGCATCTACGTTTATCGGGATAGCCATAGATACACACATCTACATGTATCACAACACTAGGTAAAAAATAAAAATAAATAATAATAATCCTAATAAAAAAAAAAAAATAATAAAAAAAAAAAACTACATAAAACAGGTGTAGAACATGTTAGTGTAAACCTGTTGTCACGATAAACGTAGATGCGTGAAAGTAAGCAAACCTGCTTAAAGTAGAAGTGTGGTTTAGCCACAACAGCATTGACTTATTGGATAGCTTTCTGCAACTAACTCCAGAGTAACTGAGTGTGTTATGGCTTTGTCAGTCCTCCACAACACACACATTGGCTTTGTTTGTACTGAATAATGGCTGTTGCTTTGTGTTACTTTTTTTTTATGTCTGTGCTTGATTTAGCAAGGTTTTCATTGAATTGTGAGACTCTTTTCACTCTATCACTTTTTTTTTTTCTTTCTTTTCTTTTTTTTTTTTTTATCCTCAAAACATCGACGTTTCATAGTTCTCTTTTCCCCCCTCAAATTTATCATACATTTTAGAATATTTTTCTATTGTATACAAATTTAAAAAATTTACCTTTTGAGTTCTGGTTTATCATCAACTTCATCTTCATCAGAGCTAAGGACCTCTTCTTTCATTTCTTTTTTTATAGCTTGTGTTTGAGTGCTGCTGAATACATCTTTTGGGATGGCCCAGTCTACAATGATTGGTCGATCTAGATGTACAGAAAATAAAGTACTAAAATTAGTATAATGGTCCATTAAAAAAAAAAAAAAAAAAAAAAAAAAAAAAAAAAAAAAAAAAGCGATAGGCTACATGATAAATAAATAAGAAAAATAAAATTGACAAAAAAGAGGGGGTAGGAAGAGGTGTTAGTCGATAGATGCAGGAAAGAATATAAATTCTATTCCAGTGCAAAATTAAACACCGCACAAGGGTATGCACTAATCTCTCATATTATATTCTGTACAACATATTAATTAGAGGGCCAGCACAGTGGCTGGTGAAAATCTTATTCAGACGAAGCAAACAAAGCACCTCACCTCTAGCCAAGATACTACATACAAGATAAGGACACGCTCGACCAAATTGGGCCGCCGCGAAATTCAAAATGAGCCTCTAAGCCAATCAGCGCCCGAGTTGAACGTCACGTGATCAATATTGACCAATCACAATGCCGCTAAAATTTACATGGGACCAGTTGGTGTCGCTATCTTGTATGTAGTATCTTGCTCTAGCCATGGACTCATCAGCATGACAAGGAGAGAGAAACCGTTGTTCTATCTCCAGCCAAGAAGACTGGAGAAGAACTTGGTGCTCTGTGGGTTATGCCAGGCTGTGGGTTTTTATACCTGCAGCCAGGTGACTCATGAACAGAGCACACTAACATCACCATCTTTCACATTTTTTTCTTTTAAATTAAATATTTTTATTTCTTTAAAGGCGTAGAACACCTTGAACAAAAAAGTTGCGTAATATCCTAAAAAAACGGAAAATCAACATTGATTTGGCCGGAGTCATTAATTTCTAATTTATTTTCCATTCACAAAATGCCACTGGCGGTCACTGACGTCACAGCTCGCCTGGTCCATGCGCGCATAAACCAAATGTTTTTTTTTTAAATAGAATTGTGGATTTTTTGGAGTAGGAAACAGGGTGACAGGGTTTACGAACATTTTTAATGTATTTATGCTGAATATACTTCAAAAAGGGTGGATTCAGGGGGGAGGGGAGGGTCTGGGGTGCGGATCCCTCCTGTGTTGCAAAATTCTGAATACGCCCACGCTTTAATGAGATATTGAATTTTAAATTTGTGAGCTATAGAAACACACATACTCAGAAGAGATTTTCCACTTGCTTCTTGAATAGCTTGAGCAGCATCTTCTCTGGATAGAAACTCAATAAAACCACAACCTACAAGTTTTCCATCTGGTTTCTTTAGTAGGTTTACTTCTTTGATTTCTCCAAATTGGCTAAAATGTTCTCTGAACTTGTCCTCTGTGATCTGAAAGGATATGTAACTGTGATTATAATACAGATTATATTTGTAATGGAAATAAAATGCAGTAAATAATTGCAGAAATGCATAATGTATTAAATTTAAAATGTAAAAATAGTTTTACTTTGAATGGAATATTCCTGACAATCAGCCTTCCTTTTTTTCGTCTACTTTGCCATATCTCTTTGTTTGCTTCTCCACCAGCTCTTTCTCTCTTCTGCTTTGGTTTCAAAGTTTCCTTAAATTTGTTCCCTTTTTTTGTTCTCTTTTTCTCAGTGCTGGAACCTGACAGACAAAACATTTCGAAGTTACTTTTCAGATAAATACATACGTGTGATAAACGCTTGCTGTCAAATTTATTCAGGACAAGTGTGTGTTGTAGGTACTGTATGCATATGTATGAAATAATTCATGTTTTATGGATTTTTATTGTAGTTTAGTACATATATATATATATTTTTTTATTCTGCTTCCATGCAGTAAATACGTTTTTTATCATAATATGTATATTATTATAAATACCGGTACATATATGTATGTAAAAAATAAAAATGTCTATGACGTATGTATGTACAGTATCATATAATATGATACTGTACATGATACATGACATGCAGAGGCGCAATGTATGTATGCCTGTATGGTATACATATATGGCAATTAATTAATGTACATACCGGTACATATGCATAATACATATATACATATATTATGTAATGTAATATGCACGTATATGTATGTATATGTAACTATCATCATATGATATATGATACATAATTATGAATGTATGTACTTACTTACATACGTGTATGCATACAATGTATGTATGACATACATACATACATATGTATGTACATATTATACATATTTCACATACACATACATATAATATATTTGTGTATGTAATATGTATACATACATACATATGCTTCACAATATATAGGGACTATTTAATTAATTAGGATTTAGGACGAATAATTTGGTAAAACAAAAAAAAACTTACCAAGGCCTTCAAGAAACCCCCCTCGACGTTTCATGGTGAAAAAATTGGTGATATGTACTATAATCCCTAAATTGTGGCGAAACAGTAAAACTGCTGCAAAAAGGACTTTGGTAAAATTAGTAACTGCTTCTATATAGAAAACCGTAGAAAACTATGATAATTGGTGGTATGAATAAGCCAAGAACGGACCATATATATAACCTCTTTGGAACGGACAACACGTGCACAATAACAAAATTTCACCAGCTGATTTTTTGTTGTAAAAGCAGTTAAAGTTTAAAGTACGTGTGACGCAGGTCGCAGTGTAAAGCGTCATTGGGGCGTCATTTATCAAGCAAGGTCATTGGTTTTTATTATCACGTGGTCAATAACAACCAATCACAAAACAATAAAAAAAAACGCATCATGACTGTGCCGCACACTCGCACTTGCTCGCACTGCATCTAGGAAAGGCATCTTCAACCTTCAACATACTGTTTTCCAGTGTTTTCTGCACAGCGCTGCACAGTGCACAGGTCTGCACAGGTCTGCACAGGTCTTCTGTTTATGTTGTCATTTGTCAACACCTGGTAAACACTGGTAAACACAACACCGACCGCAACACAGAGTCAGAGAAGAGCATTATTAATGATCTTTCATTTCTTAAAAATTTAATTAAGATTACTTATTAATTACCGTGAGTATCACATAAGGCACACATAACGCTAGTCTGTTTCGCTCGCGTTTATATATGTACATATGTATGTACAAAACCAACCACATATCTTTAAAACCACATAAGTTTAAGAACGGGGCACCGGTGGCCGCAGCGTTTTCTCATAAAAAAGATATGGCATATAGTGTCGTGGTGTGGTGGCGGGTTTCCTATTCAAATCGTTCTCAAACTTTTGGCCAGAGCTGTACCTGTACACTGGTCCCGAATAAATCTGATCGTCGCTTGCGTTTATAAGACTCCTGACATTTGGAGAGATTCATGCTTTGGTCAGATTTATTCGGGACCAATGTATGTACAGTATATACTTGTACAAATGCACAGAAATTAAATGAGAGGTATTGCATTTTGTCAACATATCATTCATATTTTTCTTGACCTTTCTTGTTTATTTATTATTTCAGTTGGTTATGCATCCAGACTTGTCCCCTCATTTACACAGTGATGAATGCAATCATCTGATCAGCGAATTGCAGAATTGTCACGCTCAGGTAATTTTTACTTTCTAATTCATCAGGAAACTAGCAAGGGCCTCACCAGTCCCTTCAGTAAAGAAGATGTCCTATGTAGTTTGGTGAAAATCATGCTAGCACAGAAATAATAACCACATATATAGGTATATAGCTTTTATCGCAATACTCTAAGAGAACTGGAGCATATGTGTGTGAACAAAAGCCTTTGTCAGATTCGCAGCTTTTGCCTTTTCAAGCTAGGAGAGAAACTATACATATAAAGAATTTCTGTTCCTTTTAATTTGAGTTTGGTGTTGCAGTTTCCTAGCTTAATTTATCCTATTGCATGCCTAGATGAACTTTACATTACTTTATATATATATATAAATAAATATATAAATTGTATTATATATTATGAATATTATTATATTACATACTCAATTTAATGTATGTAGGTGACCGACTTGGACCGGAAATCGTTAAAAGAATAACTATTTTCACTTTTTTTTTTTTGTACATTATTTATTTACATAACAAAACAAACACTAAAATTTTCAAATAAAATCAAGTAAATTTAAAATATGATTTTTTGTTCCGAAAAAAGTTTAATTAATACTTTTAATTTTAAAAAAGTTTCTAATTTGACTAAAATTTGAATTCTCCACATTTACATGTTATCTTTAAAGTGAAATAACTGACAAATCTGATCATGTTTTCACATGTTTGGTGTAGTGTAACTAAACTTTTAAGTACCGTTTCTTCTTTATTTTTTGTTTATATTATATTGCGCAACCGTCTAGTTTGTGATAAAGCAAACTATATTAACGGTTGTTCCTACTACAAGCAAGATCGACCCATAAAAAGAAATCTTAGCAACGGACCAACAATGCAAAGGTTCCTAGGAACCTTTATCCATAACAACACATGTAATTTTAAGGTTTTTAATGTTTTTTTTTTTTTTTTATAACATTAATTGAAAAAAAAATTGTCAATCTTGCTTGTAGGAGAAGCCGAAAATATAGTATGCTTTACTTTACGAGATATCAGTTGGTCACCTACCCCCTTAAATGTATACTTCTACCATGAATATTTAAGTAAACAATAGAAATACCAGCAAGAGGGTCTTGCCAAATTAGAGGTCTCATGTGGCACAGGGTTTAGTTATAATGTTTGTATTTGTTTGTTTTGTAGAACTTTTAACATTGTAATACTGTAACATTAATAATAATAATAATACTGAGCACATTACAGTGTGTATAGTCTTGTACTGTTGATTGATTGATATTGTCATAACGATGACAAAAGCTCTTGGTTATACAAGCATAACCAAACTCTAATCAGGCTACTTCATACGCTATGTAAAATTGTGTCTCCGTTTTCAATCAGTTGCGTGTTCGCCTTCACCAGGTGGCTCTGACTGACATCGCGAACACCTAACCCCACCACCACACGATGCATTCGAACACTCATCCCTCCCTTTTGTACATAACATTTTGCCTATTATATATATATATATATATATATATATATATATATATATATATATATATATATATATGTGTGTGTGTGTGTATATATATTTTTTTTTTCTTTTGCGCAATCTTTTTCAAGAGGAGGTGAAAAAACTATCAATGCATTACTTGACTTCTAATTGTCGTAGAATCATGAATGAAACAAGAAAATAAGTTGTTTTTTCCAAAACTATGTAATCAATGATACAATTAAGGCTATCATGAATATTTAAGAAAGTTAATATTTCGATTGAACTTTTATTACTCTTGCGGTTTCATGCTGTGACTACCCTGCCCGGCCCTTTTCGGGAGGGAGTGAAAAATATCAATCCATTACTTGACTTCTAATTGTCGTAGAATCACAAATGAAACGAGAAAATTAGTTATTTTTTTACAAAACTATTTTATAAATGATAAAATTAAGGCTATCATGAATATTCGAAAAAGTTAATATTTCAGTTGAATTTTTATTACTCTTGCGGTTTCATGCTGTGACTACCCTAAATACCCTTCCGGTTGCCTCGTCCCCCTCCTCCCCCATTGGAGGGAGATTGTAAACTTTTCTTTCATACTGAAAGAGACCTTTCGACAGTAAGAAAAAGGGACAATGTGTACAACTACTGCCATCCTGTGAACAGAAACATGGGAAAAAAAAAAAAAAAAAAAAAAAAAAAACAGCGACGTTCCGTCCATATGGTCTAGAGTTATGTATTATATTCTTTATTATATGCTATAACTAAACTCTGTGCCATAAGAGATGCTTCTATCTCGTCAATATAACTGCTATTTTGGTTTGGCCCTTGCTGGTATTTCTATCCTTTTCTATAATATTTATCCTAATCACAAGTTTTTTTTTCTTTAATTTGTACACTTCTACAAGGCAATAAAATAAAAGTGTATATCTAAAATTATGTTTATTGCCCCATTACTTTTTATTTACATTATGATTCAATTCATTTTTGCTTCTTCTACTGCTATATGTTTTTGTTTATTTTGTTAGTATAAAATATATTATTATCCATAGTACCAATTATATTATATCGAGTATTATTTTTCAGTCATTCATGCAATTATTCTTTTCAGAAAAAAGTTGGACGCTTTCTTGGTTTTTGCAACAATCTTGATAAAGAGCTGGTTAAGTGCTTAAGAGCAGAGGTAAGCTAGTTTATACTTTCATTTTAATTTTGTTTTTATTTAAGCTGCACTAGCATTTGTCTAGCAATTGATTACTATTAGGTACCAATGGTATTATTATTTTGCAATATTATTACAGAGAGAGGAAAACAGGAAAAGGAACTTGGAAAAATCACGTTCTAAGCAACGATCAGTCCTAGAAAAACTGTAGTAATTGGTAATTATAAAAAATGGACCCACTTGTTCAATTCAATGTACCATCTATAGAGGATAGTTTTGAAAAGCCAGGAAAAAATTTATCTATGACAGAACGTTACTTCACTCCACGTTATGCTTTAAAAGCATCTGGCATTGAAGGAGAGGATCACTGTGTTTTATTTCATTCAAACAAAATTTGTATTATCACCTTGGCATCTTCTCATCCTGTACTGGCATTTAAGAAAACTGTCAAGAAGATTGACTTTGAGGTTTCAACAAATGTAGATCGTAGTAAAAATAAAGTTTCCGGCAAAGGAAAACACGGAGCACAATTTCTTCAACCAAACTCAACGTTATGTTTTCTTGAATGTTCTGATGGATCACGTTATACAATATGCAGTTGTATCCAAGGAAAACTTGTTGAGGTCAATGAAAATCTAACTGCTTCTCCTAATTTACTTATTGAACACCCCACTGCTGAAGGCTACATCGCTATTGTTTTGCCAAACATCGGGAAAAGTGGAAAACACAAAGAAGAGCTTCTAACACAAGAGGAATATGAAACTGCCATAAAGAAAGAAAAATGTGAATAAATTAGTACTACATTTACTAAAGTCAAGTCTTTGTGTAAATAATATAAAATGAGGAATTGTTTGGTGTAAAATTGTAAAACAATATAAAATAATTAAAAAACATTATTAAAAAAACAAACATCAATATTGTTTTATTGTTGTTGAGACTAGATTACTGAAACACTATTTTAATACAAAATAGTATAACTGAAACACACAATTAATAACTATTAACAAAACAATTTAGTACAAGTAGTGTAAATCAAAGGGGATAATCTATAGTTTATAGAAAGTTACAATTTACAAAAACATTTAATTTTATTAATTACCAAAATAATAGTGGGATGAACTGCTAGTTCTAGGCCACGGAAAGAAAAAAAGATGAGGCTTTTCTAATGCCTTTCTAACTTATTAAATAATTTATCTCTTAATGTGCAAACACACTAAAAAAAAGTATAGGGTATGTATCAATTTGCTTCAAACACTATGGTACAACTCTGGGCTAAAATCACACTACCTCATGAATTATTTTACTAGTTACCAAGTTTATAATTGGGTTTAGTTTTCCTACAATGAAGTAGGTGAAAAATTTGGTAAAAAAGTGTCTAAAAAAGGTGATTTTTTTGCACAAAAAAGTTGAAAAAAAGGTGATAAAACCTGAAAAAAGGTGATGAATTCAGAAAAAAGGTGATAAATTAAAAAAAAAAAAAAAAAAAAAAAAAAAGTAAAATAACTTTTTTTTTTTTTTTTACTTTTTTAGTGTATGCTATACTGCCTATATGTATTTTGTGGTTACAAGTACAATAATAATATACAAAAAAAAAAAAAAAAAAAAAAAAAAGATTCATTGTAATACTATATTTAAAGGAAACAAATAGAGGCAAATTAGCACATCATTTCATTCGGTAATTGGCTCTTCTTCTGCTCCACCTTCATCTTCTGCCTTATCTTCTTCTTCTTCCTCCTCATCTTCACCCTCTACAATCAGTGTTTCCATGTCAATTTCTTCACCCAGTTTATTTATGCTGCAGTTACATACGACAATCATCTCCAGATTGTCGCCAGTTAAATTTGTGCGACGATCTTGCAGTACCAATTTGTAGCTACTAAATCTACTGAAGAAATAATATAATTTTATGTAAAATAGAAGCGCGCAGTTAAAATTAATTATTTTGTTTGTTAACGAACTGTATCAAAAATAAATTTAAAAAAATGTCATTAGATGGCATACAATGAATCTCTGCTTTAAAAAATTACGGTAAAAAAATCATTTTTTTTAAACATTTTGTAAATTCTTAAAAAAAAAAATAAAATAATTCCTCATTTAGGTGAAAAAAGTTGATGAAAAGGTGGAAAAAGGTGAAAATAGGTGATAAAACCTGAAAAAAAGTGAAAAAAAAAAGTTGAAAAAAAGTGAAAACCTAAAAAAAGGTAAAAAAAAAAAAAAAAAAAAAAAAAAGTTGATCTCAAACGGCTCAAAAGTTGCTAGTTTGTGGACATTCTTATAAAAAAGGAACATATTATTCATAGCAACAAAAAGGTGATCACCTGAAAATCCGGTCTCTAGACATCAGTGACATCCCAATATTATATAGATTTTTTTTAGCAAATTCAAGTACTGTACTACTTTTTTATCAACCACGAGGTTTCTCAACTAATGTTATGCGATACAATACCTGGATAGAATAAAAAAAAAAAAAAAATTTAGCAACAGAATCAACATTGAGGCAAATTCAAGTAATTAATGAAGGGAGATCTATAAAATAATAATCTAAAATTTGACCTTTTTTTTTTTTTTTTTTTTTTTGATTAGGATCTTTTGTGACTTGTAAAATTTAGTGAAATCAACATAATACAAATCACATGAATTACAGGTAAGCAAACTGCTGCAAATTATTCACGAGAATAAACTGTTAATTAGAAGAAAAACTCGGAGAGGTTAAATTCACATTACTTTGATATAAAATTGCCTGCAATTAATAATTTGCTTTGGGATTAAATATGCCTGCATCACACACTTAAAACCCCTAATATTCTGTTCCCACAGTGTTTCGTGGATCAAATTGATAGATACGCGCTGATCTACCATAACAAAAAAAAAAAAAAAAAAAAAAAAAAAATGTACCATACGCTTTTTATAAAAGTCTAAATTAATTCTGTTTTGAAAAGTGACAATGACATAAATAAAAACGAGCTCAGGCTAAAGCATATCACAGATTATTTATAGTCTCCACATTTTCTTGTTGATCTTCTTGCTTTGGAGACTTCAGCAGATTTCCCATCACAATGCCAAGGAAGAGCACAAGTCCAACATGATGATTGGAAACAAACTTACGAGCACAGTCACTAGCACTGCTAATGTTCAGGGTATACAGCTGAAAAAAATAATGGAATAAACAGGATTAATGCAAGACACAATGTTAATTTAAGGAAAAATCCATCACAGTTAGGATCAATAATAAAGAAAAGGATAGAATTATCAGCAAGGGCCTTACCACAGTAGAAGTTCTACGGAGAGGTTAAAGTCTCCCGTGGCACAGTGTTTTTGTTGTAAAAAAGTTCATTTCATAACTGAGAGCTTTTGTCATATATGTATTAATGACATTATCAATCAAAGAAGAGATTTACTTGAGCACATCACTGAGCAGTGTCTTAAGTCTTGTATATATAATATGTCTTGTCTTGTATAATATATTATATTATTATATTATATTTTTATATATGGGATATGCTAACAAGATTTTCATCACACTATGAGACTGTCTTCACTATAGTTTGGCTCTTGCTGGTTTACTCCTATCCTTTTCTTTGAAATTTATCATACCTAACCGTTATGCTTCATTTTCCGTTTAAATATATCTCTATCAAATTTACATTTATTATCATCTAAAATAGCGGCCAAAGGCAAAATCATTTATTATGAAAGTGTCTCCTGTGGCTTCATATGGGCTTCAAATTGTTTGACCTTATTTTTCACTAACTGACTTTGCAAATCTGGAATCAGTGAAAGCTAACTTTTTGCACTTTGTCTATCTAAATTTACAAAAAGCAGATTAGTTTATGAATTGACAGGGGAGAAATTCTTTGTTGAGGAACTTCAAGCCCAATTGAAGTTGCCTATAACCCCTGTGTTTGAAACATTTATCAAAAGAAGAGTTGAAAAGTCTAAGGACATCAATGTTTCATTTTACAATACCCAAAAGTTTTTAAAAATTCTAATTGGAAAAATTCAAACTTTAGAAATGGACATATTTTCACAAGATTTGCGGTGCATGGTTTTCTTAACAAGATTTGCATACTTAAAGAGTACCATATGAAAAAGGTATTTTATGTATGTGCAAATTATGTGATGACAAATGTGATTAATATCATTTGTTAAAGTGTTCTACTCATTGTCTTAGTTTAGCGTCATAAACTCCGGAGTATGTTTGTGAATGAAAATGTTTTATATATCAATGTTGTTGCAAACAAAATGTCTATCTCATTTTTTGTCACGCAAACCAAAATCAAGTAAAGCAAAATGTCTATTATCGTATGTTGCCACGCGAAACAAAATATCTATCTCGTTTTTTTGTCATAAGAAGCAAAATGTGTTAGTCGTTTCCAAACATAATGTAGATGGTGCTCAACATACACATTTTGCTAGTCGTGACGAAAAGCGAGATAGACATTTTGCTTTGCGTGACAAAATACAGTGTACACATTATGCTTCACGTGACAAAAAAACGAGACAGACATTGTGTTTGCAATAACATCGATATACTGTTACTTTTAAATTTAAGTGATATTTATGATATGTTGTACACCTTTTGTGTTTAATTTTAATGAATAAAATAAATAAATATATCTCTATGGTTGAAATACTTATTGTATATAGATAATTAAGTTTATTCAATTCACACTTGAATATATTTTTATTAATTTATTAAACACCAAGGTGTACATAAACATCATAGATACATTGCACTCTATAAGTCTACAGTTTTGCATAATGACTTTATGATAGGGTCCGAGATGGACAATGAAGTAAGTGGTACCTAGTACATAGGCCACCACATAAGAAACACACATTTATTATTGCACTCCTGATATTCTTTAATCTGACAGATTACATGCAGGAAACCATGCACCCCATAACGGGTAATGACATGCCTGTCTGTACAGTTTGGGCCTTTCCACCCATTTATATTAAATGCAGGGGTATCATAGAAGGCCAGACTGATATCTTTAGTTTTACTTAATCTCTCCTTAACAAATTTAATATATAATTATCTTTTTAACAGTTTAAATTTCAATTGCAGTTTCGTTACAAAAAACTCCTGAATATGTATAAACCAAAAACAATATATAACATACAAAATCAAAAATCAAGTCCAGATTAAAAGTTAATTATAAACATTATTACATTATATAGATATATCTTAACAGGCAATGGAAGATGGAGTTGTGGAAAGTCAATTATTGACTTTGCAGCATACAACTGATGTTGGCTGACAAAAGGGATCAGAAAAGTCAAATTAACAATTAAATACAGTATAATAGTTTCTCCCATGTTTCCTATTATTCCAGGGTCAGAGTCATGGCTCTACTAATACCACCACTATAACTACTTATCTCAATTCCATGAAACTATATATTATGGTATTTTATTTAAAATCCTGTGTTCAAAAACTAGAAATTATTTCATCAATTTAATTACCTAAATTTAATGAGTCTTACCTGGTATGTTAAATGAGCTGCCACAAGTGCTACTGAGGTATAATATGGCCACGTCTGATCACACTGTAGTCCAGCTACAATAAGTCCTCCAGTCATACAAGTACTAAAGCCAGACAGCCACAGTTTGGTGTTCTCTCCAAATTTGATTGCAGTCGACTTTATTCCAAGCTGCAGGTCTTCAAATTTGTCCTGATAAATATGGAGGGAAAAAATTAGGTGTTATCAAGCATCTAAAATAAAAATAGGTAGTATTTTTTTTTTCATCTCTTATTTCATCATTTATTGAAATTTGGCTTATTTTTTCATTAAACATTTATTAATAATTAATCACACTGTTTGTGTTATTTTGTATTATAGGATTTGGAATAAAAACTACGAATCTGCATTTAACAAAATGATAGGGAATGAATTGGGGAAAGGGAAGTTGAGCTGTTAGTTGACAGGGATACCTTGCATAAGAGAAAAAAAAAATGTTGTAACCCAGTCCAAAATTAAACCTGAGAGGTGTTTATTAATTGTGAAGAGGTATTTACAATCACAGCCACTGCTAGTGAAGTTGGGGTGAGTTGCACCAGCTTATCTGTTGTTAACAGGCTCGGACTGGCCATTAGAGTAAGTCCGCACTAGCAGACATGCCCCCGCCCCCCCTGTTTGGAGGCCCCTAAGGTCAAAAAAGGTGTAACCATGGTGTTGCACCTCTTTTTTGGTCCCTAGAAAGGATGCTACACCCCTTTAGCAGACAAGGCCCCTTGAGTGCCAGTCCGACCCTGGTTTTTAAGCTCTTGCAAAGTTATTTTATTGTTGCAACATAACAATAAATAAAACTATGTCTAATATATTATATACCCTATATATATATATATATATATATATATATATATATATATATATATATATATATATATATAAATATGAAAAAACATACATACATACATACATATCATGACGCTATTAATCCCTTTCGGGGTAAGCCAACAACACAGATGTTTTATCCTGACCCAGTGATAGACCTCCACAACTTCCTATCCTGACATACTTCACTTGCTTCCGCCAGTCTCATACCTTGTTTCATACATTTCCTTTTGCATTTCATACTGCGAACATTTTTATTTTTCAAACATCTTCCAACCACCTCAGACCATGATGTTTTAGGCCTGCCTCTATCTCTCCTTCCATCCACTCTACTATGAAATACCTGCTTTGCTATTCTTTCATCACCCATTCTCTCAACATGACCAAACCATCGTAATACACTGTTCTCATACTTCTCAGTCACAGTTTCTTTTACTCCACATTTCTCCAACACCCAAGTATTCCTTACCCTATCTAATCTTGTTTTACCACACATACTTCTGAGAAAACTCATACCAACAGCATTCACCCTACTCATATGCCTACTCTGACATACCCATGATTCAGAACCATATAAGATAGTTGGGAGTAAGACAGAATTGTACACTGTAAGTTTTGCTTTGTTTGATAAAGCATCACTCTTGGCCAATCCTGCCATGCTGCCAACTACTTTCCTACCTGCCGCCACTCTCCTCTCAATCTCCCCATCTATACTTCCATTCTCTTGATATAATCTTCCCAAATATACAAACTCTTTCACTCTTTCCAGCTTTTCTCCATTCAGTGTGAATTCATTTCCATCATCATTTTCTCCACCAAATACCATTACTTTAGTTTTCCCAACATTTATTCTCAGATCCATTTGTTCTGTGCTTTCTTCCAACCTATCAATCATCTCTTGCAATTCTTCCTCACTCTCAGCCACCATCAACGCATCATCAGCGTACAACAACATCCACACCATTAACAAACCTACGTTTACTCCACTTCCATACTTTTCAGCCAACTTTATACATTTATCCATGAAAATATTGAATAACCACGGCAACAAAACCATGAAAAAACCATCGCGGTTAATGATACTAAAACAATAGGATAGAAATAGAACGAGAGAAATTAGAGCACTATGTATTGAAAGTTAATGCAAAGCGAAGTTCTCTAATTTTGATAGTTACAATGGGATGGGACTCAAATTAATTCACTAGCGTTTGCTAGGACGTTTTCTAAATTCTTTCATAAAAAACGTCCTAGCAAACGCTAGTGAATTAATTTGAGTCCCATCCCATTGTAACTATCAAAATTAGAGAACTTCGCTTTGCATTAACTTTCAATACATAGTGCTCTAATTTCTCTCGTTCTATTTCTATATATATATATGTATATATATATATATATATATACCTATATATGGGGAGATTGAGAGGAGAGTGGCGGCAGGTAGGAAAGTAGTTGGCAGCATGGCAGGATTAGCTAAGAAAAATGCTTTATCGGAAGCAAGTGAAGTATGTCAGGATAGGAAGTTGTGGAGGTCTATCACTGGGTCAGGATAAAACATCTGTGTTGTTGGCTTACCCCGAAAGGGATTTATAGCGTCATGATATGTATGTATGTATGTATGTATGTATGTATGTATGTATGTATGTATGTATGTATGTATGTATGTATGTATGTATGTATGTATGTATGTGTATATATATATATATATATATATATATATATATATATATATATCGAGGGTGCTCCGCTATAATGTCCTAAGTCCATTTGACCTTGAAAAACATTTTTTGCTACAAATGACCTGAAATGGATAAATCCAAAATTTGGGGTTGATTTGACGATTTTTTATTTTTCAAGGTCAAGTGGACTTAGGACATTATAGCGGAGCACCCTCGATATATATATATATATATATATATATATATATATATATATATATATATATATATATATATATATATATATATATATATATATATATATATATAATAATATATATCGAGGGGGCTCCGCTATATTGTCCTAAGTCCACGTGGTTCATTATTTACTAATGTCCTAAGTCCAAGTGGTTCATTATTTACTAATGTCCTAAGTCCAATGTTGCTTACTTTTCAGGAGAAACAAAAAACTAATTATCTCAACTAATAATCACGTAAATACAAACTACTTTCGCGAGTATTATCAGTAATTATGTACCCATTTAATGCTATAATTTTTATAATTAACAATTAGCATTATTCATCAAAATAAATTATTAAATATTAAATCTTTTATTTTTTATAAGTTTTAAAGATAATTTTAATCAAAAAAAATTATTTAAATTAAAAGATTTAATTAAAAATCATAATATTTGCACCGCATTTAAAAAACATTTAGCATATGCCGCAGCATAGTTTAAATTAATAACATGAAACACAACGTATATTGCGCGAGTATAACAGCTTTTAGATAAGAAAAAAATTCTTTTTTTTAATGTAATTATTTAGAAATGACGTCACGGGCAGTTACTTTTTCTTATGCCCACATGCACAAATTTGCCGCACGTTTTTTTTTTTTTTTTTTTTTTTTTTTAATTAAATAAAAATACTTGATAAACTCAAAAATAAGAAATTAACATATCAATCGATTCAGGACGATGTTCACTTTTAGAATATGACACTTATTTTACCCCTAATTTTGTTAAGTGTTTCTCGTTCTTTATATCCAAGAGTATATTAAAAATATTGCCAAAATTGTATTGTTTCTTCTTAATTTTTCCTTTTAATACACTTCTTGCGTTTTCAGGTGGATTTCAAGTGCTTGTTGATTTTAATGTATGTTACAGAAAATGAAGTCATTTTGGCTCTCTTTTTTTTGTATATTTTTTCATTGTGTTTTTAAATCGTAAGTTCAGATGATTATTATAATTAAGCGCTTATTTAACAAATAAAAACAATAAAACGACATTTAAATCATTTATAAAATTAATATGAGCGTCATGAAAAAATACGATTTCTTCTGTAGATCTGGTATTTAAAAAATATCATCCTATGCGTTATTTAGTACCTCTTGTGTCTTAAATGTTAACACCACACAAGTAGTATAGGAAAATGTTTTAAAAAAATTTTAAAAAGTGATTTTAGGCGAAAATCACATGATGATGGAAAATTTACATGCGTCTCTTAATTATATGCATATAATTAATTTCAGTGCAGACGCGAGGCTCGCTGTGGTCTATCACTGGTTTCAGACCGATGAAAAAAAATTCTGTACTGTATGTGTCTTAGGTCGATAAAATTTCTTGACAATTTTTAAAATATTATTTTGTCATATAAATATACGCAAATTTAATATTGTCACAGCAATATTCAGAAGTCATGCAAGTCAGAGAAATGATTGTCAATTAAGAGTCTGCAAAAGTTCTGGGGGTAGTTTTCCAATTAAAAATAACTTATATTGAAAAACATTAAGTTACATTAACAGTAATTATTTCAGTTAAATACAATCACCGTCGTTTTCAAAACATTAAGCCGCTTACTTGTACATAACTTTTGCGCGTAAAAGGGGGCGTGTCTGGTAAAAATAATGTCGATTTGGTTATGTCACGGCTTTATTTTTTTAGATATTCGTGTAAAAATTAGTGTAGATATGTAAAATAAGTTGTTTGATCATTGCAAACGAAAAAACCAATTTGGTTCAAAATGGACTTAGGACATTAGTATTTTTTCAAAAACGTGGACTTAGGACATTAGTAAATAATGAACCACTTGGACTTAGGACATTAGTAAATAATGAACCACGTGGACTTAGGACAATATAGCGGAGCCCCCTCGATATATATATATATATCGAGGGTGCTCCGCTATAATGTCCTAAGTCCATTTGACCTTGAAAAATATTTTTTGCTGCAAATGACCTGAAATGGATAAATCCAAAATTTGGGGTGGATCCGACGATTTTTTATTTTTCAAGGTCAAGTGGACTTAGGACATTATAGCGGAGCACCCTCGATATATATATATATATATATATATATATATATATATATATATATATATATTATGTCCTTTCAGTCCTTACAGACTCATAGTCTCTCTCTGAGTCTGTAAGGACTGATGAAGGCATAACACGCTCCATATCTCTCTTGGAGTCGATTGCCGAAATATTTCCAATGTGTTAGTTATTTTATATCTGTGCTAGCAAGATTTTCACCGAACTATGGGACTCTCTTTACTATGGTAAGGCCCTTGCTGGTTTTCTCCTATCCTTTTCTTTCAATTTATCATATATATATATATATATATATATATATATATATATATATATATATATATATATATATATATATATATATATATATATATATATATATATATATATATATATATATATATTTCGAATGTTGAATTTCGAGCGAGGTTGCATGATGATAAGAAATTTTCTCGGTGAAATAGATTATTGTCTTACCTTCTGTGAAGACACTGGGCTTTACACTCGCTGCTATCACTATTTTAAATAACAATGAAAAAATAATAGTCACTTTGTACATAATTATAAAAAACACTCAATTCACAGTCTTTTTAAAAATTACATAGCTATGTTATTTACACACAATGTTTAACGTTTTCGGAGACTATATATCAAAAATGATACATACTGTCTGTCTCCTTCCTCAGAACTGAAAACTAAACTTTCACTCTCTGCCGTGCTGACCTCCTGAGGGGAGGAGAGGGCGTACGCGCCTCGTCAGGTGCAAGCGAAACGTTGACTTTATTTTTAGTACGATTACATGGTACTTTCTTATCAAATGGTTTCAAAAGGGGGATCCAAATGCGTGGCAATTCAAAACTTGGTTGACTGATAATTGTTTCATTTTTCCTTCTTGCCATTTCTATTGCTTCTAAAAAATTTCTCTTTTTATAATGACTTTCTCTACCTATAATTTTAGCTTCTTCCCATTGAATTTTGTGATTATTATCCAGAGCATGGTCCACAAGTTTTGAATATCCTGTATCTCTTTTTTCTGTTTTTTGCTTGTGCTCTTTTACCCTAATATCTAAAGGGCGACCAGTTTCACCGATGTATTCCATTTCACAATCACAGGGTATTGAGTATACAACATTTTTATTCATACTTTTTTTCATGTCTGGTTTAGTACGTACTAATTTTGATTTTATAGTTTCTCTTGACGAACACACAAATCTTAAATTTACTTCTCTGCCAACTCTTTGCCACCAAAATTCAATGGGAAGAAGCTAAAATTATAGGTAGAGAAAGTCATTATAAAAAGAGAAATTTTTTAGAAGCAATAGAAATGGCAAGAAGGAAAAATGAAACAATTATCAGTCAACCAAGTTTTGAATTGCCACGCATTTGGATCCCCCTTTTGAAACCATTTGATAAGAAAGTACCATGTAATCGTACTAAAAATAAAGTCAACGTTTCGCTTGCACCTGACAAGGCGCGTACGCCCTCTCCTCCCCTCAGGAGGTCAGCACGGCAGAGAGTGAGAGTTTAGTTTTCAGTTCTGAGGAAGGAGACAGACAGTATGTATCATTTTTGATATATAGTCTCCGAAAACGTTAAACATTGTGTGTAAATAACATAGCTATGTAATTTTTAAAAAGACTGTGAATTGAGTGTTTTTTATAATTATGTACAAAGTGACTATTATTTTTTCATTGTTATTTAAAATAGTGACAGCAGCGAGTGTAAAGCCCAGTGTCTTCACAGAAGGTAAGACAATAATCTATTTCACCGAGAAAATTTCTTATCATATATATATATATATATATATATATATATATATATATATATATATATATATATATATATATATTCTCTCTCTCTCTCTAACTCATTACAATGTTTTATTGGGTAACATTATATTATGTCAGCTACATGTATTGGGAAAAAAAAAAAAAAAAAAAAAAAAAAAAAAACTTACCTGATGAGCATAAATTGTATCATAGACTATAGTCCAACATACTCCAGCCAAGTAGAGAGGAAGGCACACAGACCAATCACAAGAGCCTTGTACTGCAGACCAGCCAAGCAGAGCACCCCAGTTAAATGTCATCCCCAGAACAAATTGAGGCCAATGTGTCACTCGTTTCATCAGAGGATACACAATGACCAGGCCTAAGAACAAAATACAAAGTTAAGTTTACTTAAATATTAGTTTAGGAAAGTATGAACCATCATGCTTAGTTCAAGTAGTTTAAAGGGAAAAGACAGAGAAAACAAGCAAGGGCCTCACCATAGTAAAAAGTACTTAAGAAATATTCTAGCTGCTTTTCGTTGATAATATTATTGGTATTTACAGTGCTTCATAACAAAATTTGGCCCAAATATCTACAATTTCTCCCCAATCCCATTTTGAGAAAAATAATGACATACATCTCTACTTTGCTAATCTTACCACTGGTAAACTTTCAGTTTCATGTTTAACTCAAATAAGGCCCTATATTGTACAATTTTAAATAAATAGGTACCTATATTATACGTGTTTTCACGTATTCTTGATTTTGCATAACAAAATTGTTCTGATTTAAATACATTGACTGTTTTTTTTTAATGTGATGACAGCTATTGACTGTGTAGTACTGCACACCACGCACTGTGTACTGTGTGTCCTAATCAAATTATTTTCTTCCTTTCAATGCATGCAAATTTTAAAGGGATAGTATACCGCTTTTTTTATTTTTGATAGCTAAAAGATATGTCCTATTCATGAACCCTTCCGCCAGGTTCATCTCGCTGCGCTAATTAGGGCGCGAGTTAATTGGAGGGAGACAGTCTGGGGCCGTGCCAGTCGGGCAGCCATTTTTAAAAACCCTGCCCCCTTCTTGCTGATGGTGATATATTTTTTTCAGAGATGTACTTACCTTTGAATAGAGGTGAGAGAACAAAGAGGGCTGTATAAATTTGCGAGGGATTAACTTTTACTACCTGCATGACCCAATCATATTCTGCATGATTGAATAATGATAACTCTAAATATGTATCAAAGTGACCCCAGGTCATCACAGTTGATATTGTTATTAAAAATTATGCAATTTACTTTTTTGATCGAGGTTGTAGCATGTTTCTAACCCTTAAATCATGTTATCAAAAAAGCGGGATTAAAAAATCAGTATAGGGTTAGAAACATGCTGCAACTTCGATCAAAAAAGTAAATTGCATAATTTTTAATAACAATATCAACTGTGATGACCTGGGGTCACTTTGATACATATTTAGAGTTATCATTATTCAATCATGCAGAATATGATTGGGTCATATATGCAGGTAGTAAAAGTTAATCCCTCACATATTTATACAGCCCTCTTTGTTCTCCCACCTCTATACAAAGGTAAGTACATCTCTGAAAAAAATATATCACCATCAGCAAGAAGGGGGCAGGGTTTTTAAAAATGGCTGCCCGACTGGCACGGCCCCAGACTGTCTCCCTCCAATTAACTCGCGCCCTAATTAGCGCAGCGAGATGAACCTGGCGGAAGGGTTCATGAATAGGACACATCTTTTAGCTATCAAAAATAAAAAAAGCGGTGTACTATCCCTTTAATGAAAGTAAAAGCTTGTTAACATGCATGTCCTATGCATGATAATGTGTAAGTTTAAACAAATACCAGGTTATCAAATAAAAACCAAAGCAAAATGACTGAATTAAATTTAAGTAATTTAAAAAAAAATTGTAATGGCCTTATGAAATAAATTAACCTTGGCCGTACGCCCAAAAAAAGGGAGTTAACAAACAAACGTACTGCGCATGCATAGTACATAGACAGAAGCAGCTGTGATTTAAATCGCTTGAAGTCAATATAGTTTGCAATAATGTGTCTTAAATGTAATCATTTTTTGTAAGTGGAGAAAAAATATGTAAAACTGTAGCAATATGTAATTGGATATAATTATCTTGTCCTAGTATTTTGGCAAAATGCTGATGCATAAAATAAGAATAACTACCTAAGGAGCTAGCTCCTAGAAGTATGCTGTACCAATTTAGCTGTAATAGCACTGACAATCCAAGGCCCAATTGTCCTGCTAAAAATACTAAAGCTTCATGTTGAGACACAGCCTTGCTGACTAGCGGACGATCTTTGGTTCTGCTGACCTGAAATTAAGTAGAACTATTGTTGTATAATATATAGGTACATGCTTTGAGCACTATAACTTTGGGTATATGTTTCAAATGAAAGTATTATTACTATTTGTATTTTATTTTTGTGTTAAAAAAAAAAAAAGCGAAAAAAGCGAAAAAAATATTTACCTTGCTTATATGCATTGTCGGGCAATTTATGATACAGTAATTTATTTATGCATGGTGTCTATTTTTAAATGAAGAACTCTTACCTTGCCATCTATGTCTTTGTCCCACATGTCATTTATAGTACAGCCTGCTCCTCTCATGATGATTGCCCCTACACCAAATAAAGCCAGCATGCCCAAGTCAGGCAAACATCCTGGGGTAGCACTCAGGGCAATACTCCAGCCACAAGGCCAAAATAGTAACCATGAACCTGAAATAGGAGGGAAAGTCACATTAATACAAGCTAAAAATTTACTTTATTATTTAATCTTATTGGAAAGAAGACACTTTAATTGGTTGCTCAACAATTGCTTGATTTTTACATAATGTTATACGTTTTTTTTCTTATCACAGGTAAAACATTTTCATCGAGAAAAACACAAGAATTGGTAAGATATTTTATTTTAAAACATTTTTAATGGTATTTCAATTGCGGAGACTACCGATATTTTTCTTGAGAATGTTCCGGTGTAGGATTAACAAAACTGTTTTAAAAATATATAAAATAGCTTTTTGTTTTTGTAAGCTTTAGAAGATTATATAAATATGTTATATATATACGGTATATATATTATATTATATATAGCTATATATAGGGATTTTTCCAAGATTCATATTTTACCTTTTAAGAAAGGCAAATTTATTTTTGCGTAATGCTCTCCTCTTTATTAATTGTACTAAACGCTCCCAAAAAAATCCCATAGGAATTTTATTACGCATTTTATTGCCTTTGACAAAGGTGAATATTATTGGAAACAGGCGATCACAGGGTAAAATATAGTGTCTTGGTTTTTAAAACAAAATTTCCTAAAACTTATAGCAAATAAATCCATTTGTCATACCCTTTCATAACATTTTTGTGAATCCTCTACCAGTATATACATACCCAAAAAATGTTTTGCCGCTGTGATAAGAAACCAAAAGTGAATATATGTACATAATATGTAAATTTTTAGTAATTTTGAAAAACAAAAAGCGTCTCCTTCCCCTATCTTTCAGTTAATTTTACCAATTGGTCTTTCTAAGCGCATGAGTTTTAAATATGGTATAATTTCCTTTGGAGAACTGTTTACAAGCTTTGCAGATATATTTGCTAATGTTCTTGGGTTTGATCCTCTATTATGATCATCAGCAATGAGAAAAATCCTATCCTGTCCAGATTGATTATGGCAAGAAGACGCAGTTTTACTAAATATTTTAATTCTACGAAATAGTTCTTGACTACTGTAATCTTTCCTGCTGGATTGTTGATACATCATTAATACAGGAGGTTGCTTCATCATTCTTTTTTTCATTCCAAAAAGAGCACTCTGATGGAAACTGGATCTACCGATGATTAGCAGCTTCGTTCTGCCACTGGATATAAAATTGTTCACTAAAGTAAGTGCATACATTTTGTATTACAATTAAAAATATGTAAGCGTCTCAATTTTTCAATAATAATAATTCATATATGAAGTACATTTGTCTCTATAAAATGCACACATCAATAGTGTAATTTACAGTTTATAATATGCCACATTTCAAATTTACAATACAACCCTGATACAAACTGTTTTTTTGTGGTCTTTTGCTTATCAGTTTGCTATTTTTTTCTTGATTTCTTGTTTTTAGTTTTTTACAGCGTTTATTTTTTTTATCAGCTGTTGCCGGTAAATAAATTTGGGGGCGGGGCCCAATCATTGCCAACTACTAAAATCAGAATCGTATGGAGCTTTCTAACTTTATTATTATACAGTACACATTATAGTGTAATAATATATAGTAAAAAAATCAATAAAGAGATACATTACAAGAGCAAATTACTTCTTTTTTTGCACTGTGTTGGGGAAATTTAAATTTAGGGATAAATTGTGTACGTTGGTATGCCTTGGTGAATTTCGCATTTCGCAGATGTTTGCCCGATTTTGCGTCATATTCGTAGACAACTTCACTCTTCACTGATCAACGAGTAAAAACGTAAAAACACAAGCTAAAAGGATGGTAAGTGTCAATTTAATTTAAAATATTGTATTTCTGCTTGTTTTTTTTTTTTAAATGCAAAACAAAATTGTTAAAATAAAATAAATCAAAAATCTATTTTCTATTTCAGAAGTGAAATATGAGACCCCTCTTTAGCAGAATGTGTATAATTATGCATATTTTTTAAAAATGCACTGTCACTATTGCTGCTAGCAATCTCAATTTGACTGACATTTTGCCGGTTTTCCCTTCCAATATTATTGTATGTATGTATGATTCCCTTCAATTTTAAAGACGTGTATGTGTGTACATATGTACATAAATTTAAAGTATTTTGTGTGTACACACACACCAATGAGATTTGATTAAACTGTAACAAGATGCACAATCTACAAAATGGTAAACGTGTACATACCGGTATGTTTGACTCTGTGTGCATATGGTACCGAAATGAAATGAATAACCTGCAATTTTAGTGATGCTTTTCAGTCTATAGTTGTGCAGGTTTTTCATTTCCTTGCGGTACTTCGTAGCAATTTAATGCTATTTTCTTGATTTTTGCGGTTTGACTAATCTTACAAGTCTTCGCGTCTTTGTATGATATGAAATATGATGCATATTTACGTGTATGGTGTATGCATACGAATTTTTACACTTACAATCTTGGTATATGTTGTACACTGACGGCCCTTTATAAATTTAACATCAAAGGCGATGCCGCTTTTAAAGGCAAAGGGTGGAAGCAGCGTAGACAGGTAAGAGAGCAGCGTTGCCACCTGCTCTTTTCTTGCATTTGCGGAGTGAGAAAATGATTGACATCTCACTTCATTATTTTTACTCTTTCTTTATTTTCGAGCATAAAAACATTATAACAAAACTTGAATGAAAAAAGCTTTTAAGACACAATAGCAAAATATTTTGTGTCTCTTACAAATAATATGCACGAATAGAAAGAAAGAGTAAAAATAATGAAGTGAGATGTCAATCATTTTCTCAGGGACCGGAACCGCCTCTAATATTTGCGGTTCTTAAGTACCGCGGTTCCGAGAGGTGCGGTTCTTAAGAACCGGTTCTTAAAAAGCGGTTCTCAATGAGCGGTACTTTGGAACCGGTTCCCAGAACCGTTCTCAAAAGGTGGTTCTTCAGAACCGGTTCCCAGAACCGGTTCTAAAAAGGCGGTTCTTAAGAACCGGTTCCCAGAACCGGTTCTGAAAACGCGGTTCTTAAGAACCGGTTCCCAGAACCGGTTCTCAAAAGGTGGTTCTTAAGAACCTGTTCCAAAAAAGCGGTTCATAAGAACCGGTTCTCGGAACCGCTTCAAAAAGAGCGGTTCTGAGCGGTTCCAGGAACCCGAACCGGTTCCGGTTCTTGAAAAATAATAGTTTCTAATAATAACTAAGCAAGAAAAAAATAAAATTATTATATTTTTATTAATATCTCAAATATAAGTCGATAATAAATGTAACCTATTTCTTTTTAAGGCATCCTGGATGTGTAAAATGTAAAAATACGTATTTTTAAAGCCAAAAATCACGATTAAATAGTGATTAGACAGTCAAAAGTTACTTTTTATACATTATTAGAGAGATCCTTAAATTATTTTAATTTTTGAGAACCGGTTCCCAGAACCGTATCTCAAAAGGCGGTTCTTAAGAACCGGTTCCCAGAACCACGTCCAAAAAAGCGGTTCTTTGGAACCGGTTCTCAGAACCGCCTCAAAAAAAGCAGTTCTCAGCGGTTCTCGGAACCGGTTCCGGTTCCGGTCCCTGCATTTTCTCACTCCGCAAATGCAAGAAAAGAGCAGGTGGCAACGCTGCTCTTACCTGTCTACGCATTTCTACCCTTTTCCTTTAAAAGCGGCATCGCCTTTGATGTTAAATTTATAAGGGCCGTCAGTGTACATACATATCATAATATGATTGATTCCAATTGATTGATTTACAGTTTTTGTATTCCAATAATGGGTGTCATCTTCTATACATTAAACTTCAATCATCTATTCAAGAGTATCTACATACTATGATACTGAATGTACTTACATTATAAGTATAAGAAATTAATGGATATATACAGTACATACACATATGTATCATATTACATACATACTGTATAATGTACAGTGTACCATATATACTGTATATATATTATATCATACTTTGAATTATGTTGCAGTTTCGTAACCAATATGACAGTGATGTTACTGTTTGGAGTCCACAAGGCCGCCTACATCAGGTGCGTTACTACAAAAACAATATAGGATTCATTATTGTTAAAGGAATAGACCGGAGAAAAACATAAGCATTTATATCACAAAACACTTGATGGGATTTACAAAAATAACGTTAGTTTGTCTCAAAACCCAACTGTAAGCCCGTAGCAGAGATTAGAAAATTCGATTTATGCAACCCGCACAACATTTTCATACTAATTTTTGCATGTTTCTGACGCCATAAACATGAATTTTCACGCAAATTGTATACTTTACAGTATTTTCACGCTCTCTCATGGGGCTACAAAAACATTCTGGTAAAAATTGTCATCAGTTTTGAAGATCCCATTTCGTGTTTATTCATAAAAAAGCACATGTTGTTTATGCGGTCTATGGCTTTAAGCCTAGAATACTAAAATTAACTTAACACTTTTTTTTTATTACGGAAATAATGAACCCATTTATATATTTTTAATATTTGAAAATACATATAAATTTTACTTGCATAACTATTTGGTATGCATGTTTGTAGAATTTTTTTTTATCAATATTTTACATTTTTCAAATGAATTTTTAATATTTAAGGTGGAGTATGCAATGGAAGCTGTAAAGCTTGGATCTGCCACTGTGGGTCTGAAAAATAAAACCCATGCAGTGATTCTTGCTCTGAAACGAGCATCTTCAGAACTCTCTGCATATCAGAAGAAAATTATTCCTATTGATGACCATATTGGAATAACTATTGCTGGTCTTACTGCTGATGCTAGGATTCTGAGGTACATAACGAAAAGTATTTACTTTTTTAGATACAGTGTATTTTCATTTAAAATAGAGTATCAAATTATAATACTGGTACTATAACTTTTACACTTAATGCTATTTTCTAAAGTGGGGTTAGCAAGTAACAAAACTGCTACAAATAAACAATGGGGTAAACAATTTTTGAGCTATTTAAAAAAATAATTTTACCAAACCAAATACTTATCGATCTTGTTGCGAAAAAAAAGCCTATCTCGTTTTTTGTCAGTGGGAGCAAAAGGCCTATCTCTTATTTTGTCAGTGGAAGCAAAAGGCCTATCTCGTATTTTGTCAGTGGAAGCAAAAGGCCTATCTCGTTCCCGAACGTTATGTAGATGGCGCTCGAGATAGACCTTTTGCTTCCACTGACAAAATACGAGATAGGCCTTTTGCTTCCACTGACAAAATAAGAGATAGACCTTTTGCTTCCACTGACAAAAAACGAGGTAGGCCTTTTTTTCGCAACAAGATCGTTATGTAATGATGGAACTCACTAACCACTGAAATTTGTTTGCTTTGTCTATCAAATATGAAAATTTTATTAACCTTACATAGGTTCTCAGATAACACATCGGGTAGTCAACAATGGCTTTTTAAATATTAATCATTATGTTATTAAACCTCCAGAAAACGTGATCTCAAAATTTTAATTATTAATGCGCTGACAAGTGAGAGCAAGAGCCATTACAGCAACCCCGAACATGCACAAAAATATGAGTAACTCACACCAAGCTAGCGTGAGAGCAACTTTGACTGTGCCATATGTTCAGGGTTGCTGTAATGACTTTTGCTCTCAGCGTGTTAGTACTGTAATTAAAATTTTGAGATTGCGTTTTCAGGGGTTTTAATAACACAATGATTACTAGAGACCGGATTTAAAGTGTTCAACATTTTTTTTTCTGTCATATTTAGGTCACTTTTAATGAAAAATGAGTGTGAATTGCACAATTTTAAGTCTTTTGATACCCATTTATTTTCAACATTTTCAATATTTTTCAATATTTTCAACCTTTTTAATGTTTTTTCAACATTTTTGCATAATATTGCATCAAAAAAAAAAAATATATATATATATAGGCTATATAATATATGAAAAAACCATCGCGGTTAATGATACTAATATAAAAGGATAGAAAATAGTTTGAGAGAATTAGAGCACTATGTATTGAAAATTAATACCGAGCGAAAATCTCTAAGTTTGATAGTTTAGGGAGGGGATTTTAATCAATCCACTAGCACTTTGCTAGGACGTTTTATGAAAGTATTAAAAGGATAGGGTATTCTGTGCAAATACAAGCCATACATACCAATAAACAATACGCGATCCGAATCTCTTTTGCTGTACGCGTTTCGTCCATATCCACTCCAAATTTTGCAAAGTAATAAATTAAATTGCAATAAACATCGCGGGTTTTCGGACTCATCAGCAGCCTTATGACATGCAGTATGCTCACCTGCACCAAGCTTCACCGCTTGGTGCGTGTGGTTCATACGGCGCGCCACGCTATAATGAGAGATCGAGAAGGCCAGCGAATGATGTCTGTACCCCCTCCCCCACATTCCCCAATGTAAGGAAGGCAGCAAACATCGTCACGCCACCCGTTCGCGTTGCATACCTGTATGAATGGCGAGTTTTGCACAGGAGGTATAGGAAAAAGTAAAAGATGATAGAGGTTAGAGATAGAATAATAAATATAACCAAATGTTATATATTTTTTATTTTATGCACTTATTGCTTTCGCTTTGGCATAAGTAACTCGAATAGAATTTAAAAAATTTTATTTACAAAGGAAAAAAATCGACATTGCGATAATATATAATATATGAAAAAACCATGGTGGTTAATGATACTAATATAAAAGGATAGAAAATAGTTTGAGAGAATTAGAGCACTATGTATTGAAAATTAATACCAAGCGAAAATCTCTAAGTTTGATAGGTCCCAATAATAAATAGTTCTAATTTATTTTTAATTTTATACAAAAAAAAAAAGCTTTTACATGCCTGTTTAAAAAAACAACACATGAAGTGGGTTTTATTGGGCGGTAAAAAAAAATATATAAAAAATAATAATAATAAAATAGAACTAACAAAAAAGTTTTTTTTTTTTTAATAAAACCCACTACCCCGCAGGCTTTGAAAAAAAAAAAAAAAAAGTTTTTTGGAACCCTGCTTCATTTTAGAAAATTACTACTATTGTTCAAATTTGTTTTTGATCTTAATGACATGTTTCAACATTTTGAAATGAGTGCCCAAAGTAGAGATAGTATAGATAGGTGTTCAAAGTCACCCCGGTTGACTGTATTAGAAGTAACACAGTAAATAAGTAAGTAGCCTTGACTCTTGAGATATCAAGGAACAGAGAACTTTGAATGCTAACAATAAGTCATGTCAATTTCCAGCCCTTATTACTCAAGAGTCTTGAGTAATAAGGGCTGGAAATTGACATGACTTATTGTTAGCATTCAAAGTTCTCTGTTCCTTGATATCTCAAGGGAAACCACAAAATTGTCACATTTATTTCAGATTTGTGCTTTGTGTCATATTATTCAAATGCTTTTTAGACTGACAGTGGCAGTACGTACACATTTGATATTTTAATTTATTGATGCTTTTGTGCCATGTAAAATTAAAAAAAAAAATGTCTATCAAACATTCATAATTAAAATAAGTAATTGGTAGGCACTGATTGGGGTAGTAAATTAGAAATGACATACAAATGCAATTAAACAAATTATTTGCTCTAAAAATAAGAATTTTTAAAAGATGCATGGGTCATTTTTGTCTCAATGCTTCAGTTTGCTCTTTAAATTTTAGCCGCTACATGCGCACAGAGTGCCTGAACTACAGATATTCTCATGATGATGCTCTGCCTGTATCCCGTCTCATCACTGATATTGGAAATAAGATGCAAGTCTGCACACAGCGCTATGACCGTAGACCTTATGGTGTAGGCTTGCTTGTCGCAGGATATGATGTAAGTGCATTCATCTCTGAAATTTCATTATTATATGCTACTCATTAGATATTTTAACTCACTTAAAATTGCTTGTCCTGTGGTTATGTTATCCTTTTGTGCATATTTGTAAAGCTCTGGCCAAAAGTTTAAGAACGGGGCAGCTGTGTTTTCTCATAAAGATAGTCAAATGACAAAATAAGTAAAATGTGGTTGTGGGTTGCCTATGCAAATCGCTCTCAAAATTTTGGCCACATCTGTACATCTGCAATGTACACAAAAACTAATAGGTACTTTGCATATATATAATTAGGAAATTAAACACCGCAGTTATTGATAGGCTAATAAATAATAAGAAAGGGATAGTAAAATACCTATCATTATATAGCTATAATGCCGAGAAATATCCACATAGCCTTAATGTGCACGTAGGTGATAAATTATAATGAAAGAAAGCAAAAAATCGGGTTGAAACAAGCCTGCCTGCCACAACCATTGCAAATTGTCATAAAGTAAAATAATAATTTGGAATTGTTTCATATTTTTGGCTTTCTTTCATTATATTCTGTTGCCTACATACACATTTAAGGCTATGTGGATACTTTGCATATCTACATTGTATAAATATCTGTATATACCTGTGTAATTATTATTAAAATGAAGATCTCTGTTTTGCATGATGAGCTGTAATAAGTTCTTCATAGTTTTATTAATAATTATGATATTACTATAAGATATAAATATAATTAGGAAAAAATCGACTTTCCTTTTCCTCTCTTTTGTGTTGTCCATCTTTACCCTCTATTTTATCCCGCTATCTTTCTATTTTTCTACTCCCTGGCTTACATAAAGTTTGTTTTTTTGGTATATTCGTTGCATTTCAAATATTTGGCGCGCCTCGGAGTGGCAGCCAATCCGCGGTGAAAGCTAAGCGTCCACCGAGGCTGCGGGTATATAAGGCCGCGCAGTCTATGCTACTCCAGCAGTCGATCTCTGACCAGGGCTACTCTCTGGTAGATCACTGCTTCTCTCTCCTCACCATGCTGATGAGGCCCAGCAGGCCGAAACAGCGTTGTCCATGGTTAGAGAGAGTCGCGCCGAGTATTTTGGTGTGACGTTTTTGCTAATTAATTTACTTTTGTAAGCCAAAAAACCCTCTAATTAATTAACTAATCTCTATTTGCTTACGAGCTTCTAGTTCATACCACCGTGCATACGATGCACTATGTGTCATATTTCGGCCTGGGTTTGAATATTTTTCTCTCTCTTTTGCCGGGTCCCTGAACTAACAAAGCTCATTATCTCCCATTCCCCAAAAATCTTTTACCTCTCTTTTTTATGTGTTTCTATCTATCATATTACTATAAGATACAGTATTAACAAAAAAGAAAAAAAAATGTAAAATGTAAAAGAAACGAATAAAGGAAACCAGCAAGGACCTTTATGTAGTGAACAGAGTCATAGAGTTAAGCAAAAATCTTGCTATTACACAGATAAAATCACATATTGGACAGCTTCCAATACTAAACTCCAAGGAAAACAGAGTTTGTGTAAGTGTTAGACCTTGCAGACTTTAAAAGACTTCATAGTTTCTTTCCAAAAGAACTGGCAAACACTTTCACACACTCCGTGTGCCAAAAGCTGTCCAATATTTGTTAATTATCTCTGTGCTAGCAAGGTTTTCACCTAATTATAGGACTCTCGTCGTCATGGTAAGGCCCTTGCTGGTTTTCTCCCATATGTTTCTTTCAAATATATCATACTATTCATGTAGGTCATAATTATTGATACCCAATTTTGTTTCCTTAGGACAACGGACCTCACATCTATCAAACCTGTCCCTCAGCTAACTTTTTTGATTGCCGAGCCATGGCGATTGGATCTCGCTCTCAAAGTGCTCGTACATACCTTGAGAAGCACTTGGATAAATTCCCTGAGAGTGAATTAGAGGAGCTGGTAAAGCATGGATTACGTGCACTCAGGGACACTCTGCCAAATGAGGTGGACCTCAGCACAAAGGTAAACAAAGCTATAAATAATAAACAAGTTCAGTAGGGGGAGAGGAGGAAGAGGAGGAGGAAACAAATGTTATATTAAATTCAGATATTCAATATTATTATTATCATTATTTTTTCTATCAAACCTCTAGGCGAGGTACAACTTATGCTAGTTATTTACATATTTTACATTACATTTATACTGAATTAACACTCCTGAGACTTCCAAAACCCTATCATAAGATTTGCGGGTTCTTCCATGGCGGGTCGGCCATGGCCTGGCAAATTCTTCCTGGCATTCACCTTTACATACCGAGGAAACCATGGAAACCTCGGTCAGGAAGTCGGTAGAGGAATACCCTGAGATATCCCTTCCACCTCCCGAATGCACTGTGTATTTCCGGTGGACAAAGCTTACTGATAAACTTTGCCTCTGCCGGGAATCGAACCTGTGACCCCTCGCGGACGAGTCAGACACGCATCCACTAGCACTAGACCACAGTGCTCAATATTATTCAAGATTTTTTTTTTACATATTTTTAAAGATATTTTTTTTTATACTTAAAGGCGTGAACTTGCCTAATATCCTAACATACCTAATTATCAATGTTAATTGGTCCGGAGTCATTAATTTCTAATTTATTTTCCATTCGTAAAATGGCAGCTTGCGGGTTTCCGAAATCATTGCCTAATGTCCGCAGTTGGGAAAGGATTTCTGGAAAGCTTCAGGCATGCCTTGGGAATACTTTAAAATATTTCTTTTTGTCATTTATGCTCCTTGCTGTTGTTATGTATAGAAAATCAACTTTCCAACACATTTTTGTGTCCGGAAAGGTTTGGGAAAGCTTTGGGAAAGGAGGCACTAATTAGCATACATAATTTGCATGAAAAAAAACTTATTTTTTTGTGTTAGGTTATTGATTTCTATGTATACATAACAGAAAAATTATGTAAAAAGGGTTTCAAAAATTACCACGGTGGGATTCGAACCCAGGACCCTGAGATTAGAAGTAATCGCTTTAACCAATTGTGCCACCGAGGCTCTTAAGAAACATATCTGGCCAATTATAAATGACCGGTACCTAATTAGTCCCGACCATCGGAACCCAGATATAAAAACTATGCCCTTTGATTATGCTTAGGATACCTTAAAACACCCCACAATTGATTTTGGAAAAATCGGAAAATTCCGGGAAATACGCCACTTGTTATTTTTTACCTTTTGGTAGAGGAGGTGTTAAAAATTGTCATGTCCTCGTAATATGATGTATGTTAGAAACTTCAACCAAACTGATTTAGACTCCTGATGAGTTAAGCTTTTCAGAAATTATGTGACCGTTACCCTTAAAATAATTTCAAGGCCCACCACTGGGGGTTGAAAATTTAAAACGCAGATTTGACAAAGTTTGGCATTTTTTGGAATTTTTATTTACAGGTTAAAAAGTAGGTTATAATATGTCTAACATGTGTACCAAGTTACAACTTGGGTGCTCTGTAACTTTAGGAGGAAAGTCCGGAAAAGTATGTCCGCCACCTATATTGTGAAAAAAGAGCAAATTTTAAAAATTCATAAAAAATCGAAAAATGAAGCAAAGGCAATGAAATTTGGTATACAAGTTCATATAAAATTATCAAAAATTAATGGTGTTCGTAAACCTGTTTGGGGCATGCTCCAAAAATGCGCAATTGCATTTAAAAAGCATTGGCTGATTGTCATTTTTTTGTGTTCTGGAACACGAAGAACAGGGTTTACGAACACCATTATTGATAAATTTTTTGAAAATTTTTTGGCGTGAAATTTGAATTTTTAAAAAGTCGACTTCTTAAAAATTGAGTTAATTGCAATTTGTTGTTCAAAATGTCAGTATAACTATCTAATATACTTAAAATTACTGTTTAGTACTTTTCATTGATATTTTTTTAAAAATAACCCAAAGAATCGTATTTAATTCAATTTTTTGTCGGATAACTTGGAAGGTGTACTTATACATATTTATATAGGTCTACATTTTTGCATATTGACTTAATGATAGGGTCCGAGATGGACAATGAAGTAAGTGGTACCTAGTACATAGGCCACTACATAATACACATACACATTTATCATTACACTCGTGAAATTCTTTAATTTGACAGATTACATGGTGGAAACCATGCACCGCATAACGGGTAAAAACATGCCTGTCTGTACAGTTTGGGCCTTTCCACCCATTAATATTATTAATATTAAATGCAGGGGTATTATAGAAGGCCAGGCTGATATCTTCAGTTTTACTTAGTCTATCCTTAACAAATTTAATGTAATTATCTGTTTTTAACAATTTAAATTTCACTTGTAGTTCCGTTACAAATAACTCCTCCCCTGCTAGCTCATAAACCAGCCTTGACGACGTAAATTTTGACAAGCAAAGTATCCGTTTTAAGTACTGAGACTTAACAGATTCTAGATTTTTGAAGTCTGTTATAGACATAAATGACCAGAAAATTTCAGTGCCGTACGAAGCAACTGGAGAGATTTTCAGGTGAAACAGTTTAATAGCTGTTTCCAAAGATAACGAATTTAGATTTGAAATAGCAAATGAAGATGACAATGCATTTCGACAGCGTTCTTTGACATGTTTAGAGAAAGATTTCCCCGTCTGTTGCATAATAACCCCCAGATAATTAAAAGAATTTACAAACTCTATCTTTTCTCCATTACAAGTTATTACATCTGACTTTGCTAAAGGGCCACCTCTCCTGAATTTTACAATTTTTGTTTTCGTAGCCTTAATTTTTAATCCGTTCAGATTAGCCCATTCAATAAGTTTGTCTAGAATTTTTTGAAGTTTTACAATATTATTACAAATAATAGCGATATCATCTGCATAGAAGCTGATAAAGATATCAGGATCATTACAGATAAGGTCAACTAAGATGTCCAAGATGTCATGTGTGAGGAGGTTATATAAGAGGGGGCTACTCGGACCACCTTGTAGAACTCCGTTACTCTGCAAGATTGGGTCAGATAAAACTAAGCCATCGTTGATTATCACAAAATTGACTTCAAGCAACATGGCAATAGAAATTAATAATTCTTTAGGCAGTTTTCTAGTATTGATGAGCTTATGCATTAACAATTTTCTATCCACCATGTCAAATGCTTTCAAGAAATCAATAAAAATTACATAAGCATGGCCTGCTGGAACTGAGACTGCTTTTAAAATATGATCATGCAAGTATCTAACAGCTTGAATTGTGGATTTCCCAGGCATAAACCCAAACTGTACATCAGGGATTAAATTACGAGTTAAATTAAATCTTTATTACATGTAAGCTTATCAAACATTTTTAACATAATAAGACAATTAGCAATACCCCTGTATGAATTTGTATCCAAAATATTACCTTTGCCTTTGTATAATACAGATATCAGCGATGTTTTCCATTCTACAGGTAGTTTTCTATTTTTAATACAAAGATTAAACAAGTCTGCAATATATGATGAACTACATTGCATGCTAAACGCTGCAATGTGTTCTTTAGTGATACAATCTGGACCAGGAGACTTATTGTTTTTCATCTTCTTAAGAGTCAGATCCACATCTACATTATTAATAACATCGTATAATGAATTACAAGATATATAGTTTGCATCAACAAATTCACACAAATTAAGGGATTGGGAATTCAAAAAATTGTTATTATTGAGAATAGATTTGAAGTGTGTTTCCCATTTATCCATTGGAATTGGACATTGCAATTTTTTAACCCTGTCCTTCTTTAAATAGGTATATGGAGTATTTTCTGCAGCGATGACTAATTTCCTCTCTATTTCTTCTCTATATAACTTAATTTTTGTTTGAATCAAATTCTTATATTCCTTTTTAACCATAGCAAAGTGCTTTAAAAGGTCCTGGTCTCTAAATTTAATTTGCTTTAGTTTGTGTAAAATATACAAGGAGTATTTTTTCAGTTGATATAACTCATGATTGAACCATGGTTTAGACTTTCTACTATATAATTTTTTAGGGACTGCTGAGTATACAATAATTGATTGCAATAACTTATGGATTCCATCAATATTTTGATCTTCAAATAGTTTATTTAACAATATAAAATTTTGTTCATACATAATATTTAATCTCTGAAGATCTAAGATGTTTGAAAGTTTATGTTTATTAGCAATTTGAACAGGTATGTTCTTACCATTACAAGTTAAGTTAAAAATTAAAGGGAGATGTTTACGTAAAGTTGTTGCAGATAAGGATGGAAAAACAACGGATGTATTTTTGAATTTTGACGGGTCATAAAATAATAAATCAATGGTACTGGATCCATTATGAGAAACATAAGTTTTATCTTGAGGCGAGTTAAGTAACACCAGATTAATCGTACCCATCAATTCACTGAGAGCCTTTCCCTTCTCATTCACAATATCCATTCTACAGTTAAAATCACCTAATAATAAAATAGTTTTGTCTTTAGGAACTTGACTGAAAGCTGATAATACAATTTCCCAAACATCAATTTCTGAGAGAGTTGGTTTGAGATAGAATGCAATTATAGTGATGTCTTGCAAATTCACAACGACATACTCTTTCTCTACAGCACTATTTACAATTTGTCCAAGAGTGCACTTAATAAAACACGATATACCCCCCGATGGTCTCCCTCTCAGCCCTCTCGTGGCAAACGAATGGACTGAATAAAACCCTTGGATATCAACATGCCGTGACAGAAATGTTTCAGTAAAAACCACAACATCCCTGTCACCAAACATGTCAATTTCTGGGATGCACTTTAGCAGTGTACTCAGCCCCTCCGCATTCCACAAAAGGATCAACAAATTTCTCTCGTTTATACCATTGTAGGTATCGGAGAGAACTTTGCAGAGAGGGGATTTAGGAAAGGCGATTTAATGGGGGTAGAGCAGACAGATGATGATAGAGAGTTAAGTTGGGGAGGTTCAACGTTGATGTAATCTTTAGCGTGGAAGTAGTTACATAGAGGTGTGCTTGGGGATGACAATAAATTATTAGGAGAATTACCCATGAACTTAAGTTGAGGAGGGGAAGGATAGGTTGCCAAGGGAGGTGCAGTTTCTGATTGTGGAGGCAAAACTGGAGTTAATTTTTTAACGTAGGATATAAACTGCAATTTTCTTTTCCTCATTTTATGTAAAACGTTTTTAGATAATGTCAAATTACATACAAAGCATATTGCTAAATATTTTTCTTGGGGGTCTGATATTGGGTTTGTGTTTAACATAAAGATATTCTAGGTATTTAGGTATTCTAGATATTAAGTAAAACCAGCAGAGTTAATACATGTATTAACATACATTACTTATGTTTGTGGGTGTATATATTATATTGTTAAAAAAATATGTTCCCATCTTTCTACATATCTTCTAGGATATAGTCTTCTGGATAGAAACGTCATTATAGAGTTTTTTTTTTTGTGATGCGACCTTAAATCTTACAGGTAAGGTTGTTCTTTTCATAGCGCTCATAGTCGCATGGCAAAAAAAAAAAAAAAAAAAAAAAAAAAACTACTATAACTATGACGTCTCTATTCGAAAGAACTGATATAGCATTATAGATAACATTTTCTTTAAATAAGTTATGCTTATGTAATAGTCTCATTTAAGGCTGGTCAAGGGTTTGTAAAAAAGGGATTTCAAGCCCCCACAATACTGTAACAGAGCAGGGGTGTAGTGGAGGGATGGCGGCGCCATACTTCGTGAAATTGAATTTTTGAATCGCCATACCTGGTGAAATTTTAAAAAGACGAAAAGGTGCGATTTTATTTGTGTTCATTAGAAATTTTTGAAAATAAAATCTGAGAAAAACAGACAAAAGTAAAAAAAAAAAAAGTTATTTTTTTCTTTGGTTTTACATTATCTTTTTCTTTCATCAAATTTGCAGGTATTTGTCAATAAGTCACTCTTTTAATTTTTCTATATATATTTATGATAAAATTTGGTGAGGCCAGGATTATTGAATTCTATTGTGAATCATGAAAGGAAAGGAAGCTGAAGATTTTTTTCCAATATTTTCTAACTATTTCTCATTGTATCTCTCTCTCACTCTCTCTCTCTCTCTCTCTCTCTCTCTCTCTCTCTCTCTCTCTCCCTCCCTCCCTCAGATGAACATGTCCTAACATGATGATGACTTTTGGACATACGTTACTTTGAAAACCATAAAAAATACAGAAAAATACACTTCTACCTGAATAAGTAAATGTATATGATTCTCGTAAAAATTTTGATAATCCTTTAGTAAAAAGTGACTTAAAATACTCTTAGAAAAAAAAAATCAAAGAATTTTAAAAGCAGTGTGAAGGACAAAAAAAAAAAAAAAAAAACATGAAGCACCTGAATTTTCTCTCTTCCCCTTAATATTTAAATTAAATATGAAGAAGGGATGAAAAAGAAGGGGCTATTTTAATTTTCCCCAATTTTTTTTTTGCAAGTAGCACCACTTCAGTATTCACTAGTCAGTTGGTGCTGGAGGATGACCAATAGTGAACAGTCAGTGACATTTTAGTGCAGCATTATATATACAAATTATGTACATTAGCATACTTATATTCAAGCTAATATTTTAGATTTCTGTTGCCTAATTCATAAAAAAATATATACTGTATTTATTAAGTTAAATATGATATTTCTATTCGTATTTATAGATAGTAATATTTTTTTTATAAAAATTTAAGCACAAGAACCTTGAATCAGGTAATTAATAGCACTAAATGTAGCAAGTGAATTTTAATTTTAAAAAGTGCATCAATGAAAGATGACAGTCCCACTAGCATCGAGGTCGAGCGTAGCTTCTTTTGGGGTAAGTGAATGTGCACAGGGTTTATGAGGAAGATATAAATATTTTGTATTTTATTATTATTTAATTTTCAGATATTCAATATTTTTGGTAGAAATGGAAATTTAACTACAAAAATTCATAAGATGAAAAAAGAAAGAAAAACTTTTTATTATCGCATGCTTATATTTTTTATTCACTATATAATTTTATGTTCAAACTTTAGGAAAAAATTTATTGGAAGCTATATAAAAAAGTATCAAAATTGAATGTCCAATAAATTAGGCAACAATTTTCCAAGTATACTAATTTTGCGTTTTTTCCAAAAAAGGGTGTGTCCCGAAAAAATTTCACCTGCGGCGCGCTACCCCCCCCCCCCCCCCCCCCCCCCCCCCCCGGTCTAAAGGGTAAACCTTCCGCCATACTTTGTTAATTTTTAGGACTACACCTGTGTAACAGAGGTGCTTATTATTATTATAATATTAATTCATATGGGATTATAAAGTTTGTAGCAGACTAGCAAAAGTTGTGCTAGGATGGTGGATTTTACAAGTGCCACACTGCCTCCCCTGCTTAGCTGTTGTCTTAACATTTATAATCTCCTCCATATTTTATTTTGATTCCAGAATGTTTCCATTGGCGTGGTTGGTAAAGGAACACACTTTGTGGTGTATGGAGAGGAAGAGACAGGTCGCCTGTTGACTGCTATTGAAGGTGAGGAGCGTCGAGGTACAGTTGCTGCAGCTGCAGAAGAAGAGGTTGCCCCTCCACCACAACAACCTGGGGAAGTCCCTCCTGTTGACCCTGTTGTTGCCATGGACACTGAGTGATGATGCACTCTTTCTCTTTTCTCTCATTGCAAATATTTTATAAAAAAATGTAACTTTAATTTTGATTTTCTTTTCCTAAATAAAATATGCACTTCTCAGCATTGAAAACACATATATTTGTTTTTTCCTGCGGGAGCAAGATTTTTGTTATTATTATTATTAGGCCTACTCCTAATTAGTACTCCTGAATGGTATATTCCTGTACAAATTGTATTTTAACTATATTTAAGTGTTCAGAAACTCTATATTATGCCAAAACCTCGTCCTTGTGCATTTATTATTATTGCGTGACTTTAGAGTTATATAGCGTATGGGTCATTCATATATTTATAATATTTAACTATAACATTAAAGTTAAAACATTTGTTGAAGCAAGGCCTACACCATATGTGTCCACATATAAAAATGAATATAAGATAGTTTTGTAGAAAAATGATGGAAAAAACACTGCGTTTGTTAAAAAAAAAAGTAATTAAAATAAATAGTAGAAAAGTTTCTATATTCCCTTATTTTCCACTGAATCCAATGTCGCTGATCACTTACTTTGTTGGGACTTTATTAAGGCGCCTTTATTGTAATCCGATTTAATCAATTTCACAGTAGCTATACAGTAGATTATCTCCTATACTGAGAATGTCAGACCGAGCTGGTATGGCCGAGTGGTGAAGGCTGGAGGCAGCTGACTCGCAATTCTGTACTTTTCACGAGTATAGGTTCGAGCCACTGCTGGGTGTGTACGTGAAGTGTGAGCAGGCTCGGACTGGCCATAAGAGCAAGTCCGCAATTGCGGACGTGGCCCCCCCTGTTTGGAGGCCCCTAAGGCCCAAAAAGGGGCGTAACTAGGGTGTTACGCCCCCTATGTGGCCCCTAAAGAGGGTGTTACACCCCTTTGGCGGACGAGGCCCCTTGATTGCCAGTCCGACCCTGAGTGTGAGAGCACAACACGTTGCACGATGCATGTTCACATGCATTCCATGACGACGCACAATATTCGGGAGGTGCATGATTGATGTGATTGCACCGACCAGCCTGCCTAGATGTTTCCACGGTTTCTCTAAGCTGTCATGGCGAATGCCGGGCTGTGTACTTTAGTTAGGCCGTGTCCGGCCCGTATGTGCTTTTCCATTAATTGGAAAGTCCTTACCTGTCGAACTAGCCGTCTAGTTCTGCAGGCTTCATCCAGTCGCAATTGTAGCGCGCATTGATATGACATTCTCAGTATAGGAGATAACCAACTGTATAATATACTGTGAATCGACGTGAATCGATTCAATGTCCCTTACATGTCATCCGACTCCTGTATAAAATTTGTCGACAATTTTGGACAAGAAAACGTTATCTGCGCATGCGCAAAACTACTATAGCAGCGTGCCACCGGCAGCAAAAATAACTACTAGCTACTAGGATTTATCGTATTATATCCGCGAAGTTTTAAACAGGTTTAAAGGAAAAAAGGGCACTTTGGAGTACTTGTATAAAAACAAAATACCCCAGGTACCAGAAAGTTTTCCGTGGGTCCTGGGTTCGAATCCCACCATGGTAATTTTTTAAACCCTTTTTACATAATTTTTCTGTTATGTATACATAGAAATCAATAAAGCAATAAACTAACACAAAAAATAATTTTTTTCATGCAAATTAGCGCCTCTCCTTTCCCAAAGCTTTCCCAACCCTTTCCGGACACAATGTGTTGGGAAGTTGATTTTCTATTCATAACAAGAGCAAGGAGCACAAATGACAAAAAGAAATATTTTAAAGGCTTAAATTATTCCCTTGAAAATTAATTTATTTATTATTTTAACTTATTTCCCTTAAAATTTGCACAACTCTTCATATAATTACTTTCCAAGGTTTAAGATTCACACACAAACATTACGCATATTACGCATGTGAGTGTGACGTCACTAAAAGATGCATTGCTAACCTGAAATACGTAGCTTTGCGTTATACTTTGGCTTAGTAGTTCATTTTGCTGCCATCCGTGCGCTAGCATCGATTCTTAAAACTCTTGTCTAAAAATTGTGGCTAGAGTTGGAAGACATGTAAGGGACATTGGAATCGATTTAATCACGATATTCATAATCAGCGCCATGGAAAAACAACTGCAACACGTCAGGCGTTAAAAAAACTTTGGGCGGGAAACAGTTGGGCGTTCTTGGTCTCGGGCGCAGCTCGGGCGTTCTCAGGGCGTTCTTGTGTGTGGGCGTTACCGGTAAGCATCACGTCGTTTGGTTTGGTTCGTCTTACTCGTTTATTTAGAAATATTAAATAAAATAATAGAAAATATCCAAGAATATCACAAATAGATACGTAAAAAAGAGGCTGCAAGTAGCAAGCAAGGAGATGAATATCGCGAGGTATGTATTTATTTTCAATAATGCAAGCAGAATACAAAAAGCATATTTTGTATGTACATATGTACATACATACACATGATACCATACATACATAAATGGATCCAAAGTTAATTGTAAATGGAAGCAAAGCTGGAAGCTGGAGGATTGTGGAGGCCATATCAACTTCTGTTGCTGTTGTAGTGGTTTAATATTAGCAATTTATTTATTTATTTTTTACTTTTGTTGCTGTTTTGATTTGATTTTCTTCTTTGTTCTTTTCTTGTTTTCAATTTCTATGGTTGTTGTTGCATGGTCTATCTATGTCTCTATGTATGTACATATGTATGCATATGTATATATTATCTTCTTGCTTTAGTGATTTCATAATTAGATAATTACTATCTTGAATTGCTTCAGGTTCAGTTCTTTAACTTCTCTCTTTAGTTCATTGTAAAGTTTTAATCCATATATTCACAAAAATATATTTCTGACCTATATCAAGAACGAAGAAAATAATAAACAGAGAATGGTAAAATTCTTCAAAATCTAGAAATGAGAATGAAATATTATAAATAGCATTCAGTTGCTAATCAAATAAACTACTAGTATTATACTTTATTTGACTGGATAAACATGCAACTTTTTTTTTTTTTTTTTTTTTTTTGGAAGAAGTCCTTATAAATACAATCCTTGTTTGTGGTTAAATTATGGATAAAAAAAATAGTACCTTGTTTTTAATCTTTCCTGAAACACTTGCAGCCAATTCAATCTTTGTAGCAGTTTTTTTTTTTTTTTTTGTTGTACCAATCACATTTTACAACAATTCTCATTGCTCTGTTTTGAAGTTTCTCTAGCTTACTCAAATCTAACCAGTCGTGGAGTATCGGTATCGACTGCGATACGATATCTGATACTATACCGATACTTTTATCGTATTGGTATATTATTGGGGCCTTTTTTTTAACTTAGTATCGAATATCGGTATCGGTCACCGTTATCAGCAAAATATCGTCAAATTTTGATACTTTTTTTCGATACTTTGAGACTTTTGCTATATCATAAAAGAAAAGTAAGAATAAAAAAAATAGGGGGGGGGGGGGGACTAAACTTAAGAAGCAACGCGAACATTCTACAAGTGATTATCTATCTTTCGTACCTGGACAATAAAATTTGCTCCTATATTTTTAATTTTGCTATAACAACAGGACAGGGGCAGGGCGACATGCACAGTATTTTTATGTTATACCTTTTCTATATATAAGTATTAACAATGAAGCATGGAGGTAAAAGGTAAAAATTGTTGTATTTTACATACAATAAAAATAAAAACAACGGTGTTAAAACTTTTTTCTTCTTTTTATGAAAAAACAATACCGGTAATGAGGGACTGTCGCCAAGTTTCTGAGAAATCTGTCGTGTGGTCGTAGTACTACAGTATCTATGATCTCTCCTAATGACTATAAAGCGCCGGTAGAAATCACAAATATAATCCACAATAAAATATAACCAATGATTGACATTTTAAATCTTTGTACTGTACTGTACATTAATTCAATGCATTATACAAATTACAAAAGATGTAGCATACTTCCATTAATGTCTTTCTACAAATTTTTTAAAAGGTTTACAAAATCAAAGGATTTTTGCGACCAGAGGGGAAATTTGGACTTAACCCCTTTGGTTTAGCGGGGATGATTTGAGCCCCACCATGGGGACACGAACTAATAAATAAATAAATAAATAAATAAATAAATAAAATAATAAATAAATGTGGTAAAAAATATGCATGGATTTTATAATACAAATTTATATCTCCAAGATGGAAGGAAAAAAAATGTAATTTATGGTGCAATATTTATGTATGAGATGTAGCAAAAGTATTAAATATATATATATATATATATATCGAGGGTGCTCCGCTATAATGTCCTAAGTCCATTTGACCTTGAAAAATATTTTTTGCTGCAAATGACCTGAAATGGATAAATCCAAAATTTGGGGTTGATCCGACGATTTTTTATTTTTCAAGGTCAAGTGGACTTAGGACATTATAGCGGAGCACCCTCGATATATATATATATATATATATATATATATATATATATATATATTGGTATCATATCATAGCAATTTTTTTTGTGAGTATCGTATCGGTAACGGAAATTTCAGTATCAACTCCATGACTGAATCTAACCCACAGATAGATATAGGCGTTAAGTGAACATTTGCAGACCCAGCTGAAGTGGCTGACACTGTACATTGCTAACAATTTACTCAAATTTCCACTAAAAGTCTTTCACATATCACTGCGTTTACCAATTCCAATCCTTCACCATCCTAGGAATTAATAAATATTTTGCATGGTTTGTATTACTTTACCATGCTACTGTATTTCCTAGTGTGATCACTCCTACCCATATACGACCCTTTCCAAGTTTCCCCCTCATTTTCATCCATCCCTTGAACCCTCTATCAATCTTATACATAGCTGTGAGTCTCCTCTCCTTCCTACCTCTAGCTCCTTCCAGTTTAATTCCCGCACCATATTTCATAATAGTAGGTGGTATCACCTTCTTTTCTCCACCTCATATTTCTGCCCAACACCCTACAAGCTACTCTCCTTTGTACCCCCTTTAAATTTTACTAAATATGGATCCCACGCAATACAACCATAATTAAGCATTGGCCTATTCATGGTTTTATATGCATCACTCTTAACCGCCATTCTTGCCCCTTTTAAATTCCTCACCACAAAATCAAGATTTGTACTAGTTTTTCCTACTACTGCTTTTATATGAGCCTCCTATTTCATTGGACGGTGAATCCATACTCCTATAGGTACTAATGTTCATCAACATCCTCCAGTCCTACATATTATTAATTTTGTAAATACAGTCTTCTGCATTTATCCTGTTACTGTTTTCAATTTTTAAAACCTTACCTTTATCCACATTTAATTTCATTTTATTACTTTCACCCACTATAAATAAATAAAAACAATAATTTATTTATATGCTATATACTGTATATGTATATGTAAGTTTATATGTAATTCTTGTACCAGATTTATTTGCTATTGCAGGTCTGAATTGTTGCTGACCGGATTCAACCCCTGAAATGTTACAATCCTTTGCTTTCTTCTAACCGCTCGTTTAGTGCATCACTTCTAGCAAATCTTTAGTGCATCACAATTTTTAAAATGTCACTTACAAAGAATATGGTAAAAGTTCTTCAAAGAGGATCAACTGGTATGTATAGGAGGATAATGTAGATTATTCACTTATGTTGACTGCTGTAAATTACTATTAAAGCCCAGGGCAGCGGTCAATTCTTATTGCACTTAATGCTCTGCCCCTGAGATAGCATCCATATGCCTTTTGTTCACAAGAAGCTTTTTCTATTTGGAATTGTTAATTATTTAATCAAAATAACATGCATTCTTATGGAGCTCACTTCACAATTTCAATTAGAAAAAGCTTATTGTGAACAAGGCAATAAAGTTAGCACATTCCAAACTATTATTGCTGTGGCAAGAAAAGTGATAAGAATGACTGCTGTCTTCAGGTGCATTCACGTATTCTTAAATTTGTTGTAACTTTGTGCAGCAAAATAATTTTTCCTGTTTAAAACAAATATATTTCACAATTTGCTGCGCAAAGTGGTAACAAATTTAAGAATATGTGAATGCACCTTTAGGCTTTACCTGTAACTAGACCTTGGTTACCCTTTTTTTTTTTTTTTTTTTTTTTTTTTTTTGCATTGTTTCAACAATTAAAATAAAAAATTGATAGCAATTTAACTAGTGGTTAAGTATCATTTACATGGTGCGTAAATTTGATAGCTGTCAATGGGTAAACAAATGCCAACAGTATTGATGCAACTTACTTTAATGTTATAAAAAAAAAAGAGCCCTCTTGCATGGTTTTAAAACTGACGTATAAGAATTGGCACTTACAGGCAACTCTGGCAACACCCAGCTTTCTATCCATTGAAATGACAGTTACCCCCGTAAGCTGCAACGCTAACTAACTAGTTAAACCGTAGTTAAGTTGTTATTTTGATTGTTGCAAAAATCAAAAAAAGATAACTAAGGTTTAACTAGAGGTTGCAGCTTACAGCCCTTAGTGATAGTTGTATGTGAACTTTTGTATTTGTGTACATAAATAATGCAGCTCCATCTGTAAATATCAGTTCAAGTGAAAGAGGTCAAAGAGGCCATATTTACATTGGCACAGGGCTGTTCATTTTTATCCAACAGCTTTCTGTGCTTGCGCAGTGCTCTTTCTCATGTGAAATAGGCAAACTTGCGTAACTGTTAGTTTCTATCAATATCCTTTCACATGCGTCAAGGGACATCAAATTTGCACTCCATGTGAATGATACTTTCAATGTTGCAGCTTATCGAGGATATAGTAATAATAAATTAATTTTTGTAGATGACTGCTAAAATCTTTCAAATTTTACTTTTTTATATTATTTTGCAGATCCCAAGAACTGCAGGCAAAACTTTTCATTAGTAGTCACGCCTTTACATGAGGATGCTATTGAAAATGGATTGGCCACAAAGGATATGGAAGTTTTGGTCCAGACATTTGTTTCATCAGACTGCACATACTTGGGTATGTCTGGTATCTGCTAATATATATATACTGCATATAGTAATTAAATCCCTCTGTCTGGTCTTGAAAAATTGGACCAATTGTGAAAAGGTTTCCCTTAAAATGAAATTTAAAAATTTAGTAATAACAAGCATTTAGTATATGTACTGGTTACTGGTAGTGTAAATAATAAAATTAAAAGAAAATGATGGAGTAAACTAGCAAAGGCCTTACCATAGTGAAGAGAGTCCTAAAGCTTCATGAAAATCTTGCAAGCATAGATAAAAAAAATGATAGCTTTTGGCACTCAACTTCAAGAAAAATTGATTGTCCCTTCATCAGTCCTTGGAGAGTCTGAGATAGTTTCTCGCTGAATCTGTACAGACTAACAAATGCACACACACACACACACACACACACACACACACACACACACACACACACGCACACGCACACGCACACGCACACGCACACGCACTCTCAGTTTCTATTGGAATTTTGTGCCAAAAGCTATCTAATATGAGTTTGTAATTTCTGTGCTTGCAAGATAAGCTATAGAACTCTGTTCGCCCTTGCTTTTTTTCTCTGTGCTTTTCTCTCAATTTTATCATACCTTGCAGCTATGTTTTATTTTCCTTAATGTCTTATATAGTGCAAATCATAAATAATGTATAAACTTTCTTGTTAAGTTTTAATAGAATAAATCAATAATTACTTTTTAATATTTACTGTATGTGTTTTTATATTATTATTTCAGGGGCTACAAAAATTCAAGAACTCATTCGCTGTTTCATACCACAGACAACAGTGAGTGATAAAATAATGAGAAATTTAATATTGTGGACAGTTACTTATATGCACAAAGCTCCTATATCTGTCATGAAAACCATGTTCATGCTCATTATAGGTAAGAGTGTTAATGTAATTAAAATAACTTCCTAGCATGAAGATCATATTTAACTTTTTCATTTCTTAATAATAATTTATTTGTTTATTTTATCAATTAAACAAGTGTGAAATAATATAAGAAAGATACTAATGCAAACACCAATAAATTTATATAATACTTTTTTTTAACTTTAGGCTATTTGGAGAATGATTTGGTGAATGCATCATCACTGAAATGGGGCTATGAAATTCTGTTTAATGGAGTAACTTGTTCTAATTTGGTAAGTGATTGCCATTTACAAAATATGCACTTTTTTCTTTACAATTTGCATATTTTACTCTATGGTAAAATACACACATGAATATTATAGGAAGCTCACACATGCAGACTCCTGGAACTGCTCACAACCCCAGATGTGGTTACAAGATTTCGGGTGGACCGTCTTCTGTCTTTACATAAGAAAGACAAGAAAAAATGCTTCCTTTCTCTACTCAGGTAACTACTTTCAACTAGTGATAATTAAAAATTATTAAATATTTATCAACGAGTAGTTATAATAATGAAAGGGAAACCAACACAAAATAGAAAGTGGAAACCATTATTCTTGCTACAATAGCACAGTAATAAGAAGTACACTACTCATGTCAATTTTTAATCCATAATAAGGAGATGCAGTGCCTTTTCTTACAGCAAGCAAAAGTCTTAGATCAGAACAATCATGTACTGTACTTGAGGTTGCTCTGCAATCCTGATTTTTGTTTCCCTATGTTGGAGACATACAAGAGTCTCCGGCATCTTCAGCACAGCTCTGTCATCTTAATTTGGTTGTGCCTAGTGAGTTAGAGGGGGTAAAAAAAAAGTTAATCCAGTACTTTTCTACTAATTGTCGTAGAGTTGTAAATGCACCAGGAAATTGGGTCCCCCTCCCCAACTATGAAATAAATGATAAAATTCAGTCCCATGAGTATTAAAGAAAATTAACATTTTGATTTAATTTTCATGACTTGCAACTTTATTCTGTGACTCCCCTAATTACCCTTCCTGTTGACTTATTACGATCCTTATTAAGTAATCTCAAATTTCTAACCTTAGAATTCCATTTATACTGTTTGCAACCAACAAAATATAGCATTGTGATGTGAGGCACTCTGCACATTTATAATGAAAAGTAAATTGCAATTAATAATATTTATTGTCTTTCAGCAAATACATACAAACTGTAGTAGGTTTAATTTTATTACATTATTTGAATAATTGTGTATTAAGCTCTAGGATGTCTGGATCATTTGCTGTTAACAGGTTTCTGGACTTAACCAGTTTTGTAAAAGTTCACAAAATGCCACTGCAACCCCTTAACCTCTGTATTCACATTTCTGCTTCCTTTTAGTGATATCTTTGTGAAAATCACTCAAAAACTTTGTTACCTTTGCAGTTTGTACAAAACTTTACGTCCAGATAAAGTTCCAGAGCCAATTCCAGTGCTGTCTTACTCAAGAAATTCACAAGGAGGAGAACTTAATATGATGAATGCCATTGCAAGAGCCCGTGAAAGGTACAACGTATTACAAGAGAATTCTCCAGAGGAAGCATCAATTCATATGCTTAACAGTGGGTTGAACTGGTCGAGGCAATTGCAAGTAAGTATTATAAGCTGTGTTCATATTTTACAAATCGTTAAAGATCAGTGCCAAGCATTATCCATTTTGCTGTAAAACACACTAAGTTTTGTGATTATTGACTAAAGAAAAATATTTGACTGCAAAAAAACAGATACAATGATAAAGAAAAGGATAGAAAAACCAGCAAGGGCCTTACCACAGTAGAAGTTCTATGGAGAGGTCGAGGTCTTGCATGGCACAGTATAATGTTATAAAAGTTTCTTTATAACTTGAGAGCTTTCGTCATATGATAATGACATTATCAATCAAAAGAGAAAATTACTTGAGCACATCACTGAGCAGTGTCTTGTCTTGTACTGCCGTGTTATGCTCTTGCTGGTTTGGAGTTGGTGGAGAGGGGTGGGGGTGGGGGTGGAGTAGGGAATCTGGGAAGGAGTGTGAATGAGTGAGGGAAGGAGTGAGTGAGGGAAAAGGTGGGGAGGGGAGCGGGAATAGGGTATATTTTTGAAATATGTTAGCAAATATTAAGTCCAGGCAGCCCTTGGGCTTTTCTGGATCTTAATATATGTTGATGTGCTAATTCATATTGTCGTAATGTCGCATAGTTGGCTGGGCCCGGAATAGTGCGAAGTATTGTTGATTTATAACATAATTGGAAATTTGATATGCCATGAGAGGCCGCATGTTCAGCCACAGGTTTTTCCATCTCATTGTTTTTTACGGATTGTCTGTGGCCATTCATGCGGTCTCTCGCTTTTTGTGTGGTTAAGCCTATGTAAAATGCTTGACATTTTTCCTGTTGGCCTGTGGTGGGGTTGGTGGTATGTTGGGTACATTCAAGTTTGTAGATTACGTTTTCTGATGTGCAAGTATTGTGGCCGTGGATAGGGTATGTAAGGTTGGTGACGGGACTTGTAAACGTTTTGCTGGGAATTTGAGTGATGCATGTATCGCATCTCCTTCCTCTGTTACTCTGTTTGCCGTTGTTTTGACAGGGGAAAGATCCACTAGGTAGGGGCTTAGGTTTTGGTGTGGGATCAGTATGGGATAAGATTGCTTTAATATTTGGTGGTTGACGGAATGCTATTGGTGGTATTTTTGGTAACAGTAGGTTTGCCGATTCACTCACTCCACATCACCTAATTCAGCCACCTTCCTCGATGTTGACATCAACATTGATGACGGTAAACTTATAACCTCAATCCACATAAAACCTACTAACCACATGCAATACCTCCACTACAATAGCTGTCACCCCCCGAGGACTATCCGCTCCATTCCCTTTAGCTTAGCATGCCAAGGCAACCGCATCCCAAACACAGACCAAACCAAATCTAAATATATTGACAGCATAACTACAGCTTTCTCCACCAGAGGCTACCCCAAGCACCTGGTGGAGAAACAAATAGCAAAAGCTGCCAATAGATTTAGTTTGGGCGACAAAACACCTTGTGACCAAAATAAAACAAAAAATGACAATCAATCTATCCGACCCTTCATCACAACGTATCACCCCAAATTAGAAAAAGAAATCAGACAGATGTTACAATATGCACACCCCATTCTAGCCACCACCGAAACAAACCTACTGTTACCAAAAATACCACCAATAGCATTCCGTCAACCACCAAATATTAAAGCAATCTTATCCCATACTGATCCCACACCAAAACCTAAGCCCCTACCTAGTGGATCTTTCCCCTGTCAAAACAACGGCAAACAGAGTAACAGAGGAAGGAGATGCGATACATGCATCACTCAAATTCCCAGCAAAACGTTTACAAGTCCCGTCACCAACCTTACATACCCTATCCACGGCCACAACACTTGCACATCAGAAAACGTAATCTACAAACTTGAATGTACCCAACATACCACCAACCCCACCACAGGCCAACAGGAAAAATGTCAAGCATTTTACATAGGCTTAACCACACAAAAAGCGAGAGACCGCATGAATGGCCACAGACAATCCGTAAAAAACAATGAGATGGAAAAACCTGTGGCTGAACATGCGGCCTCTCATGGCATATCAAATTTCCAATTATGTTATAAATCAACAATACTTCGCACTATTCCGGGCCCAGCCAACTATGCGACATTACGACAATATGAATTAGCATATCAACATATATTAAGATCCAGAAAAGCCCAAGGGCTGCCTGGACTTAATATTCGCTAACATATTTCAAAAATATACCCTATTCCCGCTCCCCTCCCCACCTTTTCCCTCACTCACTCCTTCCCTCACTCATTCACACTCCTTCCCAGATTCCCTACTCCACCCCCACCCCTCTCCACCAACTCCAAACCAGCAAGAGCATAACACGGCAGTACAAGACAAGACACTGCTCAGTGATGTGCTCAAGTAATTTTCTCTTTTGATTGATAATGTCATTATCATATGACGAAAGCTCTCAAGTTATAAAGAAACTTTTATAACATTATACTGTGCCATGCAAGACCTCAACCTCTCCATAGAACTTCTACTGTGGTAAGGCCCTTGCTGGTTTTTCTATCCTTTTCTTTATCATTGATCCTAACCGCGATGGTTTTTTCCTTAAATTGAAAAAACAGATACATTAAGATTAAAGAAAAAAGGGAAGGTAGTGATCATTATGCCAAGGTAATGCTTTGTATCAGAGACAATAGTATCTAAACCGGGTTAAAATTGAGTTTGTATAGTTGTCAGAATATGTAGCAGCTGCTAACTTTGTTGTTGTTGTTGTTGTAGTTATGGAAAGGTGTTTTGTTATTCTGGGACTCTTCAGCATAGCAAGAAGAGCAAAGCCCTCACTACCTCCAGCCTTACTGCAATGAAGTCTGTACTTAGGATAAGATCAGGATGGCACATTTAACACTAGTGTTCCATCATGATCTTGACCTAGCTACGGACTTCATTGTGGTATGCCGCTTGTAGGTTTCCATGCTCTTTACTGAGATCTCAAGGAATTATAATTAGCTTAATGCTTATTATCTTCCATTTCCCAAATTTCCCAAAATATTTGTGTTGATGCAAACATAACATACACACACATTATAATATATACTAATATATAGGATATATTTTTTAGAAAAGAACTAGGAAGAAAGACAATACAAAACTGATTCCACTAATGAACTTTCATGGTACTAAGTCTGCCATAGAGGAAAATAAACTGCACCCAGCCAAACTGATTGTAGAACACAAAACGTAAGTGCTGTATTGAATTTCTTTGTCAATCCATTGTCATAAGCTATTAAACACTTATATTCTAATATAATGTCATATACTAATTGTAAGTTGCAGCAGGACCTCACACCTGCTGCATCTCTATCTTGCTAAAGTTGGCAACAAACTGCTATGTAATAGAAGTAGCTATTTTTACATGTCCAGACGTTTAAGGAATGTAATACATCGTGTCTTCTCTATAATGTCCAATGTCCATTTGACCTTGAAAATGATTTTTTGCTGGATATGACCTGAAATGAAAAAATACAAAATTTGGGGTCAATCGGACTATATTTTTTTCCAAGGTCAAGTTTACATCAGACATTGTAGAGGAGCCCTGACGAATAGCTAATATTTAATGGTGAACTGTACTAACTTAAATTAATAGAATGAGGGGGGGAGGGGTATTTAGAGCACCTTATTACAAAAACAGAGTTCTTACATTAAACATGCTTGGATTTTATTATTATTTATTTATTTTTAATGAAATTCTAATTATGAGTGCTAAAGCAAGGGCAAATAGTTCAAATCTGATATTAGCATGCTGCAAACTTGATATGTTTGAGCAGAAAAAATAATAATAATGCTAAAAACTTGCAGGCTGGAAGAGCTTGGCAGTTACATATTAACTTCTCAAAGTCCTTCACAAATTTTGTCCCTACTTCTCTCTGAGCCTGGAATATTCTACCTGCAGTTTGCTGAGGAAGCTGTCAAGCAGCGCTTTTGTCACACCCTCTTCCATACTCTCATGAATGGTAAGAACATTTTCATTGCCTCGCAACGGAGGTGGTCTATTTTATTTATTTATTTATTTTCAATCAAAAATTTGTAAATTTGTTGTGAGTTGATAAAAGCTAGTTAGCTAGTATATTTGACAGAGAGAGGGGGGGGGGGGGGGGGGAGAAACTACTTGCAGAGAGTATGTAAGATATAATTAAATTTTTGGTATTTTCAGTACTGGATGGTCGTGACAGAAACCATTACCGAGTGGCTGTTGTGAAAGAACTGCTTCAAGCTGTGCACAGACTGCAGGAGATGCATTTATGTGGTTCAGCTGTAGTGACTCGTTTCATTGCTCAATTTCTACAAATACGAGCTGATGAGGAGCTTCTTCCAGTAGTTCTCAGACTATTAACAAGACCTGTATTCTCTTCTTATGATGGTAAACATAAACAAAAGGTTGTTATTAACTACTGAAACTAACTCTGTATTTTATTTATTTTACAGAATTGTACACATCTATATTAATATTCGTTGAACAATTATTCTGCTCGTCAAATATGGAGATTAAAGTGCTAATATTAAAAGCAGTAGGAGACTTAATTCTTAATCTAGTAAGTAATGTTAAATGTTTCAGGATTTTTATTATGTATCACAGTTGTGTAAACATGCAGAAATAATTTTAAAGTATGAAATAGTCAACTGGGGTGAAATTGAAAGTCCGGGGTGAAATTGAAACTCCAATCATGTGCAAACTTTCACTTTTCCATATCTCGCTAGATAAAGAGCACTTTGAAAGCGGATTTGTGATTGGCTTTCAATTTCACCCCGGCTGACTGTACACAATGCAGTTTTTTCAATTTATTTAGCAATAGAGCAAGAGTCTCCCAAGTTTGAATACTAGAATACTAGTTTGATAATTACCATACCTTATTATCCATGAACAATGCTCACACATTGTCAACTAAATAGGCTTTTAGACCATAGGCATTAATATTTTTTTAACTGGTTAGTTTTTACGATATGACATTCATAACTTTAAAATTTGTGAATAGATTGATTTTTCTGATCATAAAATAACCTCGTCAATTTACGTTTTTACATGTTTCAAATGAAATTAAAAATATATTATTAATACTTATGGTAAATGGGCAAATCAGAATATAGAGTAGATATAGATTGATGTGCCTGAAAATTATACAGAATTTATTCATATCATTTTATCACATTGCATTTATCAACAGCATTGGCAAGCACACTTGACAGAAGATGGTAAAAATCTTGATTGGGAGCCTGAGTCAACACTTCCTGACATTGGACTATTCTACAACAAACTTTGCTGTACTGCAGTGGCTTCGTACAGGCCTAGTAGAATCATCTTGATCTTCATGGAGGGCTTGCGTTTCTATCACCTGGTTAGTAAAAAAATAAATTACTGTAAAATTTTAAAAACAAGATCGAGCAGGCTGAAATAAATGTAGATGATGAATGATTTTGGGGCAAAAGAAACATTGACTGAGAAGTATGAAATCACTGCTCGTTGAAAGGATGATGAGATAAATGCAAAATATAGGGTATTGATTTCCGTAATAGAGTGGATGGAAGGGGAGAAAGATGAGAGGCAAACCTAAAACATTATGGTTAAAGTGGTGGAAAAATGCTTGAAATTGAAGAATGTATACACAATTGTAATCACATATTTTAAGCCAGAACATATTTTTTTCATAAGAATAACATAAGAAACTTAGTGCAAGCTTCTGAGTGGTAATTTTTGGTAAACTACATTTTCATGTGTGTGTGTTTCACAGTATTTGTAAAAATAAATTATAAGGTAATTACAAGTTTGTGTAAAGTGTAGGAATTATGAAAGAATTGAAAGCTGTGGAGATCAATCACAAGGCCAGAGAAAGGGATGTATGGCTAGTAACATATGTATAGATGTATACATATTTTAGTCTTTTGTGATAGCATGCTGTATGCATAACATATCACAAAATGAATGTATCATTGCCTTGTTTAGTTCACAGTTTATTATGTATTTGATGTTGCATTTCAGTTGGTTGATATTCAAGTGAAGGCATGCAAATTCAACTTGTGGACTGTGCCATCAATTCATTTGATGCTTGGCTGCTTGCTCTCCTCTCAAAGCTTTTTGGTAGAATCCTCGTGTGATCTACTTCTAAAGTAAGTGTATGGTTTATTTAAAATACACCAAATTTTGGTGTCTGTGATTCTAATTATTATTACTACTAATGAAGTCAACTAATGAAGTGTAATTAAATTGAGGTGAGTGTGCTGTTGAAACTCTGTATAATGTGTATGCATGTGTGTGTGTGTGGTGTGTATCCTATTATATACAGGCAATTCAAGAGCTTTTAATTGAAGAGGAGTGAACCAAAAATTGATTTTTTTTATTTTTTATTGTTAAATTAATATTGATTCATCTCTGGGATTAAAACATGGAGGGCTATTTAGTTTCAGTAAATCAAATTGTGGTGTTATAATATTGCTCTGTTTTAATCATAGTGTACTTATTATGTGGTTTGAGTGAAATCAGCAGTTTGTGTAGCATACCTGCATTAAATCTATACATTTTGAAGACACTGAAATATATAACTGAACTGTATTAAAAAATTTTACAGGCACCGCAGTGAGATGAATACCATTCATAAATTCAAGACACGACTCTTTAAAAATCAGATTGCACAAATCAATAACATTGCAGCAAATTACTCCAATGTTCTTGCAATGAGTGATGTAAGTATCATTGAGATTTTTTTCAAATATACAATAGTTAATTGTATGATAATAATAAGCTTTGATAGTAAAACCCACAGATAAATTAGAAAAAATGGAACGATTAGGAATGGGAGATAGTATGAGCTAACACTAACAGGGATGCCGTGGTAGAGAAAATGATAGTCCTTATTAGTGTAAGCTCATACTATCTCCCATTCCTCAATTTTTCCTAATTTATCTATGTATGTGTTTTATTATTATCATACATATCGCTAGTCAATTTTTCATTAATGTTTATAATAGTTAATTATTCATCATAAAGAAACCACTCAACTCATTATAGAAAAATTAAACAACTTTGATGGCTGTTCTATTTATTTTTGTATTGAGAACTTAAAGAGTTTCTGGCCTCAAGAAAGAAAATCCTTAATGATAATCCACGAGCTGGGACTATTGTACCACTTATTCTTATTATATCCCCTAACCCTTTAGTACCCCCACAAACTGGCCAGAAAACTTGTAAAGTAGATAAACCACATAACATGTGTATGTATGATAGCCCCATCTCATGACTTTAAAAAAATTCAGTAAATTTTTTGAGACCAGAATCCCTTTAAGAATTTCCTGCAAAATTATAGTTCTATGTGTTGGTGTAATTCCTAAACCATGTTAATTTAAATGGTTTTCTTTCCTTTGTGTTTTATAACAAACAATAGCCTATTATTAATTAGAGATCATCCTTTTATTTAATTTTTTTTCCACCTTGCGCATGTAAAAAAAAATTAAAAAAATATTTGTTTTAGGGCATGTTTCTCTCAGATGTTCCTTCATGTTTATTGCTGAAACATATATCCCCTGAAAGTATTGAGAAACTAAAGCAAGTGCTGGACTACAGAGTGGAGTGTCTAGATATTGGTGTACACCCTGCATTTACTTCATCTCGGCTTTATTTGCAGAAGAAAACAAATTTTGTTCTCACTGTTGAGGTAAATCATGGTTATTTAATTACATACTGCATGTCCCATTTTAAAATAAAGGGGGGTGGGGAAACAATTTAACTTTCTAGAAAATAAAGATTGATTTATTATGAAATTATTCATCAATTAGGCTGACCATCACATACTATCATGCATATCAAAGAAAATTCTGAATTTTTGTACAATAAAACTTTACAGAGGATGAAACAAACCAAAGCTTGTAAAAATATCAAGAGGTCGTTGTTTTTTTTGTTTTTTTATTATTATTATTATTATTTTTTTTTTTTAGTAGTAGTAGTTTCAAACATTTTAATCTCACATTAAGCATTTAAACATTTTAATTCACTTTTTTTTTTCTTCTGCCATATGTGATGTGCGTGTTCGATTATGTGAAAATATGAAATCTTTACAGGACATGGAAGTTGTGTGCAAAGACCATTTTCCCAAGACATATGATCTTGTCAAACTATTTCAAGGAGATTCTGAAGTTGAGGATGAAGATGATGAAAGAAATGATTAAACAATTGAAGCTATCGACTGGATGAAAATAATAATTATAATACATGAGATAGAAGTGATGAGAAGCTCAACTTTGTGGTTGCATAGGTTATAGTGCATTATAGTGCCTGAATGTCAATTGGACCTGATCTTCAAAAATGATATCTATATAATTGGCATTACATGTAATGCAATACAGTATTTGTAATTATATTTTGTATTTTGTATTCATTTAATATAATAAGTATTTATAAAAAATTGACTGCGATATGTATGATCCGATAATAAAAAGATTTGATAGTAAAACACCAAAAAGAAATTTATAAACATATGTAAGTGGCTCATATTGCTCCGTAGAAAGCGAAGCTTCATAAAAAGGAAACTTTGGCTTGCATAATGATTTGGACTCTCATAAACTGCCCTCCTAGAGAAAAATAAGCAATACATTAATAATTAAACTTTTTTTTAACTTTCAACTGATTTTTATTATTATATTATTTATTAATCTAAACAATCACAAAATTAAATGTAATGTTTCAAGTTCTTGCTTTTACTTAATTTTATGTCCTTGGTTTTGAACTATAATTTTTATTTGTAAGTCTCAGTATTTTATAAGTTTTTTAAAGTTCTGTAGGGGGAAAAATGCTTGATTTTCATCATGCCATCAGTCTCAATTGAGAATTTTATGGGACAATTTCATTTCCATTACAGTTATGAAAACAATTAGGTCCTATGGATAAAACTTATTCTTATAAAAGCTTGATTTTTCAATTTTGTTAATTGATTATTAAGCATATTTAAATTCATGGTTACTTTGCAATACAATTAAAAACGTATCCCAGTAAACCACGTTTTTTTTGCAAGTGGATTGCAGGTAATGAGGAAGTCTACACAAAGTTAGCCCCTATGTTTGAATACGTCATTTGAAAGAGAAAAAGTAGTAGATTAACTTAGCATAGGCAATTACTTAGAAAATTGGCCTTTTATTTAATAAAAGAAGAAATAAAATAATTCAGTTTCCAACCCTTTGCCGACTGTGACGTCATTTGTTTACATCCGATTTTCAATTGTCTTCTGGATTTCATGCAACTGCTATAAATTCAAAAAAATTAACGGCCAACGGCCACCTTTCAACAATGGGATCGTTTGAAATCCAGAAGACAATTGAAAATCGGATGTAAACAAATGATGTCACAGTCGGCAAAGGGTTGGGAATTGAATTTTTTTATTTCTTCTTTTATTAAATAAAACGCCAATTTTGCAGGTAATTGCTTATGCTAAGTTTATCTACTACTTTTTCTCTTTCTAATGACGTATTCAAACATAGGGGTTAACTTTGTGTAGACTTCCTCATTGTCCGATTCAAGAACGCCAGTACCAGAGCGACATCACGTGAGCTGGGAGTTACATTCTTGAATTGGACAAGTACTTGCAATCTACATGTGAAAAGCTGTGTTTTACTGGGATATTGATTTGGAAATTGACCTTCAAAAATATGAAGGGGGGGGGGGGGACATTTTTTTAAGCGTGCGTTTCATAATGACATTTTGCCCATATTTTCCAACATCATTAACTCGGGAAGAAAATAATAATAATAAACGATAAAAATTTCAAATATGATATAAATAATGAAATAATTTGAAAACTATTTTTCTAAATAATTTATTTTTGTGTTTTTTTCAAAAAGGGGCGTGTCCAAAAAATCTCCTGCTGTGGGCTGTGGGCAAACCCCGACCCACATCTCAATGGGAGCAATTTCCCTGGTTTACCCCCCCCCCCCCTCCAAACCCACCAGATGCCCAAGTTTTGTTGGACTTGGTAATATTTTTGTGAATCTTGTGCCAAAATGCACCTCATGCGGGCACACAGTATCTTATAATATACTGTGGTGCCGGCACAGTGTGGGCCAATGTCCCTCACATGTCTTCCAACTCCAAGCACTTTTTGTAGTCCACACAACATTAGCACCATCGCACACAATACCTGAACTACAATGCTAAGCTTACAGAGCTTTTTAGTTCCAGGTGTCACTCGTATTGGCGCATCGTCATTTCAATTGGACTATAGGGTGTGTACGCATGACGTCATTCTGAGAGCTTTTCGATGCTCTTGTTGAGCAATGAATAACATTGCATCATTGCTCAGTATAGGACAAACGTAGTTTTTGGCTATTTTCTTTGAAAAATTAGCTATTTTTGGGTCATTATTATTTTTCTTGCATACTTGAGGTACTAATTCAACCTGCTAACAGCATTATAATGCTCTCACAAAAATTTAGAAGTATTTTTAAACTGGCAAAATGTGCCATTTTCCTATACCGGCCAATGCTATTTAGTATTAGTACTCACACTCACTTATGACGCCGACTTTAACATGAATGAAACCATATACGTGCTAGCAATGTCCCTCACATGTCTTCAAACTCCCTATGCTAGCGTGTAGTCCAATAGAAACGACTATGCGCCAACATAAGTGACACCTGGAACTATACAAAGCTTCCCCACACAACACAGACTGAGATATAATACATAGGCTATAATATATGTATTTTATATTAGTATACCAACGGAAAATATATGTATAATATCCATTTGAAAAAGGGATGTTGATGGTATGAGAAACGTTCAAACGTCCTCTACCGTGCGTATATCAAACGTTTAAATGTAGATCAAAAATAAAAGTATACCATACATATAATATACATATGGGTGGTAGATGCTTTTTTAAGCAAAAATTTAAAATATTAATTGTATTTTAATTTATGTGGCTCTAGCTCACTTATTGTTTAACACTTACCATACTGCAGCGGACTTTTATATTATTATATATATTTTAATATGTCAAGTTGGGTATATAAGCTTCAAGCTTTGTGGTACCTGACGGTAGTGAGTTCTCTACATTCCACATAAGGTTAATAACTACTAGCAGTTTTAAAAACAATACAAAATAAAATATCCATTTTATAAAAAAGTTATCACTCTACAAATTTCTATTTATAATATTTTCTAAAAGTCACTCCAAACTTTTAATTAGCAATCCTAATTACATTTTATATTTTTTATTAAAGTTTCAAAGCTAGAGCTTTTAAAAGCATTTTGATTCAAAGATAAAGTGAAAAAGAAGCCAATTTTGTTAATTTCAAAATTTTGATGGTTAAAATACGCTTTAATTAGCACTTTTAAGGAACATCTACAAAACGTTTGGAGGTATACATTTAGTAAATGTATATAAATAGTATATGTGTAGATGTAATTTTAAAAAAAAAAATGCATACCAATTCTATCCTAGCTCGCTGATCGCAAGAAATTATAAGCGACCAAATGTACTCGAAATATGTATAACCTATGTGAAATAAATAAAATAAAAATAAATAAATAATAAATAAATATATGTATAGCAGTATACTAAATGAATACATATATTATATGTATGACTATGAAAATAATATACATATATCTGGTATATATGGTAGATGAAATGCTATCTCATTGTGTGCTGTGTGGGATCGTAAGCTGAACATTGTAGTTCAAGTGTCGCGTGCGATGGCGCTAGTGTTGCGTGGACTACAAAAAGTGCCCGGAGTTGGAAGACATGTGAGGGACATTCAATGTCTCTCACGTGTCTTCCAACTCGATCCAGGCACTTTTTGTACTCCAGCGACACTAGCGACACCGCACACGACACCTGAACTACAATGTTGAGCTTACGTAGCTTTTAGTTCCAGATGTCACTACTATTAGCGCAGCGTCGTTTCATATATTGGACTACACGCTAGCATAGGGAGTTGGAAGACATATGTGAGACATTGGGTGCGGGCGCGGGCAGAAAAAAATCGATATTTGAACCCCAACAACCTTCCCGCCAAAACTTGATCGTCATTTTAGAATAGAAATGTGGCAACGCTGATGTTACTGCAGAGATCATAAAAATGGGAGAATTGTTGTACGATTCTCATTACTGCCGTCTTTGTGCTGAAAATAATTCAAATGGAGAATTCTTATATTCTTCAGAAGATCCTGAGGGTGATCTCAGTACATTAGTAAACCGATATTTACCATTAAATGTGAGTACCTTTCATTTCCTGCTAACTACTACACAACACAAAATGGCTCCTGTTGAGCGTCTTTTTAATTTTATTTTTGTACATTTTCGTTTCTTTCCATTTAGTAAAATACATTATATTTTATGTTAAATGAATTGCTGAATACTTTTAATTTATTGAAATTTTATCAGCGAATATTAACTAAAATATAAAATGTTGCCCCTGCTTCAGCTTCAGCCATGTATGTAGCATAACTTTATGTGCATATGCCTACATAACTTTTAACTGCATTACTAAACTACATGCACAAATTGTATCATTGTAGACACCAGACGACGACATTTAGGCTTAGTATATTCTAATCATAACTGCATATATGCTATTTTAATTTACTTGTAGGTCTCAGTGTTTTTGTATGTATAAATTCTCGCTAGTCAAATTTACATTTCCCCAGTTACTACCCTTTTTCATGTTTTGACTCTTTAGGTTCACAAATGGTGGCAAATTGTTTAAAACTTTATCAAGTTAAAATCTGAATAGTCGACTATGTCGAGGACTATAATCTGTTTTAACCCTGTATATTATACTACATAATATATAATCATGTTCAGTGCATATAGGCCATTGACCTTTTTTGTTTGTATTCTAATTGTTGATTAAATCAAGAGTCATAACAGTTCTTTAAGCATATTGCATATTCATCTATTTTGACAAAAATATGTTGCGTGGGGAATTTTTATTTTTTTGGTAACATATGTATGCATTTACACACATTTTATATCAAGTGCAATATAATAATCTCTGTACATATATTTGACATTGATGAGCAAAGAAAGCCAAATTAAAAGCTATTCATATCATACCATAGGTAATTCTACTACATACATAGGTATCAGAAGTTTTATAATATTATATATGATAAAAGCTGTGATGGGGGCAACTATAGGGTTCGTTTTTTAAAATTTAGCACAAAAGATAACACTAAGCAATAATGCTGTTCGTAAACCCTGTTCTCTTGCACCTTGCACTTTCCATTTGATTAACCAATAACCATAGCCGATCGTCATTAGTAGCAGAAAAAAGGGTTTACGAACAGCATTCATATTTTTAATTTCTTGGAAAATGAAAAAAGCAAACACCTGCTTATAATTGTGACAGGCATGCCAATAGTTACAGTACTGTGTGCCATTATTATGTAAAACTTAACTCATAGCCATTTTCTGATTTAAGCATATCGAGGGTTATGTGACGTGGCATTTCTGTACTACTGCAATCTCTGCGGGTGCAATTTTGGCATATATGTATTCTCCGCGCTCCCCTTTTTTGAAACATCTTTATATGCTTAGCCTGTATAGATATGCCAATATTAGGTATGGCAAAGATTACACATATGCTGACATTGTATCCGCGGAGATAAACACCAAAATGCCGCGTAGCCCTCAATATACTAATTAAAATTAGCATATCAGTTTGTTAAACCCGATGAAAATTCAAATAGTGTACCTGTTATAAATTTTTTCTACATTCTTTATGCATTTATTTATAGTATTGAAAATTATTACTGTTCAATATTTTTACTGTACATTTCAGGTCAAAGATGATGGAAAGTTACCCAGAACCATCTGCCCAGGCTGTAGTTTCCAACTGCAGACAACTGTACAATTTTTTGAACGTCTTATTGAAGGGCAGAAAAAAATACGAGAGCTATGGAAAGAACAGGTTAAAATATACATAATACAGTAAATACGTATATAAAAATAAAGTACTATTATAAATCTGATAGACAAGGATATGAGAAATCGGCAAGGGTGAAACCATAAGGCAAAATAAGATAGTACAGTGTTCTATATTCTATATAGTTCAGTGAAAATCTTGCTAGCACAGATATAATAAACACATTTTGTCAATAGCTTCCAACACTAAAACACCAAGAAGAAAATGAAGTGTGTCTGTGTATTTGTCGATCCGTACAAACCTGGGAGTAGCGACATACTCCTGTAACCCAGCTACCTGGAGGCTATAAGAACACTAGAGGTTGCTGGAGAACCTATAAGTGATCTAAGTTTGTAAGGACTGTCGAAGGCACACACAAACACTTTTCTCATGGAGTTCAGTACTGTACAGAAAGCTATCAAGTGAGCTTATTACCTCTGTTCTAGCAAGATTTTCACCAAACTATGGGACTCTCTCTTCACTACAGTAGGCTCTTGCTGGCTTGTCTTTGTATCATATCGAGCCACAAATGGTTAATTTTACTTAATATCTCCAATACACAACTATATACTTTATTATTATGTGTTAATTTTTATAAATATTTTAAGACTAGCATTATTTTGTTTTGTATGGGCAACACAGGTTGAAGCTGAGAGAGGGAAGAAGAAAAAAGTTGAGGAGACGGGTGTGCCAACTGAGATTGAAATACAAGCCACAAGAATCCAAGGAGAAGATGGCAATATTTATATGATGATAAGTAAGTGGTCATTGTAAAATAATGAATTACGTACATTCAAAGCATATATATATATATATATATATATATATATATATATATATATATATATATATATATATATATATATATATGATATATATGATATATATATATATAAAAGTAGATAGAGATTAGAGCATGTTGAATTGCAAACTAATTAATTGCGGAGATGCTCTAATTTGTATACATAGTAAATTTGGTGGACCAAACGTTTTAGCGTAGACGAGTGCTAGATAAAATATAAATATGTTAAAGGATGGGGTTCCTGTGTCAATAAAGTGCTTTATACTTAGTAAATATCACGTGTTCTCACACCACATCAAAAGCACAATATTACAAAACAACAGCAACCTTACTCATTGCTTTAGACCAGTTTCTATTACATATTAATGGTATACCTTACTTTAGTTACAAAAGCCGTAGAAATCACTGAAAGTATAGTCCTAAAGCATGGTCTATTTTTTCTATATTGTATCATTAATATTTGCTAAAATAATATCATTTTGAAATTTGTTAAGGTACTACTTTAGGGTAGCGATGTTGTCGTAAAATTCAATTTAATATCACTTTTTAGGTTCATAATGAACCAAGGAACAATTCCCTATACTCCAAAAAGTTTCGGCTCAAATCAAATCTTCCGCAAATTAGCATTAAAAGTCGTTGGGTTACGCCTCCTTTAACACGCAAAACATACAAAACTTCAAACTCCCCGTCATCCCCGCGTGCAAAATTTTTCTTGATCAACTTCTAAACAAAACATACTAGTGTGTTCCATAGATCAAGTTTTAATGAATTTGAATTTTTAAATGATTTTTACGGGACATTTATAGAGAAAAAAATTAATGAAGATTGCATATTCAAATTAACATGGGTCAATTTGCGATAATTTTTTTCTCGGCAAATTCGTTCTAGAAAAATCTGAAAAATCATTTTTCATTAAAAATCAACACGAAAAACAAGCTAGTATTTTTTTAACCACTGAAAAAAATTTAAAGTGGGTCAAAATTGGGGTCCAGATATAGATTCATTAGCATTAGGGGGCGGGGCATTTGCGATACTTTGACGCTCTGTTGTGACGAGAGTTTTTAAGATAGAATTTATTTTGATTTCATTTTTGGGTACACCAGCCTTAACTTAATTCAAAGTCATAATAAAACATTTTCGCTCCTACCCTAAAGTAGTACTTTAAATGACTGTCTTTATTGCCTTAAAATTACAGCTGTGCCTACAGACAAAGGTGAGTTGATGTACACTGATGACAATCAACTTGCACTCCGTATGGAAGGTTTAGAAAAACCACGACGCAAGAGAGGTCGACCACCTAAGCCCAAAGTATCCACTGAGTTTGTTGACATGGATTCATCACCTATAGACCCTGTTGAAGCCACGGAAGCTGAGCAAGCAGAAGAGGAATTGGAAGATGGAACAAGAGGAAGGAGAAGACGTAGGAAGATTCCATCAAGGTTTGTAGTGCAATATATTTAAATTCAAAACTTGACATAATCATAATTATTCTTATAACTCTCATTCTCCCTGTCTCTTTTAAGAATAAAATTTTCTAGCTTAAGTTTCAATTTAAATGATTATAATGAACAAAGATACCTATAATAAAATTTAATAGAAAAACTTGTACATTTGAAAATTGTGGGAAGGGAGGTGAATAATAAACATAAATTATAGCCTTTTACTATGCTTTGTGCATTGAATTTTGTCCTTGGCTAGAAATTATTTTACCTCTTGGCTCTAGAAAGCTTGAAAGGGGTCCCCAGTTTCCCTTAATGTCATCTGATTATCAGCTGATTCTTTAGACACGAGTTAAATTTTCCTCTCTAAAGGGAACACTGCACACTGCAATACATTGGTGGCTATTTGAACTATTATGATAAAGCTGACTAAAAGTCAGAAACAATATACTGTAATGTATGAGGTAAACAGATATCCACTCAGAAATTTTGTGCTCAGGTGATATAACGACCGCCAATTCAGCTTTTTGGCAGCTATTTTAGCTGCCAATTGCAGGGCTAGAGTGTAATGAATCATGCTTGTCTACAAACTTATACAGGGAGTCGGAAGACATGTAAGGGAATATTTAGGCGTCCCTTTCAGCTAATGTTCACCTCCCTTTAACTTCTTTTATTATTATTTTTTTTTTTCCTTCCAAGTTTTTTTAATTTTTTTTTATTTATGATGTATTGCAGAGTTGATTTTTCCTCGTAATGACATACAAAATAACAATGAAATAGAATAATTATTATGTGTGAAATTTATACTGTGATAATTAGGTATCTAGAATCAGTTGCTGGTTCTGAAATGGATAGAATATTCCGGGAGCAAGGAGTAATAGATCCTGAAGAAGAAGATATCATGGAGGAAGAAGAGCAAGATGAGGTGGCCAGTATTCGAAGTCCTGGAATCCAGAAAGAAGGTTAATAATAGTCACACAATTGAAATAGAAATACCAAATAAAAAAATTCATTGAAGTTGTGAAGGCATCACAAAATTGAGATGTTATACTAATGTTGTTGATTTTTGTATAATATAAGCCTATATATTATTATATATATATATATATATATATATATATATATATATATATATATATATATACACACACACACACACACACACACACACACACACACACACACACACACACACACACACACATCGATTATGGGCAACTAGAATACAACCAATGAATTTTCTCCTGAGTTGTGAAATTAAAAAAAAAAAGTCTAAAAAAAAGTTCTAGAATAATTATAAGGTGGCAATTATTTTATTTAAAGCGGCTGGTTTATTAGCTTTCTGGTACATTTTTATCAAAAATTTATGACACTAATTAAATAGAAATTGTGTTAAAAAAATTATGTATCAAACAACTTACAGACACACTCCAATGAAAGTTATATCTGCTATTAAGTTGAACATTTCTAATTTTGCGTATTAGGAAAAAACCATCGCGGTTAGTATTAATAAGTTTAAAAAAAAAATATTTAGAAAATAGTTGGTAGAGATTAGAGCACGTTGAATTGAAAATTAATAAAACGCGAAAATTCTCTAATTTAAATTAAATAGTAAATTGGGACTAGGGATCAAATATTCTAGCTTTAGCTAGTTAAAAAGTAGACGTTAAAGGGATGGAGGTATAGTGTCAAAATAAAATACAATGTGCCTAGCATCTCACGTTCTCACACTACGTCAAAGACACAACATTATAAAACAGCATCAGACTTACTCTTTGCCTTAGACCGGTTTCGTCCTTTACCTAGGACTCATCAGTAAGGCTCGGCAGAGAGCTCTGTACAGCTAGAGATGGCTCACACCACATCTGCTAACTGACTGAGCTGAGGAAGCAAGTGGCAGTCGCGTTTATATACGCGATGCCCCCGCAGCTGCACGCGCTGATTGGTTAAAATCGCGCGCGCAAACTCGGCTTGCTGTTTAAAACCTCTCATCCTCACACTGTAATATAAAATCGTGTCTAAGAGTGGTGTAAGACAGGCAGCCAGCAAGCAATAGTGTCCTCCCTCACTTCCCAGAGTTCCCCAACTCTAGAAAGATCGCGAGAACACTACGCCTACCGACTGCACAGTATCGTGATTCACGCTAGTTACATCGCTTTATATGTTGACACTGGGGTAGGAAAAGCAAAAAGGAGATAGAGTAGGAGAGATAGAATAAATATTATGCGCTTTGGCATATATAGTTTAATTAATTTAGTACGTGCTCTTATTGACGTTGGCAAGTAAAAGGGCCGAATAAAATAAAAATGAAAGAATATTATTTACAAAAGCTTAAAATTAAAACAAAAAGATCGACTTGGCGATAATATGCGTATTAGGAAAAAACCATCGCGGTTAGTATTAATAAGTTTAAAAAAAAAAAATATATTTAGAAAATAGTTGGTAGAGATTAGAGCACGTTGAATTGAAAATTAATAAAACGCGAAAATTCTCTAATTTAAATTAAATAGTAAATTGGGACTAGGGATCAAATATTCTAGCTTTAGCTAGTTAAAAAGTAGACGTTAAAGGGATGGAGGTATAGTGTCAAAATAAAATACAATGTGCCTAGCATCTCACGTTCTCACACTACGTCAAAGACACAACATTATAAAACAGCATCAGACTTACTCTTTGCCTTAGACCGGTTTCGTCCTTTACCTAGGACTCATCAGTAAGGCTCGGCAGAGAGCTCTGTACAGCTAGAGATGGCTCACACCACATCTGCTAACTGACTGAGCTGAGGAAGCAAGTGGCAGTCGCGTTTATATACGCGATGCCCCCGCAGCTGCACGCGCTGATTGGTTAAAATCGCGCGCGCAAACTCGGCTTGCTGTTTAAAACCTCTCATCCTCACACTGTAATATAAAATCGTGTCTAAGAGTGGTGTAAGACAGGCAGCCAGCAAGCAATAGTGTCCTCCCTCACTTCCCAGAGTTCCCCAACTCTAGAAAGATCGCGAGAACACTACGCCTACCGACTGCACAGTATCGTGATTCACGCTAGTTACATCGCTTTATATGTTGACACTGGGGTAGGAAAAGCAAAAAGGAGATAGAGTAGGAGAGATAGAATAAATATTATGCGCTTTGGCATATATAGTTTAATTAATTTAGTACGTGCTCTTATTGACGTTGGCAAGTAAAAGGGCCGAATAAAATAAAAATGAAAGAATATTATTTACAAAAGCTTAAAATTAAAACAAAAAGATCGACTTGGCGATAATATGCGTTTAAGCTTTTGTAAATAATATTCTTTCATTTTTATTTTATTCGGCCCTTTTACTTGCCAACGTCAATAAGAGCACGTACTAAATTAATTAAACTATATATGCCAAAGCGCATAATATTTATTCTATCTCTCCTACTCTATCTCCTTTTTGCTTTTCCTACCCCAGTGTCAACATATAAAGCGATGTAACTAGCGTGAATCACGATACTGTGCAGTCGGTAGGCGTAGTGTTCTCGCGATCTTTCTAGAGTTGGGGAACTCTGGGAAGTGAGGGAGGACACTATTGCTTGCTGGCTGCCTGTCTTACACCACTCTTAGACACGATTTTATATTACAGTGTGAGGATGAGAGGTTTTAAACAGCAAGCCGAGTTTGCGCGCGCGATTTTAACCAATCAGCGCGTGCAGCTGCGGGGGCATCGCGTATATAAACGCGACTGCCACTTGCTTCCTCAGCTCAGTCAGTTAGCAGATGTGGTGTGAGCCATCTCTAGCTGTACAGAGCTCTCTGCCGAGCCTTACTGATGAGTCCTAGGTAAAGGACGAAACCGGTCTAAGGCAAAGAGTAAGTCTGATGCTGTTTTATAATGTTGTGTCTTTGACGTAGTGTGAGAACGTGAGATGCTAGGCACATTGTATTTTATTTTGACACTATACCTCCATCCCTTTAACGTCTACTTTTTAACTAGCTAAAGCTAGAATATTTGATCCCTAGTCCCAATTTACTATTTAATTTAAATTAGAGAATTTTCGCGTTTTATTAACATTTCTAATTTTGGATTTATTAAATGCAGCAAAGGAGGTGATAGGTCATATGGAGACACCAGAAGGTCAAGACCTTGGTCAGCTTGTTGTTATATCAAAGTCCAGAGGTAGAGGGGGTGGAGCTGGAACAACCTCCAGAATAAGTAATAGAGGACGTAAGAAAATCGGTGCCATGGCTACGTGTGACGTTTGTGGACAAACTTTCCCTAACAGGAGTAAACTTCACTTGCATAGGTAAGCTTGTTTGCAATATTTATTGATTATGAAAGTGTTCTTAAACAATCGCTCTTGTGTTCAAAGGCTTGACCACAAGTGGAACTTTGAGTGTTCCACATGCAGGGAAAAATTTCCTGACAAAGTATCTCTAGACTCTCACCAAGCAAATCTTGGCCATGAAGGAATGATGGTTCATGAGGATAAATCAGAAAATACATTATCTCAAGGTATTATTATTATTATGATTTATTGATTATATTAATTTACCAAGGAAAATATATAAGAAAAATAAACCATCACGGTTAGGAATTATAAATTTGAAAGAAAAAGACAGGAAGAAACCAGCAAGGGCCCTACCATTTTGAAAAGTCCCATGTAGTTTGGTGAAGATCTTACTAGCACAGCGATTAAAAATAATAATAATAAAACACATTGGATCAGGCTCGTGAGCTCCTGTGTTATTGCCCTATACTAAAAACGAACCCTTGTTGATGTACTTCCAATTTTCACCGCAACAATCAACATGTAAAATGTAAGTGGCGCTGTAGTCTGCGTGTGAATTTTAAAATTCACACGCAGACTACAGCGCCACTTTTATACGTAATTTTGTATTCTTGCATTGTTGCGGCGAAAATTTGAATTACATCATTAAGGGATCGTTTTTTCAACAATAGCTTCCTATCCTGTTTATATATCCATGCATTGGATAGCTTTCAGCGCTAAACTCCAAGAGAAATAGAGTGCGTTTTGCCTTTGTTAGTCCTTATAAACTCAGAGATGCATGATCTTTTGATCATTGGTCGTTTCTCTCCGAGTCTATTATTATTATTATTTTTTTTTTTATTATTAATAAAAATAGTGTAAGCTGTATAGATCATTGTAATTTCAGTTTTATTGTGAAGTAACAGTTGCCATGAAACATTATTTCACATGCCAATGTTGTAGATGCTGCTGATGTAGCTGCAGAGCTGTTGGAGGCTGAGAGAAGAGCTGAGGAAGCAGAGATAGAGGAAGAAGAGATTGAAGAAGGGAGAGTTACGGAGGAAGACATAGGGAATATCCAAGTTTTCACATGTCCAGACTGTAGCAGATCATTCATCTCAAAAGAAAATCTGGAGGTAAACTTTTCAACACTTCACATTTGGATTAATATGCTAATAATAAAACAAGGAAACAAACATTGTGGTTGATAATACGTAATGTGTTTAATATAATGTTAATGCATAACAATATACCAATCATGGGCATCTAGAATACGACCAGTGAATTTTTTCCCACTTTGTGAAATTCAATTTAAGGAAAAAACCATCGCGGTTAGGATCAATATTAAAGAAAAGGATAGAATAACCAGCAAGGGCCTTACCACAACAAAACACTGTGCCATGCGAGACTTCAACCTCTCCTTAGAACTTCTACTGTGGTAAGGCCCTTGCTGGTTATTCTATCCTTTTCTTTAATATTGAAGTTGTGAAATTCGAAAAAAAAAAAGTCTAAAAAAAAAAAAAAAAAAAAAATGTTATAGAATAGTTAGAAGGTGGTAATTATTTTATTTAAAACTGCTGGTTTATTAGCTATTACAGTATATCTGATACATTTTTATCAAAAATTTATGCCTCTAATTAACAAAGCTATTTAATAAAGAATAAGAAATGCGAGCGGCAATTTTTTTTCACACCTACGAAAATACATACAAAACACCTTGATGTAAAAATTTTATTTAACATTAGATTGAAATGGATTTTTTTACACATGATACAAAATTTAGCAAAGTGTACAAGGATTTTTTTTTTTTTTTTTTTTTTTTTGCAAGTTCAAAAAATTAGCAAAGGTATTTGCACATTTCTATACTTTCTGTGGCGTTAAAATGAAGCCAAAACTTTGAAATTTTGCAACTGTATTTAAAATTAGCAAAAAAAAAAAAAAAAAAAAAAAAAAAAAAAAAAAAAAATCCTTTACAAAATTAATTATTATTATTATTATTATTATTATTTTTTTTTTTTACATTTTACAATTTATTTTAATAGTAAAATATAAATGAGAAGAAGTAAAGCCAGCAAGCAAGAGAGAAGGGGAGAAATCGTGTCTTTTTTTTTTTTTTTTTTTTTTTTTTTTTTTTTTTTTTAGACTTGATTTTTGAATTTTACAATCCAGAAAAAATTCAGGATCGATATAATAGTATAATATCTTAAAAAATAAACGTAAATTTAATAATAGAAAATAGTAGGAAAAAGATAAAGAGTACATTGAATTTAAAATAAATAAAATGCGAATATTCTCTATTTCATATACATAGTTAATTGGGACTTTGGATAATAATAAATGTCCAATATAGCTGGTCTTATTACTGCTTCTTTCAGGACCATAACAAAGCTGTTCATCAAGGACTTAAACCTTACAGCTGCAGTATTTGTGAGAAGGCTTTTGCATATCCAAACAGCTTAAAGAATCATGTGGCATCATTTCATGTAAGTAGAGTGGACATTAATATTTATTTACTAGTTACATTATTTGTTGTAATTGGGTGTTTTCCTTAAGAATAAAAATAGTAATTGAAATACTCAAGTATTTTTTTAGTTTTATTTAAGGGGAACTGTAGTGACAACTATTGTCGCATTTTGCAAAGGAAAAAACTTTCTTTCTTTCTTTCTTTCTTTCTTTCTTTCTTTCTTTCTTTCTTTCTTTCTTTCTTTCTTTCTTTCTTTCTTTCTTTCTTTCTTTCTTTCTTTCTTTCTTTCTTTCTTTCTTTCTTTCTTTCTTTCTTTCTTTTTCTCTTTAGTTTCTTTCTTTTCTTTTCTTTGAAGCATAAAGCATGAAACATAAAACTGTTTACATTTTTAGGAAGATAAGACAGAACTAAAAAATGGAGAAACTGATCCCTTAAATAAGTCAGGAGCTGGCTGCACGTGTGACATTTGTGGCAAAGTGCTCAATCACCCCAGTTCCGTTGTATACCATAAGGAGTCCGAACATAATGATGGCCGTCGTTATGTATGTAATAAATGTGGCAAATCTTTCAAACATAAGCAACTACTGCAAAGACATCAACTTGTACACTCGGAAGAACGGTAAGTTTAAAAATTAGTATTTGCTGGTGAATTGAGCCTGATATTAGTGATTAAAACTTTACAATGGCGTGTTTCAGACCTTATGTGTGTACAACTTGCAATGCAAGCTTCAAGACTAAAGCCAATTTAATGAACCACTTGCCAACCCACACTGGGGAAAAGAAATATTTCTGTGACTTGTGTGGTCAGCAATTTGCTCACAAAACAAGTCTTACTCTACATTATCGTTGGCATACTGGTGAAAAACCATTCCAATGCAAGGTTAGCATCTTATCACAATCATATTTCTAAGCAAGTGATTGGACCCATTATCTCCCATTCTGTAATTTATACACTTTGTTGAGAAGTTTAATATATTCTAATAACGTGTTCAATTTATGGCAAACCAAAAGATAATGCTGTATATATTTAATTGTTGTAGGTTTGTGGTAAAAACTTCTCTCAAAATGGCAATCTCATGGAACACATGAGAATACACACTGGCGAAAAGCCTTTCTTCTGTAACTTCTGTGGTCGTCGCTTCACCACGTCCTCTCAGGTACTTATGATTGTTCTACATACGTTTACAAGTCCCGTCACCAACCTTACATACCCTATCCACGGCCACAATACTTGCACATCAGAAAACGTAATCTACAAACTTGAATGTACCCAACATACCACCAACCCCACCACAGGCCAACAGGAAAAATGTCAAGCATTTTACATAGGCTTAACCACACAAAAAGCGAGAGACCGCATGAATGGCCACAGACAATCCGTAAAAAACAATGAGATGGAAAAACCTGTGGCTGAACATGCGGCCTCTCATGGCATATCAAATTTCCAATTATGTTATAAATCAACAATACTTCGCACTATTCCGGGCCCAGCCAACTATGCGACATTACGACAATATGAATTAGCATATCAACATATATTAAGATCCAGAAAAGCCCAAGGGCTGCCTGGACTTAATATTCGCTAACATATTTCAAAAATATACCCTATTCCCGCTCCCCTCCCCACCTTTTCCCTTTCCCTCACTCACTCCTTCCCTCACTCATTCACACTCCTTCCCAGATTCCCTACTCCACCCCCACCCCTCTCCACCAACTCCAAACCAGCAAGAGCATAACACGGCAGTACAAGACAAGACACTGCTCAGTGATGTGCTCAAGTAATTTTCTCTTTTGATTGATAATGTCATTATCATATGACGAAAGCTCTCAAGTTATAAAGAAACTTTTATAACATTATACTGTGCCATGCAAGACCTCGACCTCTCCATAGAACTTCTACTGTGGTAAGGCCCTTGCTGGTTTTTCTATCCTTTTCTTTATCATTGATCCTAACCGCGATGGTTTTTTCCTTAAATTGACTACATTGTAATATAACATTATACAGGGTGTTTATTTAAATTTTTACTTTTTCAGAAGCGTTTTTTAATATGAAGTTTATTGACAAATTATACTTATTATACATCAAAATAAAGCTTAAATTTTGACATTTTGTTTTCTGTTTTTGAAAATGTGATTTGTTGATTTTTCTTTTGATTAGATGCAAAACAATACGAAGAGCGATTTTTTCGAAAAACAGACGTTAGCAAACAGCGTTTTCCTAAAAAACTAAAAAAAAACTTATTAATTTTTTTCTTACTTAAAAGGGATGATAAGCCATTGACATTAAAGTTTCTCCATGTGGGAACCATTTTTAGCCCGGCAGTTGTCAAGTCGAAACTGCAGTTTGAGCCACACGCGTTACGGAGCATCTAAGCCGTGATGGACTCGATAGCATCAGTAATCCTGATGGTGTCGGTTCAACTCTGGGATATCTTGCACTGGAGTCTTAAACACTTGGTCTTTGACGTCCCATAAGAAAAAATCAGGTGGAGTGAGGTCTGGTGATCTCGATGCCCAAGCTGTGGGTCCATCTCAGCCAATCAAGCCTTTTTTTACATCGAAATCTGGCGCAATCGAGAGTTTTTTTCTTCAAAAATGAACTCTTTCGCCACTAACTGATTAAAATGAAAACCACTTGACATAACTCTTATTTGCAAACATTTTTAAAAATGTCAAAATTTGTGCTTTTATTTGATATATAACAAGTTGCAATTGTAAAAAAATATAATAGTGAAATCAGCCTCTAAAATAGTAAAAATTTAAAAAAACACCCTGTATATGTTAAGAATTTTTTTAAATTTTTCAATGTTGACCAAAAAATTGTTCTGTATGTAATGAGATGTATGTTTTTCAGTTTAAACTTCACATTAAAAGACATACTGGAGAGCGACCTTGGAAATGTGAGTTCTGTGGCAAAGCTTTTCTGCACAAGGATACTTGGAAATGCCATGTAAGGAGACACCGAGGTGAGCGTCCTTATTCTTGCGAGTTCTGCCAACGAGGCTTCACTGAGCAGTGGGCACTGAAGAAACATCTAAGAATTCACACGGGAGAAAAGCCATATACCTGTGACATTTGTAACAAGGCCTTCTCAGACTGCTCCAATCTGACAAAACACAAGAAGGTAATAATACAACATCACAATTGTACATTTGTCTCAAACATTTTAATCAAATGGTGCTAAAGCTGAGGAGCTGTACTTAGTCTTTCCACTCCGCAATATTTATACAGTATTATTCTTAATAAAGCCTTCAAGTTTCCTGGTTGGGCAGCATTGAATCTCCTGCCGTAGTATGGATCGTAGTTTGTAGTAACAATCCAGTTAGTTGTGTAATTACTGCTTAATTACATTGACATTTTAGAACTAAATTTTTTTTTTTTAAATAACATAATAAATATTTATATGTATATTAAGGAAAATAAACCATCGCGGTTAGGTATGATAAATTGAAAGAAAAGGATAGGAGAAAACCAGCAAGGGCCTTACCATAGTGAAGAGAGTCCCATAGTTCGGTGAAAATCTTGCTAGCACAGATATAAAATGACTAACACATTGGAAATATTTCGGCAATCGACTCCAAGAGAGATATGGAGCGTGTTATGCCTTCATCAGTCCTTACTCTCTGAGTCTGTAAGGAAAGATGAAGGCATAACACGCTCCATATCTCTCTTGGAGTCGATTGCCGAAATATTTCCAATGTGTTAGTCATTTTATATCTGAAGGACTGATGAAGGCATAACACGCTCCATATCTCTCTTGGAGTCGATTGCCGAAATATTTCCAATGTGTTAGTCATTTTATATCTGTGCTAGCAAGATTTTCACCAAACTATGGGACTCTCTTCACTATGGTAAGGCCCTTGCTGGTTTTCTCCTATCCTTTTCTTTCAATTTTTAGTACATACAGTACTAATATTAATTAATTACTTTTCTATATATATAATCTGAAAAAATAAAAATAAGGACTGAGTGAAATGCAAATGTGATTGTGTAATTTAATTTAATGCCTATTTCTACACAGGAAATTTTACAAAAGGGGTTGGTTTTAATGTTATACCGTGTGATAAGCAGTAAATTGATATAGAAATAGGAATTCGGCTCGACATGGACTCAAACCCGGATCTTTGGTTTCCCAGACCATTAAATAAACCATTACACTATTAAAGAGTCCTTCCTTTCAAATGTCATTCATTGCCCATATATACGTATAAAATAGTCAGCTGCTTTATAAAAATATAGGCCTATATATATATATCCTATATATAAAAAAAGCCAGATAATGACCATGATTTTTTTTTTAATTCCTTCATTTAATTTTTTTTTAATCTTTTTTTTTTTAGATTGGAATTAACAAGTCAGTATCTTTGTGAACACACACACACACACACACACACACACACACACACACACATATATATATATATATATATATATATATATATATATATATGCGTATTAGGAAAAAACCATCGCGGTTAGTATTAATATGTTTAAAAAAATATTTAGAAAATAGTTGGTAGAGATTAGAGCACGTTGAATTGAAAATTAATAAAACGCGAAAATTCTCTAATTTAAATAGTAAATTGGGACTAGGGATCAAATATTCTAGCTTTAGCTAGTTAAAAAGTAGACGTTAAAGGGATGGAGGTATAGTGTCAAAATAAAATACAATGTGCCTAGCATCTCACGTTCTCACACTACGTCAAAGACACAACATTATAAAACAGCATCAGACTTACTCTTTGCCTTAGACCGGTTTCGTCCTTTACCTAGGACTCATCAGTAAGGCTCGGCAGAGAGCTCTGTACAGCTAGAGATGGCTCACACCACATCTGCTAACTGACTGAGCTGAGGAAGCAAGTGGCAGTCGCGTTTATATACGCGATGCCCCCGCAGCTGCACGCGCTGATTGGTTAAAATCGCGCGCGCAAACTCGGCTTGCTGTTTAAAACCTCTCATCCTCACACTGTAATATAAAATCGTGTCTAAGAGGGGTGTAAGACAGGCAGCCAGCAAGCAATAGTGTCCTCCCTCACTTCCCAGAGTTCCCCAACTCTAGAAAGATCGCGAGAACACTACGCCTACCGACTGCACAGTATCGTGATTCACGCTAGTTACATCGCTTTATATGTTGACACTGGGGTAGGAAAAGCAAAAAGGAGATAGAGTAGGAGAGATAGAATAAATATTATGCGCTTTGGCATATATAGTTTAATTAATTTAGTACGTGCTCTTATTGACGTTGGCAAGTAAAAGGGCCGAATAAAATAAAAATGAAAGAATATTATTTACAAAAGCTTAAAATTAAAACAAAAAGATCGACTTGGCGATAATATGCGTATTAGGAAAAAACCATCGCGGTTAGTATTAATATGTTTAAAAAAATATTTAGAAAATAGTTGGTAGAGATTAGAGCACGTTGAATTGAAAATTAATAAAACGCGAAAATTCTCTAATTTAAATAGTAAATTGGGACTAGGGATCAAATATTCTAGCTTTAGCTAGTTAAAAAGTAGACGTTAAAGGGATGGAGGTATAGTGTCAAAATAAAATACAATGTGCCTAGCATCTCACGTTCTCACACTACGTCAAAGACACAACATTATAAAACAGCATCAGACTTACTCTTTGCCTTAGACCGGTTTCGTCCTTTACCTAGGACTCATCAGTAAGGCTCGGCAGAGAGCTCTGTACAGCTAGAGATGGCTCACACCACATCTGCTAACTGACTGAGCTGAGGAAGCAAGTGGCAGTCGCGTTTATATACGCGATGCCCCCGCAGCTGCACGCGCTGATTGGTTAAAATCGCGCGCGCAAACTCGGCTTGCTGTTTAAAACCTCTCATCCTCACACTGTAATATAAAATCGTGTCTAAGAGGGGTGTAAGACAGGCAGCCAGCAAGCAATAGTGTTCTCCCTCACTTCCCAGAGTTCCCCAACTCTAGAAAGATCGCGAGAACACTACGCCTACCGACTGCACAGTATCGTGATTCACGCTAGTTACATCGCTTTATATGTTGACACTGGGGTAGGAAAAGCAAAAAGGAGATAGAGTAGGAGAGATAGAATAAATATTATGCGCTTTGGCATATATAGTTTAATTAATTTAGTACGTGCTCTTATTGACGTTGGCAAGTAAAAGGGCCGAATAAAATAAAAATGAAAGAATATATATATATATATATATATATATATATATATATATATATATATATATATATATATATATAAAAGTGCATTCATACCCCTCTTAACCTGCTGCTAGTTTATTTCCAATTCGCACATAAAAGAGCCCACATTGTTATGTAATGGAATCAGGCATGGTGTACTGCAGCTTCTGTATCTATACGTTACCGTAAAAAATAATAACTGCCTTATTGTCCATCAGGAGCGCTATGAAAATATGGAGAAAATACAAAAACATTCTAGCCATTACGTTTGGAGTTATGTGACATTTATTCTTTATTAAATGCTATTATTGGCATATGGCAAGCGTGGTCAAAACAACTACAAAGCCTTATTTTGCTACAGGTCCACCGTGGTGGTTCCCAGGATATGAAGGATGATGATGGTGAAGGTGTGGTGTGGCAGTTGGTGCAAACAGAGGGTGAAGGTGAAGAAGGAGATGAGCAAACTCAGCACATCATCTATGTCACCTACCAGGGAGAAGAAGGAGAAGAGGGAGAAGGCAGCACTGCCACAGAGGAAGCACCAAATTTCCAGATGTTGCAGCAGCTTGCTCAGGTACATATTAACCTCCATGGTACCATTACTACTTGTATTATGTTCACTTCAACATATCAAGTATGAAACATAATATACAACATTTTATAAAATTATAAAATCTCAAAGAACCCAAAATTAATAAACTTTCAACAAATTGAGAGTTTTTTTTAGCACTTTTAATTTGTAAAAACAAATATTTATACTGGCTTTTTTAGTTGAAACTTAAGTCATGGAGTGTTTACAATAGCACAGTGCCTGTAGTGTAGTGGTTGATGAGCCAGAGATCACAAGTTTGTTTCTCAGTGGGTGCGCCTTTGAATGTGCTATTGTGTTCTCTGCCTGTTGATGCATATGTGTATGTCATTAAAATGTTAGGAGAGGTGTTTAGGCTTGACAGGCCTAGTTATGCCTCTACCCAGTCCTGGCAATGGTGGTAGTCGCCCTCAGGTATCATCAATATCTTGGGATGGTTCACCAATCCACTTTAACTCATTCATTTCTATTAAATTACATGTTGGGTATATCCTGTTGTGTGATATGGAACAAATTTTAATGTGAAAATTTAATATTTAGTGCTTACATTTGAGCAAGACATATTTTAAACAATACAGGTAAAAGTCAATTCCTTTCACCTACAAGCAGGCAGATGCTCATAGTGACATCATTGCTTGTTTCACACTCCATTTTTAGTGACACCACATTTGAGAGAAGTGGGACATCATGCCTATTGTAGTGCTATTTGCTATGTTAAGCAGATTGCAGAATTTTACCACATGCATTAGCTAGATATCAAGAATCGGATTCCTCTAACATTTCTCTCAAACTTTGTCTCTCCTTTCAAGGATTGCAATTTTTCCTAATAATTGTTTAAATATATTATATACTGTATGTTATTTTTCAGGGAAACAATAGTCTTGTACTTGGAACTTCAGATGGTGAAGAAGTAATTCTAAACACTTTAGGTGGAAGTCTTCCCATGGTTGTTTCCTCAGAAGCACCAATTCAGGTAAGTCTCACAAAATTAATCTGCCTCTACATTGCTGTGTCAATTTGTTGATCCAACATAAATTTCTCAGTTATCTGGCCCTGGATCCAACACTGGTACATTACAAGTTGCATCTGCAGATGGTGGCATGAGTATGCCAGTCACTTTGACTATGGAAGATGGACAGCTAGTAGCTCATATCCCATCAGGCACCCAGTTCCTTTCAGAAAAGGTAATTATATTGAAAGAATGTTTTTCTTCTTCTTTTCAAAAGTGACAGAGAAGGAAACTATCATGTTTTTGTTTTTTTTAATAGGTAATAATTATACTTTGAAATTTACACACACACACACACACACACACACACACACACACACACACACACACACACACACACACACACACACACTCTCTCTCTCGCTCTCTCTCTCTCTCTCTCTCTCTCTCTCTCTCTCTATCTATCTATCTCTCTCTATCTCTTATCGCTGCAACTTAAAAATAAGTTAAAGGCGTAGAACACCTTGAACAAAAAACTTGCCTAATATCCTAACATACCTAAATACCATCTTTAATTTGGCCGGAGTCATTGATTTCTAATTTATTTTACATTCACAAAATGTCAGTTGCGGGTTTACTACGTCACAGCTCGCCTGGTCCACGCGCGCGGAAACAGGCAAATTGTGACGTAATAAACCCACAACTGACATTTTGTGAATGGAAAATAAATTAAAAATTAATGACTCCGGCCAAATTAAAGATGGTATTTAGGTATGTTAGGATATTAGGCAAGTTTTTTGTTCAAGGTGTTCTACGCCTTTAAAAATGCTTCCAGTGCTAAAAAAAATATGTTAGGGAAAAAAACTAATTTAAATTAATGAAAAATCAAGCATTTTCAGAATATAAAAATATATTGATGCTTAACCTTCAAAGTGAACAAACTACACTTCACAAATTTCACTGATAATGAATGATCTACGTTTGGCACGTCTACGTGCTTAACAGGAGAAGCAAATAAGTGAACTTGGAATTTGTAAAGTGTGGTTTGTTCACTTTGATGGGACACAATTGATATCATATGTAATAATATATCACTAGCTGCGCCCAAAGAGTGTATAGTTTCAGACAAATGAAAGGTAACCATTTAAACATGTTGCTATGTTGCGCGCCTCAAATTTTATGTGGAAACGAGATTTTTCCCTATGTTTACATTCTGCCAAAAATTTGAGAGGTCACCTCTCGTGATCAGGGGATAAAGTTCTCTATCAGGTGAACTGCTTAGCCAGCAAGCCAAACATTGCTTGCACTGGACGTTCATGCACGTCACTCAATTTTTTAGAATAACGTGAATATTGTTTCCACATAAAGTTTGAGGCGCGCAAATATAGAACAAGTTTATGTGGTTACCTTTCATGTGTCTGAAACTGTACTTACATTTCAAGGTTGTCTTACAGGAGGTGTACTTGCACTTTTGTGCAGTGCGTTATACATGTTAATCTTATGGCGGATGCGCTTGCAACTGTGGTGTTACACCCTTTGGGCGCAGCCAAGGTGATACACTGTGTAATAAAAATTCTTAAAGAGTGAGAGTGCTTGGTATTTTCTAGGTACTTAAAGGCATAGAAAACATTGAAACAACATGTTCTAAACACAAAATGGGATCTACAAAACTGATAATATTTTTTACAAGAATGTTTATGCAGCCACACAAAAGAGCTTGAAAAATATGTAAAGTATGCAATTTGTGTGAATATTCCTGTTTATGACGTCATCAACAGGCAAAAACTAGTATGAAAATGTTGTGCGGGTTGCATAAATTGAAATTTTCTGATCACTGCTACGGGGCTACTGTTGGGTTTTGAGACCAACTAACGTTATTTATGTAAGTCCCATCAAGTGTTTTGTGATGTAAAGGCAAATTTTTTTATGTTTTCTATGCCTTTAAGTAGGAATGACGTGAGCCATCATTATGTTTTTGTGTTAATTTAGGAGGATGTTGGAGACAAAGTTGAGGAACAAATTACAACTCGAGAGCAAGGTGAAGAAGTAGAAGCAGGAGAGGAAAATATGCAAATACAACTAGTAACTGAGGATGGTCGAGCAGTACAGTTGATATCCACCCCAAGTGATGAAGCTGGAGCATTCAGCATCAACTTTGGAGATGCCTCGTAATAATGGTATACATTTGCCTGTTTGTTGTTGTAAAATATATTTATGTTTTTGTAAAATGACAGTTCTTAATTGTTCAGTATGAGTGCTTTAGTTTTAAAATTATACCTGATATATGTGTCAACTTTCTACACTTAATATTAAATTGTTTGTACAAACCTAATAAAGTTGATCAGGTACATTGTACATTTCATAATATAATGTAGTGTCATTTGATTTGTCTTTGATAAGTTTCAAACTTTTATTGGGATTAGTTAATGGGTCATGTAATAAGTCAAGCAGGTGCGCTGCGATCAAATTTGTGTTGAAAAACTTGTTAAACACCACCCAGTAAACCACAGTTTTGTCACATGTAGACTGCAAGGACTTGTCCAGTTCAAGAATATCACTCCCAGCTCATGTGATGTCACTGGTACTGACATTATTGAATCAGACAAGTACTTGCAATCTCCAGATGAAAAAATTGTGGTTTACTGGGTGAGGTGTTTAAGAAGTTTTAAACCAGTGGGCCGTGTAGATAAATGTCTTAGCTTTAAGGCAAAACAATAAATACCGATATATTTTATTTGGTTCAGTTTTTTTAATGTGAAGGAAGTAGTTTAACATGGGCTCATCATTTAATTTCTTTCCTTCACATTCAAAAACTGAACCAACTCTAATTTTTTATTATTTTGACTTAAGCTATTTATCTACACGAGCCACTGGTTTTTTAAAACTTCTTAAACATCTCAGAAAACGGTTATAAAAAATGTTAAACAAAAATTTGTTTGCAGCTCCACCTGCATGAACTACATACTACATGACTCATTGCCCCTGAATGATAATCTATATACATAATTAGGTTTGATTGTTTTATCATGGAGTCATCAATAATCAGATGACTAAATTAATACTGTATTATAAAACATATTGATGCTGTTGCGGCTAAACCACGCTTCTACTTTTAGTGTGTTTCCTTACTTTCACGCATCTACGTTTATCGCGATAGACATAAAAACGCTATATACATTTATCGCGACAACAGGTTAAAACATTTCTACATAGGAAAACAGGTGTAGAAATGTTTTTACCTGCTGTCGCGATAAATGTAGAAATGCGTTTTTATGTCTATCGCGATAAACATAGATCCGTGAAAGTAAGGAAACACGCTAAAAGTAGAAGCGTGGTTTAGCCGCAATAGCATCGATATATTACTTAAATAGTAATATAGTTATACTATATATGTTAATACCAAAGGTTTAGCGTCACAAAGTATTACATATTTTCATGAATTACTGTAAAAATTATTTCTTTGGTCAATAAAATACAATATATTTACTTTAATTTACTTTGATTTTTTTTTTTTTTTTTTTTTTTTTATATTTGTTGTAACAAGGAACTGCCACCATCCATTTTCTACAAATTTTTACATACATATACATACATACTAATGCTGTTCGTAAACCCTGTTCTGTCGCACCAAAAAATGCGCATTCCATTTGATTAACCATAGGCGATCGTCATTTTTGGTGCAGAAAACAGGGTTTACGAACAGCATTACTATGAGACTATGACGCTATATTCCCTTTTGGGGTAAGCCAACAACACATAATGTTTTAAGCCTGACCTACTTCTTTCTAAAGTTTGCTATATTATTATATAGTATAATATTTTTATATTGTTTTAAAAAAATTATCATCACTTTCTTCATAAAGTTAGCCTATAGGACTGGTCAATTCTTATCACACCTAAGCTCTACCCCTGCGAGTGCGTTCATAAAGTCAGCATAGTCCAAAATTTATCACTGCAACAAGAAAAAGGATAAGGACTGCAGTCCTAGGCTTAAGGAGAACTACAAAAGATTTTATAATTAATAATTTACAATTTGATTAAAATGTGTGTGCTTATAATATAGCATAATAATATGCATACATTACATAATATAATATCTTTATCATGGTAATTGATCATGAGTTTGTTAGGATCTGCAATAAAAGAGATGGCAAAGTTTTGATTTATAGGTGTTATACGATACGATATAGCTTCAGCTTTGAGGCTGAAATAAGCTACAATAAAAATTTCAATGTCATAAGAAAAAACTTCAACGTAATTCGTTAAAATATTGTGTCGGGAACACAAAAAGTCGTCTGCTATATAAGCACTTTGAATACTGTTGGGCTCTGGCTTAGTTTATTATTGCTCTACCCTCTTTTAAATAATAGTTACTTCATTAGATGCTCCTTCGAAATAATACCAAACAAAATATAACTTGGATATAGGTTGAAATCCCGTCCAGGAAGTGCGCGTTCAGAAAGACAAATGCCGGGTGCGCGCTTGCAACGCCATCTCCACCATGGCTAGATGCGCACGTACACAAAAATTAAAGAAATAACATATTTTAGATGAAAAAGCAACATTTTTTTGTACATTACATATTCCAAATAAGATTCGCATGATAAGTGACAGTATACAGTAATCATATGACTAGTTTTTGAAAAGAAATATGTTTATTGACATGTTTGAAAATTATTATTTCAAATAAAACGTAAAAACCGCCCAGAATTCAGGTCATGTGACCTTTGTCGACCAATCAAAACACTTCTTGCACTGTACCGCCAAGCTCGTTTGTGGAATAAGGCGAAAACGTTCCCGACTATTGGGATTAGATTTATATGGTTAATTATTAGCATTTCACAACATTAATGCTGTTTAATACGTAATGAAAGTGTGCTTAACAATAATAAAGCACTATAAATTAGAAATTTGCATGTTATTGGTGTAAATTTCGTGTTTTTGTAAGTTCTTCTTCGAGTCGCCATTTTGATGTGGATCGCGGTCTTGGGGTCTTCGTAGCGGGTGGAAGCAAAGCATTTTTGAACTCTAAAAAGGGCAATATATTTTTTAGTTGCATACATCATCAAATACATAAAAATGGCACAGTCGAATAACACTGTCAATTTTTTAATTCACGACGCAAATGGTAAGTCGATTTATAACGATCTGGTGATATGTGTATGTATATATGTATGTATGTATGTACATAGATATTATGTATCTTGTATAATGATGTAAGTATGTATTATACTGTCATACATACATATATAAATGACAAAAAAGTGTGCTGGTAGATACAACATACACGTACGAATGTTTGTAGAAGAAGCAATTGAATGGTTCACCATGCATGCTGTAAATACATACATATTCATATTTACATAATTCATAAATCATTTTAGCCGTGAATATGTATGCTTGGATCATACCGATGAAAAGACTTGATGGATATAACTTGAAACTTCAGGTTATTATCCGGTACATACATATTGATATGTGTGGATATGCATACATACTTGCGTTTTATGCAGGTCTATACATAAGTATGTATGTACGTACATACACTAGTCCCAAATACCCAAATAAATCGCTGACCTCTTGTGTTTAGTTTCCCCCTACATATACAGTAATACTTATATCATTTAGAGATATATTAACGCTTTAATCATTTATTTGGGGCCAGTGTATGTGCATTATATATGTACAATTGTACATACATGGTCATCTAATGCATTTCTTGCTTTTTGATAGTTTAATTTGTCATCTTAACTTTTATTTATATTTAAATTTGGCTACATATCGTCAGGTTAGAGCACAACCCGTGTATCTTCAAAAGCAACAAAGTTGAAAACATAATACAAAAAGATAAGATTTTTGACTTTGCTGCTTTTATAGATGTACAGTTTGAACTCTAACCTGACATTATAATGCATTGCAAAATAATAATAATATGGGCTTTGTTCATATTATTAACAATATGAAAAGTACAGTGCATGTATGATAATCAAAGTGTTGTATTCTTCAGGTCAACCTCAATTTATTAAAGTGGTGCAAGCCCAGACCTCCAGTCCATCAAAACCAATTTCAGTTGTTGGCTCAGCAATCACAAATCAAGCTGTGAAAGCCATTATTAAAACACAAGACTCCTCTCAGGTTTGTTGACATGGTTACATCTACATCCATCCCCCCCGCCACCCTTATTTCAGACATAAGTCAACTCCCCCCAATCAGATTTCAAATCAGTTAAGTGTTGTTACTAAATATTTGTAACTACTGTTCATTTTGTGTTATAATATTTCAGGCTGGCACTACTGTCCTTGCCTCTGGGCATCAAGTCTTGAGAACTATCGGCATTCCAGCTACAAAGAATACTGCAGGACAACGTATGTTATAATGCTTGAACCTTGCCCTATTGAAGAAGGAACAAAAACTTATTTGTTTGTTCACTATTATTTTTCAGGGACAACACATGTGGTTACAATTCCATACCAACAAGCCTCAAATGTGTCAACAGGCACACCCACCAAGCTTTTGGTGAGCACTCCTCATAAAATGGGCAGTCCCATGTCCAGCACTGCCTCCCCTAGCAGTGAGCACCTGATCTTACCTCGCAATGCAAAAATCATTACCTCGTCCCCTGGTATGCGCCCAGCTACATTCATCAAGACTGAGCAAAAAGTCACATCAACACCTATTACATTGGATGGATCAAAGGTAAAAAAAAAAAAAAAAAAAAAAAAAAAAAAAAAAAAAAAAAAAAAAAAAGGAACAGTTTAAATAATTATTAAATAAATAAAAATAAAATATATTTTATCTGGCAATTACTTTTCCCAGGGTACTACTTTTCATTTCACTGGCGGCAAAGTAGCTGTTGGTGGTCAAAAGCATTTCATCTCCCCTATACTAGATCATTCTAGAAAACGCAAGGAAGCAGAGTCTGAATATTCTGCCGATTAGTAAGTATTGTATTTCTGCAATAATATAATGAAATAGTTGCAACATAAAGCACTATCCATTTTCCTTTATGTTTCTGAGTGTCATTCCAATGGGAGAGTTGTTTTAAAGTAACTAAAACAAATTGCCCCCCTTCTTTCCTTCCATGAACAAAATACAGTATAATTTGACATCATTTTGTCTATAATTTTTTCCCGAGGAGAACAGGCTATGAATTATATATTTGTATTAACAGCAGCAGTGGCAGTCACCACCATCATGGAGCAGGGGGCAAACGAAGGAAGTCTGAGAAAGGAGGCAAAGGTCTTCGCCACTTCTCTAAGAAAGTGTGTGAAAAAGTGCGGCGCAAGGGAACTACAAGCTACAATGAGGTAGCTGATGAGTTGGTAGCTGAGTTCACTAATCCTGCCCATAGCTTCACTGCCTCTGCTGATCAGGTAATAACTCTAACTTAAACTTACCTTATATATATACATATATATAGGCTATATATAATTTTTTTTTTCCCCTCTTAAAAAATCTTCTGTAGTGTCTATTACCAATATATTCCCAAAAATTTATTTTAAAAATTTATGTACTTGCAGTATGATCAAAAGAACATCCGACGTCGTGTATATGATGCACTGAATGTATTGATGGCAATGAACATTATCTCCAAGGAGAAAAAAGAGATTCGTTGGCTAGGTCTGCCTACAAATTCTCAACAAGAATGTATTGCTCTTGAAAAGGATAAGATCAAGAGAGCAAACTCTATTACTCAGAAAATGCAACAGTTACAAGACCTCATCCTGCAGGTAACATTTACTGGGGTTTGAAAATTAGAACTATTATTTGTATTTCTTTGTATTATTATCCCCCCCCCCCCCCCCAAGAGAAGAGAAGAAAAATACAAAAAGAAATAATAATAACTTTGAAACATTGGAGTAGGTAAATTTAACATAGCATCTTTAAATTGTCATTAAAACAAGTGTGCCGTGATTGTTTTCAGCAAATTGCTTTCAAGAATTTGGTAGAGAGAAACAGAGCTGCAGAAACTGCTAATGGTCCCCCAGGACCCAACTCTTCCATTCAGCTGCCATTCATCCTTGTCCACACCGCTAAAGATACTACTATTGACTGCAGTATCTCAAGTGACAAGTAAGTAACCCTGGAGAGCTACTTTGATGCATCAAATATCAATATTGATGCTTCCATGTCAAAAGTGAGCATCTGCACTTTCCACCAGCGCAGCGAGTGGAGCATCTGCAATGTTAAGTAAATGACCGCTAGTCCACGCACTGTGCTGCGTGGAAAGTGCAGATGCTCCACTCGCCGCGCTGGTGGAAAGTGTAGATGCTCTCTTTTGACACAGAATCATCAATATCTAAGAGTAGCAATACACATGCATGTGTTTGTAATATGCATACGTTTTGTGTATACATATTTTCATTTCAGTTTTGACCGTTGTTTAAAAACAAAAACTGCTTCATTCATCCAAATATAATATGCACTTGGATATCAATTTTTAAGAAAAGAGGTGTATAGGCTATTCATATATTCATGTGTATGTGTGTGTGTGTGTGTATATATATATATATATATATATCGATCTTCTCGCGTCAAGATGAAGCTAATACACTTTACAAATTTCCGAAGAAAGAACGATCTACACTTTACAAATTTGCGGTTACCTGGAGCTTCACCTACCTGTTTTATATAGCAGAAGCTTCAGGTAGCCGTGACTTTGTAAAGTGTAGATCGTTCATTCTTCGGAAATTTGTAAAGTGTAGTAGCTTCATCTTGACGCGAAAGGATCGATATATATATCGTCGTGGTTCCGCTATATTGTCCGATGTCCACTTGGTTCAAAGTTTACTAATGTCCGATGTCCACTTTTGACCACTTTTCAGGAGACACAAAAAACTAATTATCTCCTTTAATATTTGCAGTATTAATGAGGCATTTAACAGTTATTACTATCATAAACATAGCCAAACAAGGCATAAATTTTTTATTATAAATATGTTATATTATTATAAGAAATATAATAATTGTACCCTTTCGGTTGAGTAAAAAAGATCGCGGACTCAAACTTTAAAAAATCATAGCTCATGAACGAAGTGTTGTATTAAAAAAATAAAACTATATTCTGAATTATCGGTATATTGTCTATAAATATGATGCTTTAGTTTTTGTATTTCGTTTTACGGTATATTAGCAACAGCGTGATATATGACGCAACTCACCAAAAATATTCGTAAAAATTAGTTTTACTTGCTCCAAAGTTGACTTAAGTAAATTAAAAAAAAAAATAAAAAAAAGGATGATTGCCGTATAGAAGATCTATAATATTACAAATTCAAAATTCCCTTAATTTCGTTTTTTAAGTTCACGTACCTAGTGATAATTTAAAAAAATGGTCGTACAAATTAATACATCAGAAAATATATTGGAGTAGTTTAACTATGGAGTATAATAACTAGAGCAATTTTTGCTCTATTTTTGAACCATAGGTTCATTCAGAAACTTAGATAATAAAAATGTCAAAATAAAATTTAGAGGCAAAGAATTCATAATTAATGTTATGTTGACTTGCAACTTTTCTAAAAATAATAATAATAATAGCAAATTTAAAAAAATAAAAAAATCTGTTATGAAACTGAAAATTTAGGGGCGCAATTCAGTATATTTAAATGAATCTATACAAAATTCGTAAAATAATTTTAAATTCAAAAAAATATATAAATTTAATTCAAGCACTGCATGTATGCATGTATTTTGGGTGCATACCGTATTTCGATGAGAGCGCTGTGCAGTGCTGTGGCAATACGGTACAAATTCTGAGCAATTTGGATACTTTGCGCTAGCAAATACGGTACGCCAGACCTCTGTGAGGCGCCTCACCTATTTACCTTCTGCAGCGCGCAGAGGTTATCAGCATCAGCTGTTGCCCGTTCGGGTCTCTTCGGTAAACGCTGTGAAGCGCTGACAGAGGTGATACGGTACGTTTTGTCAGCACTTTCAGCGCTCGCAAGTGAATACGGTACGCACCCTTACTCAGGTTGCGCAACTATTTGATAAGTTATATTTCGGGATTATGAATTTCATACGAAATTTTTATTTTCTATGCGCATAGAAAATAAAACACTTTCAAAATAAGTGCAAAAACAGCTATATAGGGGTAGTTTAACACAATACTGTTTTGCGAACTGTTTGCGATAAAATTAACGAATTAAAATTTTTATTGCGTTCCATGTTTTTACAGAAAAGAAGAGGTCAAAACATAGTATACATAATACATACATATTATTAAAATACGATGTAAACTAATTGAATATATTGTCCGATACATATATTGTATTTAAAAAGTCAATATGTTTTTTTTTTTAATTTAGAAACTACTACAAAAATCTTATCTAATTCTATTGCGATACAATAATTTTTCTTTATTATATTTATAAAAGTTAATTTTTTTATATATAATAATTTTTTGTAATCAATTCTTAAACCAACAAATGCTAATTAAAAATGTTAATGTTTATTATAAATAATAAAAAAAAACTCTAAATTTATATCTGCGTAATTTTAAGTTGAAGTATATAACATATCGATTGTAGAAATTTACTATAAAATTATTTGCAGAAGCTTTCTTTAATTATTTTACTGAAAGTTAACTATAATAAGCCGGTAAATATAGGAATCAATTTTTGAATTAATTTTCTTTAAAAAATATCGTTATCTTTTCTTTAAAATACAAGATTTGTTAGATTTGAGAAGCAAATGATATCTGCGTGTTCGTAAAAGAGGCGTACCGCGGATCAGCTGACGTATTTTCTCGCAATATATTTTTAGTTTTTATCGTATAAAATTTCAAATTTGTAATCAATCTATGAGAAATTTGAAATATATATGTAAAACAAAATTCTGGATCGAAAAATACAATAAAAACATTTTGGTTCAAAATGGACATCGGACATTAGTACTTTTTAAAAAAAATGGACATCGGACATTAGTAAACTTTGAACCAAATGGACATCAGACATTAGTAAACTTTGAACCAAGTGGACATCGGACAATATAGCGGAACCACGACGATATATATATATATATATATATATATATATATATATATATATATATATATATATATTCATGTGTATATCCTATTTTTTTATTTTAATAAAAAATATAGGCCTATATAATAATAGAAACATAAATGTACAGTAATGCTATATGTATGTTTAAATATTTTGGTAATGATTTTTCATAATTGCTATTATTATGTTTTCTAAAAACTAATAAAAACTACTTCCATGTTAGGCGAGAGTACCTATTCAACTTTGATAACAAGTTTGAGATTCATGATGATATGGAGGTGCTAAAACGCATGGGCTTGGCCTTAGGACTTGAGAAGGGAGCTTGTTCTGAAGAGAATCTTGAACGTGCACGTAGTATGGTGCCACCAGCTCTTGAGTCTTATGTTACTCGTAAGTATCACTTATTAAGATTTATTAAAAGTATTGCTTGAAATTCTGTGGCTTTCATATTTAACAGTAGCTGTGATAATATTACAGTACTCTTTCTCATTATAATATATTTGAAGAAAAAATAAACGCGAGTGTTATATAAATGTTAAAAGATAAAAATAAATGCATAGAAAAGAAAATATAGTATATGGAACGATTATAACATGTTAAATTGAACATTAACCATTATCAATTTAAGGATTAACCTCAGACCTGGAAAAATCAAAATATCTCAAAATTCAATCGATAACTTTTTTTAAAAATTTTAAGGGGGTTAAAAAAAGGGATGATCTACAAGCTCCATATATCAAAACATTGAAGTGTCCATTGAAATCTAGAGATAATTAGGATTACAATTTGCATATGATTAACATTGTGTTTTTGTTTTTTCAATTTTAAAAAAAATTGAATCGATAACTTTTTTTAAAACTTTCTGATGTTATAGATATTGTCATTCTCTATCGACTACTTTTTGTTTTAGATTTACTTATCCATCTTGTTTTCGAGAAAATCGAGCATCAGTTTGCCCATTTGAATAACATTGATTTTGAATTTCGCGCCAAAATAAAAATGGTTAAAAACTAATTGCCAGAAATGTATGGGCAGTACGACGAAATTGTATTTGAACTTCTATTTTGTAAAAAGGATATATATTCAAAAAAAAATTTTAAAAATATTTACGATCAGTTTTTTGAAAAAAGGGGGCGTTCCAGGTCTGAGGTTAACCGTTAAGATTTCAAATCAAGTTGTCCGATAGACTAACTATTCTAAATTACAGAGCTGGCCCATGGAAATCTTGAACCAGATTTCCCAGTGGATGTTCGTCCAGGACCAAGTCTGCAGAGAAGGCAACGTAAGATAATGAAATATTATTTGATTCAATTTTTAAAGACATTTATATCTCAGTAAAATGTAATCTTCATAGTTAGGGATATGATTATTATTTGTATGAGTATTAAATTAATTATAATTACCACATAATTATGTCCACCCTGTGTAGTTTTTAACTAATAAAAAACATTTGGTAGAAAAATCATAAGGAAGAATTGGAGATTGTGAGCTTTAAGACGACAGGTATACCTTGTGTGAGGGAGAGAGAGAGATATTTGATTGACCTTATTATTGTGTTTCTCTCTCTCTCTCTCTCTCTCTCTCTCTCTCTCTCTCTCTCTCTCTCTCTCTCTCTCTCTCTCTCTCTCTCTCTCTCTCCTTTTTCTTTTTTTTTTTTTTTTTTTTACATATACTCGACTCAAAAAGCCTCAGTCGATTTAAATCGGGCATGCCTAAAGTATCACCCATTGTCACATTTGAGGAGAAGGGGGGCGGCTGGGCGATACCGTAAAAGGTCGAATGGCAGGTAACTCAGGTTTTTTGAGTCGAGTATAGGTCTTATTCAGTCTGCTATACTTATGAAATAGATTAGTAGACATCACTCTTGTCAGCATAAAGCTCTGTCTCTCTTTTTGCAATTCTCCCTAATTTATTTTTTTTTTTTTGTCAAATATTTTTTTATTAATATTAGTGAAAGCAATGGGTTAGCAATAGTTTTTTACAACTATTTTTTTCATTACAAAATGCTGTGTAAAAAATTATTACAATCCAATCTATGTGTTTTACTATTAAATATTTTTATCATTAATTATTTTTGTTATCACGTTCAAGATGGTTTACAATTTTAATTATAAAATATTCTTTATTTCATTTCTATTTTCTTAATAAATATACTTATTATTATTCTTTGTATCTACTTACACTCTGCATCTGCATACCGATGTTGTAGCATACAATATGTGTATCTCGTTTTTTGTCCCAGTAAGCAAATTGTCTATCTCGTTTCTGGTCACGGTAAGCAATATGTTCAAGTCGAGTGCCATCTACATTACGTTCAGAAATGACTTACACATTTTGGTTCACATGACAAAAAATGAGATACACATATTGCTTACCGTGACAAGAAACGAGACAAAAAACGGGATACTCATATTGTTCACTACAACATCAATTTAAACCTAAAGTAGGTTTAGGTTTAAAGTAACCTAAATGTGTTTTTGTATAATATACATATCTTTACTCTTCAAACTTAGGTAAAAAAAATTAATTCATGAAAAATTATGATCAATCCAACAGTTGAATATTTGTATGTTCCAGATGATGAAATGGAAGTGGGTCACTTATCCCACCAGTCAACTCACGAGCTTCATGAATCATTGCGTGCCGAGTCTGCCTCACCATCATATGGAGATTACTCCGAGGAAGAGTCTGATGGCTCTAGCGACCTTGAGGTGAACTGAAGAAAGTGCCACATGCATCACGCCTCACATTTTGCTTGCGAGTTAACCATAACATTACATATTTTGTATGTATTTTCTTTTTTATACATATGTTTCCAATGAGAATCATTTCTTTTGTTCTTTAATTATAAACGACCATTGAAGAAGCAAATGTCAAGAATATAATTATGTAGCCTGTATTATTCAATGTAAACATACCGTATAATTTTAAAATTTACAATCATATTCATATTTCTTTTGAATTTTGTGTGGATTTTCTTTCCTCTTGTGTATTGTAATAATAGAAGTAATACCACTGATTTGTAAAATATTTTTAATAAATATTATAATTTTTTTTTTTCTTTTCTGAAAATTAAATTACTTTGTTCATTATTACTATTTGTGTTCAATGATTTTTTTTTTTCTCTCTGTTCTTTTTCTTTCATTTATTATTATTCATATAAAATAAATACATATAAATACATGGTGCACTTTGTATTCAAATATGCACAGCCCAAGTACAAGGAAAAATAGTATGAACAAATGATGAAGGAAAAAAAAAAAAAAAAGGTAGTGCACATTTCTATTTTATAACTTTAAGACTTATCATGCAAGTCTTGATTTAAGTTTTTACCAAATAACAAATGTCTTTGAAGTTTAAGATTATAAAAATATATTTAGCACTTTTTTATTAGAAGTTTTTTTTTTTTTCTGGCATAATTTTAATCATGACAGTAAATTAAGACACTGCCTTTATGCTTCAGTGTGGTGTTGCAATTGGTCCAAATTGTGTAGTAAAAATCTATGAATTAGTGGTTTGGTTATGTGACATGTATTACTATTGCAGTAAATTTATAAGACGACATTGCACCGAGTCTATGTCTATTTAGTAACATCAGCGTTGTATTGAATATTGATTTTACATGAGTGACTGGGAGTCGTGTATGATGACTTACCATTCCACTGTAAACAATAATAATGCATGCCTTAAAATTGTTCCACCTTACCACATTGAAGTGCATGTTGGTAATTTTACAGAATAATCAAGATCTAAACATTCTGTGTTATGTTGTGTACATTTTTTTTTTTTTTTTTTTTTTAACTTTAGTTTAATTTACTTTTGTTTATAAAGATAAAAGTTTTAGTTAGCACAAAATATTATTATAACTATCAAAAATTAAGTTACAATTATGTATTTAAAAAAATCAAAGCTTAAAGGTTTGTTTTATCCCTGCATGTTTTTAAAACATTCCTGCTTTTATTATTATTATTATCATAATTTTCTAGATTATTGATTCTTTCTTATTATCATTTTGTTTAAGTTAAGTTAAAAAATGCATAGCTATTTGGTTCAAATTGTGTAATAATCAACCACAAGAATTTTACTTTATATCTTATACAATGAACTATAGTCATTGAATTTGATGAAAAAACTTGAAGAAGGGAGGGTGGGATATTAACGATACCTAGTGTTCCTCTGGAATACTAGTAACAGCTACTATAGATCTTAATTTAACAATAAAAAAAAAATATATGTAAACTTTATATTAGATGCAAATTTATTGTTAAATAAATAAATAAATGGCCATACATTAAACATTGTTATTATTTATTCGTATACCCTTCTTCATACAAGCTTAACTGTATAACACCTTTTCTTTGTGTGTGTGTGTTGGTGTAGGCCATGAAAAAATAATTAAAGGCTCAATGAATGAGGTGTCTAGCTAGTCCGTAAGACTAGCAGGATAAACCTGAATTCATTTCTGAACAATAGAAGACTTGCAAAAGTAGGTTTAGTGATAAAATAAACGAACTCACAGTTCAACAATACTAACAAAGTGCTAGCAGAAGACTTTGTGTTCCTGTCTCAATTTAACATGCTTTCTTATGGGGCAATGAAGCAGCTGTAACTTCAGTTAGAATCATTTCTTGGAGCTGAAATTTTTACTGCAGCTTACTGATCCTCAAAACTTTTGTTTTCCTAGATTTCAAGTCAATTGGGTGAAAAAATTATTTGTAAACAAATTGATTGAAATCCAGGAAAACAAAAGCTTTGAGGCTCAGCAAGCTACAGTAAAAATTTCAGCTCCAAGAAATGATTCTAGCCTGAGTTATAGGTGCTTCATTTTACCATAAGAAAGCATGTTAAATTAAGACAGGAACACAAAGTTGTCTGCTAGCACCTTGTTAGTATTGTTGAGCTGCGAGTTTGTTTATATTCTCACTAACCCTACTTTTGAAAGTCGTCTAATCATTTAATAATTAATGTTGTACACAAAATAATTACAATACTTAATCAATTAAATAATAGTACAGTATATCACTTCCAAACATTAGAAGATAACAAATTTTGTTGGAAATAAAACTAGTCTCATTTAAGTTATACAAAAATTATATATTAAAATAAGTATTAGGTATAGTATGTTCCATTAAAAAAAAAAAAAACTTCAGTTTTACATAGGGTTACAGATAAAAGTTCTTAAAATTTACTGTAGGTCCTCGTCATCAAAGAGATCTTCAAACTCTGAAACAAGACAAACCGGCACACCACATGAGCAAAGCATAAATACAAGGTAACAATATTGAGCATGCCTGTGATCCATTTAATATGACTTTGAATCACTCCAAAATACTACAGGTTAAAGATGTACAGCTCTGGCCAAAAGTTTAAGAACGGGGCAGCGGCGGCCGCAGTGTTTTCCCATAAAGATAACATAGTGCTCTTGCGGGTTGCCTATACAAATTGTTCTCAAACTTTACCAGAACTGTACCACCAGGGTCCATTAATTTAAGTCACATGTTTATATAATATAATAATAAGCTCTCATCACAACTATAAATCCATTTGATGCACTGAAATGTTGTCTTATAATTAGTTGTTTGTAGAGCCTTGAAGAATTTTTTCATTGTAACTCTCATAAGAAAACTTAACATTTATGTACATATACTTGACTCAAAAAACCTCAGGTGATTTATCGTTTTACCACTAATGAATCGCCCATTTTCTCGTGTGCATTTCACGGGGGTGGCTGGGCGATACCGTAAAAGGTCGAACGGCAGGTAACTCAGGCTTTTTGAGACGAGTGTATAATATGCATGTATATAGCATGTTATATCTAACTATAGGCCTAATTTTGTGTGTAAATTTAGTAGTACAAATATCGATCTATGTTGACAACTCTTTTTAAACCTAGTAAATTTATTATTTCATTTGAGACTGGGGAGGGGGGGGGGGGGATATAATTACTTTATGGTTCTGCAGATTGTGATTGTAAACAACAGGATGATAAAAACAACATCAATAATATATTGTGTTGTAACTCTGACTGAAGTTAGTAATTGATAACTTGGTAAGTTGAATGAGGAAAGCTGATTAAACTTGTTTGATGATTTTAATACGTGTGCATGATGCATGATGTATGTATGTATGAATGTATATAATCAATTTAAGGAAAAAACCATCGCGGTTAGGATCAATATTAAAGAAAAGGATAGAATAACCAGCAAGGGCCTTACCACAGTAGAAGTTCTATGGAGAGGTCGAAGTCTCGCATGGCATAGTGTTTTGTTATAAAAAAGTTCATTTTATAACTTATCATTAATGAACTTATCTTAATGAACTTTTTTATAACAAAACACTGTGCCATGCGAGACTTCGACCTCTCCATAGAAATTCTACTGTGGTAAGGCCCTTGCTGGTTATTCTATCCTTTTCTTTAATATTGAATGTATATAATAATATGTTAAATTGTAAGTTTGTATTTTATATTTTTAGTATGTATAGTATGTAAAAAAGTTGACAATTCCATTATAACCTAAACAAATGTAATTCTGTTATTGCATATTGATTGTAGGAGACTGGAAATAAAGATATTTTGAATTTGAATTTTTGTACACATGATAGTGATCACAGTAGCTTATACTGTAATTCACCTCCTTTAGCGGAAATGTAAGATCAAATGTGCTCCACAATTGCGCCTGGAGAAGATTGCAGAACTAAACGTGTATTGTACGGTACTTGAAATGATGGCATCTAGTTCTGCAGTCTTCTCTAGGCGCAATGAGGCAGACTAATAATTTTTGGCGCTCATTCAATTTGGCATTCCCGCTATAGGACTTGAACTACTGTATAAGTTAGTGTTGATAGTGATAATATATTTTACCATTCAAAAACTTGTGCTAAATTTGATATGTTATTCTTATGAGAAAAACATGAGCTGGATTTAAATGGTGTGACAATAGAATCTAAGGGGGTGACGACTGACGATTGTGGTGATTTATAATTGAATTGTGGTGGTGGATAGATGATAGAGGATGGATGAATCATAAATGTAGATTATATATTCCAGTACACCATAATTATTTCCTAGTTATAGGTGTATTACATACACAGCACAAAGTATTAGCAGAGGCTCTTGCCTTGGCCAAAGCCAAGTCAAAACTCTCTTGTGTGTGTCGCATACTGCATACCACACAACATGTACTCACCGAATAATGCATAATATGTAGCATGCATTTCCATACACAATGTAACAAAATAAAGCATATTTGATATGATATTTATTGAGGGCTGTCATAATGGTAAAATACATACACATTTTACATATCACAATCATGTGTACACTTTGACCTCAATATGGTAAATAATAAAACCATATGAAGTAGTTCCATTTATGCTACATTGTCTGGGAAGAAAAAAAACATCTCACCATTGAAGAAATCCGCATGAACCGCTTTTTCATTTGCTGCCAAGTCCATGAGAAGTCCAGAAGAACCACCCGCCTAGAAAAATGATATGATAAAATATGACGCAGATATGATTATACAATACATACATATATGTATGACACTTTATACAGTATATACATATATGTACATATGCATTTTTTTTGGCATATGCATACATGTATTTCTATGATACATACATGCGTAATTTACATGCATACGTACATTATATATATATATATATATATATATATATATATATATATTATATTATATTATATTATATGTGTGTGTGTGTGTGTATGTATGTATGTATAAAATGCTGTGCACATATTTCATATTATGCATTATGTATATCATAAATGTCTATGATATACTCACCTCTTCTAGATCCATATACGGGCCTGCACCTTCAGGAAACATTTCATCAGCAACAACAGTGGGCTTCATTAAGGATGACAAAACTTACAGATTACAGAGATACAGTTAAAAATTTGGTGTATATAGTTTATTTTATGTAAGAAATAAAGTAAGAATGATTGTTTACGATTTGTTTATTTTCTGCAGCTGTGCAGAAATGGTGGCATTTCATACGTCTTTTTAATTTTATCATTTTCCAACACAAGAGGCGCTGTTGAAAAAAAAATCGCGCTTTTATACTACCAAATGGCAAAAATGAATAATAATAAATAATACATTAAAAGTAGAGGTTTAGGAACAGTATTATTTAAGGTAATTTTAAGTTTTTTGATTTAAATACAACCTGTGATATGATTTTCTTTAAAAATTGTAACAAATTGTTTCATTGACTATTTTCAAAGCTAAAATAGGACTTCTATACTTTTTGTGCTATTTTCTTCATGTTGGTAGCACACAGCCTTATACCGCGTAAAATTCTAGATTGTAAACTGTCATTTTATTTTTTGGCTGTTAAGTGCTGTTAAGGTCTGGGTCTGGGTTTGTTTGGGGTCTGGCTCTGGTTTGTCTAGGAAAAAGAAAGACAATAACGAACGTTTTTAGAGACGAGTGGAACCAAGTGGTTAATGCTTAGGTAATTAAATAAGATTCATACATTCTTGAAGTCATTTTTATTTAAATGAGATATATGCTTTTGTAATTTGGATCTATATGTACATAATACATATGTACACCTTATTGTTCGGCGTCTCATGTCTCATCTCGTGATGTGCGCATACCGGTATACTTTTAACATTATAAAAATTGTGTGTGGAATACAGCAATATGTAAATATAAGTACATTTTAACACTCATTTTGCTCTATGAAGGTGTTTTTACATATTAAATACATATAGAGGTACACTTAAGTCCCTCGTAAATGTAACATCAAAGACGATGCCGCTTTTTAAGGAAAAGGGTAGAAATGCGTAGTCAGGTAAGAGCAGCGTTGCCACCTGCTCTTTTCTTGCTTTTGCTAAGTGAGAAAGTGATTGACATCTCATTTCAGATAAAAAAAAAACTGCATATTATTTGTAAAAGACACGAAATATTTTGCTTTTGTCTTATAAAAGCTTTTTTCACTTAAGTTATTTAGATTTGTTATGTTGTTTTCATGCTCGCGAATACAAAGAAGAGTAAAAATAATGAAGTGAGATGTCAATCACTTTCTCACTTAGCAAAAGCAAGAAAAGAGCAGGTGGCAACGCTGCTCTTACCTGACTATACGCATATATTTCTACCCTTTTCCCTTAAAAGCGGCATCGTCTTTGATGTTACATTTACGAGGGACTTAAGTGTACATAGTTGAGTTTGCTGTGCATAAAATTAGAATTGCTGACACAAACAAACCTTTAGCACACTAGTATGTATCCATTATATACGATTGGGTATGGGGGTATGTACTGTACTAGTTATCGTCAGTTGTATTTTTTTTTTTTTAAATAACTACTTTCCACTAATTTTAGGACTTTAAAATTTTAGCACAAAAGAGATTCTTAAGCAATCATTTCTGTGTAAAAATTTCAAAACTCTCAAAGGAGTGGAACGTATTATAAAAAAGCAGCAAACACCTGCCGATAATTGTGGCAAGCATGCCGATAACTAGTACAATTACCATACATACACATCTGATAAATATAAAAAAAGTTTTATTCATATTATACTTTAAATAAGGTGTTAAAATTAAAACTGAAAGTATTTATGTATAACACTGCATTTTTATCTTTATGTATATTAAATTTAATATTTGTCCCTCTATTTCTCTTTCCAGATGTCCACAGACAGTATAAAAGTTGCCCTCAGGGTAAGGCCTCTGCTACCTCATGAAGTGAGTAGTGGAAGCAAATCCTGTGTTCAAGTTTTACAATCCATTTCTCAAGTTCAAATTAAAGGATCTGGTATTGATGAAGCTTTCACGTTCAATTATGTGTATGGATCACATCAAGATCAAAATGAAGTATTCACTACATCTGTAAAACCTTTGATTCCTCAGCTGTTCAAGGGCTATAATGTAACAGTCCTTGCATATGGCCAGACTGGCTCAGGCAAGACATATTCAATGGGTACAAGCTGTGGCATTGATGGAGGTGTTATTCCTAAGAGTGTTCAGGATATTTTCAATACAATTGAGAAATCTACAGACAGTAAATATTCTGTATCTGTTTCATTTTTAGAGGTGAGAAAACTATTGAAGTGCTGTCAAAAAAGATCCTTGTGGGGGGGGGGGGGGGAACTTAACCAAATTTGTATTAGGATCTGGATAATAGTACCGGTAACTATAAGAATCTGATCTAAGGAGTTCAGATGGAAAATATGGATCCAATTTTTATTTTTGGAGAACCATCCCCCCCCCCCCCCCCCCCCCCCCCCCGCAAATTGTTTTTTCTTTTGTGTTTGTGTATATATATATATATATATATACACACACACACATATACATACATACTTATCATGACGCTATAATCCCTTTCGGGGTAAGCCAACAACACAGATGTTTTATCCTGACCCAGTGATAGACCTCCACAACTTCCTATCCTGACATACTTCACTTGCTTCCGCCAGTCTCATACCTTGTTTCATACATTTCCTTTTGCATTTCATACTGCGTACATTCTTATTTTTCATATATCGATGGTGTTGCGGCGAAACCACGCTTCTACATTCAGCGTGTTTCCTTACTTTCACGCATCTACGTTTATCGCGATAGCCATAAAAACGCGTATCTACATTTATCGCGACAACAGGTAAACACATTTCTACATAGGAAAACAGGTGTAGAAATGTGTTTACCTGTTGTCGCGATAAATGTAGATACGCGTTTTCATGGCTATCGCGATAAACGTAGATGCGTGAAAGTAAGGAAACACACTAAAAGTAGAAGCATGGTTTAGCCGCAACAGCATCGATATATTATTATATAATAATTATATAATATATTAAATATTATTATTTTCCTATGTATTATATATAGGCCTATATATACCGATGCCTCCGCGTCAAAAGCGAGCATCTACACTTTCCAGATTTCCAAGGAAACGACTATCTACACTTTCCGCCGCCGAGCATCTGCAATGTTAAACTTATGGACGATAGTCAAGTTACAGCGCTGCTCGGAAAGTGTAGATAGTCGTTTTGTCGGAAATCTGGAAAGTGTAGATGATCGCTTTTGACGCGGAGGCATCAATATATATATACAGTACAAAACATTTAACATTTATTTTCTATGTTAACATTTTCAAAGACCATAATAAGTACTTGTCAGTCTTCTTCCTCAGACCTACTGACTCTTGACTGTTACTCTGTATCGTGAAAGATCTTCTGGGGGGGGGGGGGGGGGGGAGAGGCTCTTTGTCAGGTGTCTGCACTATGCATATGATTTCTGTATTTACAATCACGTGGCACATTTTTTTCTTTTTCATGTAGATTTAAGAAAGTAATTATGAATTAGGAAAATATTAGAAGTATTTCAGGAATGGAAAGGTGAAAAAAAATGCACAATTAAAAAATGTCAACTTTCTAGTTGTGAACTCCGACCTGTATAGACTTGGCTCTTAGATTTGGAGATTGCAAAAATTTATATAAATATTGTGCCACGTGATCGTAAAAACCGCATGCATAGTTCAGACAACTGACAAATAAAAGGTCGTCGTGATACAAAGTAGCAGTCAAAAGTCAATATGTCTGAAGAAGAACACAAAGTATACTGAGTTTCTCATTATTGTGTGTGTGTATATATATATATATATATATATATATATATATATATATATATATATATATATATATATATATATATATCGCCCTTGTTGCGTCCAAAGGGCGTACTTGCACTAGGTTTTACATGTTAAAGGCGAAGAACACCTTGAACAAAAAAGTTGTGTAATATCCTAACAAACCTGAAAATCAACGTTGATTTGGCCAAAGTCATTGATTTCTAATTTATTTTCCAATCACAAAATGCCACTGGCGGTTACTGACGTCACAGCTCGCCCGGTTTAAGCGCGCATAAAACAAGCAATCTGTGACGTCAGTGACCGCCAGCGGCATTTTGTGAATGAAAAATAAATTAGAAATCAATGACTTCGGCCAAGTCAATGTTGATATTCAGGTATGTTAGGACAAATCCCAACTTTTTTGTTCAAGGTGTTCTACGTCTTTAAGCTTATGGCGGATGCGTGCGCAGCATCAAAAGTAGCCAAATGCAAGTAGGCCCTTTGGACGCATAAGGGGCGATATTTGTGTGATAAAATTGTCCAAAATTTTGATAGCAACGCAAAAATTTCAAGAGTCTTATTTAAATTTTTGATTTCAGTTGTATAATGAGCAAATCAGAGACTTGCTGCATGATTCCAATGGTCAGATGACAAATAGTGGCACACTAGAGGTGAGGGAGGATACAGCAGGCAATGTCTGCATCCCTGGATTGTTGCAGGTTGATGTGAGCAGTGTCACAGACACAATGAGTTGGCTGACCAAGGTACGCCTTATAATACACTGTATAATACACTCTGATGTAATCATCCTTTTTGTAGGGAAATAGTTTTTTGATTCATATAAAAGTATTGTTTGATAAAAAGATTTGATAAAAACATATTAAAAAAAGGGAGGCAATAAGAGATTAAGCTCTTACTACCAGGGGCATGTGATAGAAATTATTCTAAGTTGAATTGTTATTAAACGTGAATTGAGTTACAGATCGTAACATATAATGGTATACATGTTTAATTTGGTCCAGGTTAGGTTTTCTTTCACATGCAAGGCATCACTGTCAGCAACAGCTCAATCTCCCAGTCCCCAATTTTTCAAATTATTTTTTTAGTCAAATTGCAAAGTTTATCTTTTCCTTAAGTATCATTATAAAAGTAATGAATATTTTTTCATTGTTTGCACAAGGAAAATTTTTTAGCAGAATTAGCAAGCAAAATAGTTTAATTGAAACAATATTCAAGTTAATACTTTAACATACTGTTGCATTACTTGCTGATTAATTAAGCAACTTTTTAAGCAACAAAGTTACTACAAGAAAACTTTAATTATAAAGAAATGATTTGCATAATGTGATAGTGTGGGTTTACCATTTGGATTGCAGGGCTCTCAGTTTCGCAGTACTGGTGCAACAGCTATGAACAAAACTTCAAGTCGAAGCCATGCTGTGTTTACTATTAGAATTGAGTGCAGACCTTTGAATGCGTAAGTTATGCATAAATAATAAAAACTTTTTGCATTAGTTTAACTGGTGTGTTGTGTGCAGTGAGCAGGCAACTGTAGCAAAATTCTGCTTAGTGGATCTGGCAGGCTCAGAGCGAGCTAAGAAAACTCAGTCTACAGGAGACAGATTCCGTGAAGGTGTGAATATCAATATGGGACTTCTGGCACTTGGCAATGTGATATCAGCTTTAGGAGATGAAAGTCAACGTCGCAATCATATTCCTTATCGAGACAGTAAACTTACTCGCCTTCTTCAAGGTAAATAATCATGAATTAATTGTACGTTTATGTAAAAGTTAGTGCATAACTTTATATGCATATGAATACAGCCTGCCCAAAACTAGAAAGTCAATAGTTACAACTGGATTTACCCCTATTATTGCAACTTAAAACTAACCAATGAGGATTAAATTTCATAAGTATTTACTTCCAATATCATACTGATAATATGCCAATTTTTTTGTATTGCCAGTTATTTAAAAACTGAAAAAAGAGGTACACAAAAAAAAAAAAAAAAAAAAAAAAAGTGTAAGCTAGAGCCATAAACGCTGCAATCAGATTTTTCGGAAGTAGTGCCATTTGATTGAACCCATCTTGTTTCTAGTTTTAGAAAAGCGATATAGATACCAGTGTGTGTGTGTGTGTGTGTAACATTAGTTATGGGCATACATTAAAATCAGATAGTGCAGAGGCCATACAAAATATCAACTTTATTTGCCATTTAGTATTTGTTTCATTCCAGATTCCTTGGGTGGTAACTCATATACTCTAATGATCGCTTGTGTTAGCCCTGCTGATTCCAATTTGAATGAGAGCTTGAATACTCTGCGCTATGCAGATAGAGCTCGTAGAATTAAAAATAAGCCTGTAGTTAATGCAGATCCTAAGGCAGCAGAAATTGGACTGCTGCAGAGCAAGGTAAGCACAGTTTTGTTTATTTATTTTTAGCATCTAGCCTAGAAGAAACCAGCTCTATTTTTTTTCTTCTTGTTATTGCATAATAAGTTATAATAAAAATCTTTATTTGCGCCATTATTATTATTATTGTGTTATTTTCATTTTTCTCTTGTAACATCAGCACCAGAATCCTACTACTATTATTATTTATTTTTTATATACCTATATTTTTTTTAGATAAGCCATATTACCCAGCTGCTTGCAATTGAAAGAGCTAAAGGACCGCTCCGTAAGTGTCCACCAGGACATCAGAGGTTGATTGATATTGTGAGAGCAGAGTTAGCTGGTGAGGAAGAAAGCAGCTTCATAGAAAAGATCAAGCTCAAGTCCCCCAGAACTAAGAACTTTTTGGTGAGTGTAATTTATTATTATTTCAATTTCCTAGTTTAATAACCAAATATTTATTTCAATAATAATAAAGAAAAGGATAGAATTACCAGCAAGGGGCTTACCACAGTGGAAGTTCTATGGAGAGGTCAAAGTCTCATGTGGCACAATTTTTTTTTGTTATTTTGTTATAAAAAAGTTTTATAACTGAAAGCTTTCCTCATGTATTAATGACATTATCAATCAAAGAAGAGATTTAATTGAGCACATCACTGAGCATTGTCTTGTACAACATAACATAAAACTGTGCCACGTGACACTTTGACCTCTCTATAGAACTCCCACTGTGGTAAGGCCCTTGCTGGTAATTCTATCCTTTTCTTTATTATTATTGGTCCTACCTGCAATAGTTTTTTCCTTAAATTAATAATGGCATTTTAATAAACAAGCTTATTCTTGGTAAAATGACCAGCCAGCAGTAAAACATTTACCTAAGAGTGCATGTGTTTATAGCGTCAAGTTGGTATTCCCCTGAGCGACGATGAAGAAGAAGAGGATGGTGTTGAAACATCAAGTGATGCAGGAGAGAAGCTAAAGCCTCTCTTCCCTCAGCCACAGGGTTTAAGTCCTTGTACAGAAGAAGATGAGAAGGAGGATGAAGCAGCGATGGAAAATGACTACCAAATGTTCCAGGCTAATCTTGGATCGGAACTGGAGGTTAGAAATCACACAAACTTCCCAGTTTTTCTTATAAATAACAGCAAAACTTTGATGCCTATTAATGTTATTATTATTTTACTTCTTACATAGAAAGTGGACCTTGAACTAGAACGTAAAGTTGCCTTGATGAGTGAACTCACAGACTCAACAGAAATTGAGGAGAAATATATTCAAATGAAAAACCAAGTAAAGGGTCTTCAACAGGAAAAGGAAAAGCTTGAAGTAGCTTTGCATGAGATGCAGAAACACAACCCTAAGGTTAATGCAAAGTAAGTGGTGACACTTTGAATATAATTGCATAACTTGATGATTTACATACAGTATTGCATGAAGTCTCTAATATCATTGTTACAGCATTGCAGAACAGAGGCGACTTATGATCAGGGATCTAGAACGTAAAATCACAGCACAGAATAAGCAGCTTGCTGATCTAGATCGTTTAAGACAAGAGAAGAAAAGAGACTCTCAAAAAATTACTAATTTGAATAACGAGATCCAAGTAATTAATGATTGTTCTTGATTTATTTTTTTAAATAACAATACAATTAAATTATCTTTTAGTATTTTCTAAAAATTGGAATGGATCAAATGCAGGTTTTATCACAATTTTTGTATTATTACAGAGTTTAAAGCAAGCCAAGGTGCGGCTTACTCGTGAAATAAAGAAGAGTGCTGATAACTACCGTGGTTGGAAACAGCGCCAAGACAGAGAAGTGGGCAGACTACAGGAGGCAGAGCGCAAGGGACGCAACCAGCTGGACAAACAAACTAAGCTTCACAACAGACAGCAAGCAGTTCTGCAACGCAAGGTACAGTAGTTATGCATTCACTACAGTGCTCAATTCTCTCAAGGGCTGGACATATCAATATTTATATGGTATGACAGTGGGTAAATTTCTTCATGTAAGTACTAACTTGTCAAGAAGTTACTAGAAGAACTGAGAAGCTTAGGAATAATGAATCAAGTTATGGGTCTAGGTGAAGCAAGGAATGTAAGCCAGAATAGAAAGTTATGGATAACAATCAATATGACAAAAAGAAGGGCTGTGTGTTATCCTTGAGTTCCTAGAACAAATTCCATAAAATAAAACTACATAACTTGCTTGTTCTTTATAATCATTTATAATGTTTTTGTGTGTTAACAGTATGAAGAAGCCATGGCATCTAACAGGAGAATGCAAGCCATTTTGCAGCGGCGTACAGCCAATGTTACCACAGTTGGTCATAGGAATGCTGCAGAGGCGGCAGAGAAACTGCAGACATGGCTAGAACATGAAGTGGAAGTTGAGAGGAACTTGATGTTCACAAGAGAAACTCTGGAGCAAATCACTGCAGAGGTCACTATTTGTCAAGACAAGGTCAAGGAATTAGAGGTATGTTCACTCTTGTATAAGTAGTAGTGCATAATATTTGTGAGTAAATTTGGCTGTTTTGATTTCAATTTAGGAAAAGGAAAGGTACCATCGCGGTATGGACAAGCATGTGACGTTAAAATTTGATAGGGAGAAACCAAATGAGAGTTGGCGCCAGTCAGCAGCGTCAACTGAAAATCTCAAATGGCGATAGTGGTTTTAAAAAAAAATATATATTTGAAAAATGTATATATCATGCCATATATTGTCTCAAGCCGTTATGCACGGCCCTATGCACGCTAGGCGTGCAAGGCTATGAGCACTTTTATGCATGTATAATTAATTATACATGCATAAAAGTGCTCATAGCCTTGCACGCCTAGCGTGCATAGGGCAATTATACATGCATAAAAGTGCTCATAGCCTTGCACGCCTAGCGTGCATAGGGCCGTGCATAACGGCTTGAGACAATATATGGCATGATATATATATTTTTTTAAACCACTATCGCCATTTGAGATTTTCAGTTGACGCTGCTGCCTGGCGCCAACTCTCATTTGGTTTCTCCCTATCAAATTTAACGTCACATGTTTGTTTTGATTTCAAGAAAGAAAATAAGCTAGAAGCTGGTTAATAATTAGCTGAAATCCCATTATTTAGAATAATAATAATATTAATAAGTGTATGTACTAGTCGGTAGTACAGCTCTGGCCAAAAGTTGCCGAACGGGGCAGCGGCGGCCACTGCGTTTTCTCATAAAGATAACATAGTGTGGTTGCGGGTTGCCTATGCAAATCGTTCGGGAATTTTTGGCCAGAGCTGTACGTATGCTTAATTAATTTACAAAAATCAGGAATTATAAAATAAGAAAACTAAACTGCTGTGTTTGGTTATTATGATAAAATTAAAAAGAAAGGATAGAGGAGACCAGCAAGAGTCTTACCGTAGTAACAAGATGTCCCATAGTTCAGTAAAAATATTGTTAGCACAGAGACAATAAACATATATGGGTAGTTTTTGGAGTAGTATTCCAAGAGAAACAGAGAATGTGTGTGCCTTTGAAAGCCTTTTCAGACTTTAAGATAAACTGTAATTTATAGTTTCTTTGTGGTTGACAAAAGCACATACACACAAACACATTGAATTTCTCTTGGAGTGTTGTGCAGAAGGCTATACAAGTGTGTTCATTATTTCTGTTCTAGCAAAATTAAAGAACTTCATTTCAATATAGTTAGGACCTAAATTAAGGGTTAGTTTAACTGTTATTTTATATTGGCAAGTTGTTACTATGGTAAGACTCTTGCTGGTCTCCTCTATCCTTTCTTTTTAATTTTATCATAATAACCAAACACAACAGTTTAGTTTTCTTATTTTATAATTCCTGATTTTTGTAAATTAATTAAGCATATGTACAGCTCTGGCCAAAAGTTCCCGAACGATTTGCATAGGCAACCCGCAACCACACTATGTTATCTTTATGAGAAAACGCAGTGGCCGCTGCTGCCCCGTTCGGCAACTTTTGGCCAGAGCTGTACTACCGACTAGTACATACACTTATTAATATTATTATTATTCTAAATAATGGGATTTCAGCTAATTATTAACCAGCTTCTAGCTTATTTTCTTTCTTGAAATCAAAACAAACATGTGACGTTAAAATTTGATAGGGAGAAACCAAATGAGAGTTGGCGCCAGTCAGCAGCGTCAACTGAAAATCTCAAATGGCGATAGTGGTTTTAAAAAAATATATATATTTGAAAAATGTATATATCATGCCATATATTGTCTCAAGCCGTTATGCACGGCCCTATGCACGCTAGGCGTGCAAGGCTATGAGCACTTTTATGCATGTATAATTAATTATACATGCATAAAAGTGCTCATAGCCTTGCACGCATACATGCATAAAAGTGCTCATAGCCTTGCACGCCTAGCGTGCATAGGGCCGTGCATAACGGCTTGAGACAATATATGGCATGATATATATATTTTTTTAAACCACTTTCGCCATTTGAGATTTTCAGTTGACGCTGCTGCCTGGCGCCAACTCTCATTTGGTTTCTCCCTGTCAAATTTTAACGTCACATGTTTGTTTTGATTTCAAGAAAGAAAATAAGCTAGAAGCTGGTTAATAATTAGCTGAAATCCCATTATTTAGAATAATAATAATAAGTGTATGTACTAGTCGGTAGTACAGCTCTGGCCAAAAGTTGCCGAACGGGGCAGCAGCGGCCACTGCGTTTTCTCATAAAGATAACATAGTGTGGTTGCGGGTTGCCTATGCAAATCGTTCGGGAACTTTTGGCCAGAGCTGTACATATGCTTAATTAATTTACAAAAATCAGGAATTATAAAATAAGAAAACTAAACTGTTGTGTTTGGTTATTATGATAAAATTAAAAAGAAAGGATAGAGGAGACCAGCAAGAGTCTTACCGTAGTAACAAGATGTCCCATAGTTCAGTAAAAATATTGTTAGCACAGAGACAATAAACATATATGGGTAGTTTTTGGAGTAGTATTCCAAGAGAAACAGAGAATGTGTGTGCCTTTGAAAGCCTTTTCAGACTTTAAGATAAACTATAATTTATAGTTTCTTTGTGGTTGACAAAAGCACATACACACAAACACATTGAATTTCTCTTGGAGTGTTGTGCAGAAGGCTATACAAGTGTGTTCATTATTTCTGTTCTAGCAAAATTAAAGGACTTCATTTCAATATAGTTAGGACCTAAATTAAGGGTTAGTTTAACTGGTATTTTATATTGGCAAGTTCTGAAAAAGTTTTTGATTGCTGTAACACTGGATGGTCAGAAATTATGTCAGATGGTCAGATATTAGCTTTTTTTTTTTTTTTTTTTTTTTTTTTTTTGGAAAGTTGAAAATTTTATTTAGATAGCGGTACGCCTGTAATGCAAAGAACCTTGAATTGCATTTCTTAATATTGTCGTATTATAGCCCCTTGAGTCTAAATAATCAACTACCTAAACAGATGAAAAGAAAATTAAGCAGTTTTGTGTACCATTTAAAAATTGTAAAAGCAGCTGGGAGTGACCTTGCGCTCATCAGCATTACTGTACACGTAATTTTGCAGTGTAGAATAATTAGTATGTACTCGATGTTAAGTTCCGTGTACAGTAATGCTGATGAGCTCACTCCCAGCCACCTCTGCCTAACACCGTGCTATACAATTTGCATAGTTGCAGTTTGCCATTATATTATATTAATGATTATTGTTCCGCGGGGTCGTTACAAAATGTAAATTCCTTTTGGCTGCTTTTTGCCATAGAAGTAACATAATAAAACTCAGTGTGTAACAAATATTTACATACTATGCACATTTTTTTTAGGCTTCCAAGTGCTGGGAAGATCGCAAGTCCAAAAATCAAAGACTGAACCAAACAAGAGAGTTGATAGATAGAATCAAAGCTGGAAAAACTCAAATGAATGAATTGGAACATAAATTGGTTGGGTCAGAAATATGTAAGTTTGTATGAATATATTACAGAATTTTATAAATTTATGGTCAAACTTATCCAGTGATTTAATGTTTTTATTTACAGGTGATGTAAAGTCTCCTCACTCTCGGTGGGCTGGGGTTACCAACCTAAGTGATGCTCGCGTAATGTTGCACCACCTCTTCACAACTGTTGTTGCTTCAGATCACACTATCAGAGACAGGAACGAACGTATTGCAGAACTAGAAGTATGTAGTGTATACTGTTTATGAAAACTTTTTTTTTTTTTTTTTTTTACATAGTGTTGTTTTTAAAGAGGAATCGTAAACTGCTTATTAAACATACTTTTTTTTTTTTTTTTTTTTTTTCAGTCTGAGAACTTCCGTATAAAACAAGAAATAAAGAATCTTCATAATCAGTTCGAGGAAATGGACAAGAAGAATAAAATAGCATTACATCAGTCCCCGAATCTGGTATATAATTTTTTATGCCTATATTTTATTGTATTAATATAATATAACATAACAATATAATTATAATATCAAGGGAAAAAACTGCTGTATGTGTAGATGTTATAATTGTAATGTTCATAGTTTTCATTCAATCTTAACTAACCTTAATAGATCCAAAGCTTGGTGAAATTGCTAGCAAAGATATAACAAACACATTGGATAGCTTTTGGCACTTAACTCCAAAAGAAAAAGAAGCGTTTGTGTGTGTGAGTCTGTCAGCCCTTACTTACAGACTATGAGAGAAACTATGAATGATTATGGTAGTTCATAGTTTCTCTGGGTCTGTAAAGACTGACAAAGGCACACACCTTTCTCTCTTGGAGCTCAGTGTAGAAATCTGTTTATTATCTCTGTACTAGCAAGATTTTTACAGTAGCTCTTCACTTGATAAAAGCCCTTTGTTGGTTTCTCCTATATTTTTCTATCAAATTTATCATACTAACTGCAATGGTTTAGTTTCCTTTATATCTCCTAACTTTAGTAGTGTTGTTCAATTTGGTGATTTATTGTATTTCCTATTGTAGTTTTTAAATTGTAAAAGATAAAAGAAGAGCAATAAAATTTTCTTTCATGTTGGTCATGTTTTCAGATGAAACCTCCCACAGTATTTCTTACACCCAAAGCTTCTTCACAAGACAATAGAGCTCAAGCTGTCACCACTATCCTCAAAAACAGAAAGGTAATTTGTTTCACCTATTTCATGCACATATTATTTACTTTCTTGTGTTAATATAAGATGTTTGATTTGTTTTTAGAAATCACTATTTACCAACCCTGATATGTCTGATGATTCTTGTGACTTTGAAGAAGAGGAAGAGCTCGAAGATACTTCTAAAGATGACCCTGACTGGCGACTGACACCTTTCTTGAAGGTAATTTTATTTCAGGAATTGAAAATGGATATTAAAACAAACAAGCATTGTAAATTTTTGTAATACATTTAAGTAGAGATTTAGATATATAATTTGTACACAAGCTATGTTTGGAGAAAGCCCTTAGGTTTATTATAAAGTAGGATATTTTAGATTTAGCTAACCTTGTATGACATTTTTCAGAGAGAAAAGCGCTCAGGTGGTAGTAACAACAGCAGTGACAACAGTAATAGGTGCTCATGCAAAGGCAAATGCAACACTAAGCGTTGCAAGTGCGTCAAGAACAATGGCTCATGTGCAGAAAATTGTAGTTGTGCAACTGACCAGTGTCAGAATAGAGTCAGCACTCAAGTATCTCAGGTACACTTATTCAGCATCAACGCAATATACACTTGTCTTTAATTTGAGCAAATGTACTATATTAACGAATCAGGTGACAGACTTGGTGTAGTCAAATGGGTAACTTTATTTTCACAATAATTCTTTCAATGTTATTTATAGCCTATATAGTATATTTGAAACAAATACTATAAGTTCTAATAACATTTAAGGCATTAAAAAAAGGGGGGTATTTGTTACTAAAAAAGTTTTATTAATATTTTCAATTTTAAAATGTTTATAATTTGACTTAAAAGTTGGCTCTAAAATTTGAATTTTCTCATTTGCATGTTATCTTTAAAGTGAAAAAACTTATAACATATTTGATTGTGTTTGCATGTGTTAAACATAAATGTTTAAGTAACATTTCATCTTTACTTCATGTTAATTTTATACTTTGTGACTGTTTTTGTGTGAGATATGTAACTAATGCAATATCTAATTACACCATTTTCTTGAAAACATTAGTAAAATTAAAAAAAAAAAAAAAAAAAATGCCTTTCATGTTTTACTACTTTTTTTTTTTTTTTTTTTTTTTTTTGCAGGCCCAAGAGCTGAATGAAACATTTGTACTTAGCAGCACACCTATCAGCAATGGATCAATATCTAGTTTGAAACGAGACAGTGCAGATATAAGGTAATGTAGACTTCAATATTCAGCATCTATCCTCACCTGTACCTTACCTATCTATCAACAGTCCCATTCCTTTAAGGGAACCATTTGAAGTTGTTCCACCTCCACAAATGAACCTTAGTTTGCCTGCACCCAAATCCTCTACCTCTCTCCAAGACCACGTGCTGCCAAACACCACGGTCATCTCCAAACATCAATCGTGTGTGATTTTGGTGAGACAACTGCTCACTTTTTGTGTTCATAGCTTATAATAATTGAGATTAAAGTATTTATTTTGTACACCAAGCTTCTTTTAACTTTATTTTTCATATCAATGATAAAGAAAAGGATAGAAAAACCAGCAAGGGCCTTACCACAGTAGAAGTTCTATGGAGAGGTCGAGGTCTTGCATGGCACAGTATATCTTTATCATTGATCCTAACCGCGATGGTTTTTTCCTTAAATTGATTATTTTTCATATCAGTCATGAATTTTACTATGAATGTGATAAACTACTTTTTTTTTAATCATTTCTATTTTTATATTAAAAATTTATTTTATTTATTTAATTATTATTTACTCTTTAATTATTTGTTGTAGTTAATTTTCTTTTGTGTCAGTGAATGCTTATATGCAATTAAATATTTATATATAATGAATTAAAAACTTTGTGCTCTGCGTGTACCATAAATGTATTGGCTTTAAGCCTGTTTTTGATTGAAATGTAATAAAATATGGTAAATATATATGTATCAATAATTATTAATTTATTGTGTTGCAGTGATGATAATTTTGAAGATGAGATTCCCAAGAAAAGAAAACTGTTTTATCAACACACTTCTACATAGGCATGTGGATTTGCCCCCTGTCTATGTGTCCAGTTTGTCTGAGCATCTCTAGCAGTTCTCAAATCCCTATTATAATAGTTCCATCCATTTACTCATGGCTTTTAATATTTTCCCAGTAATTTATGTGCTATAGCAAATTATATTACAACATATTGATTTTTTTTTTTTTTTACATTTTTGATTTATACCTTTTTTTTCCCCATGTTGATGAATACAGTTTTATTCAGTGGGATTTTTATTATGTAATGCAAATTTGGAGAAAAATTGCTAGTAATAAAAAATGCTGAAGGATTTCTCATTAAAAATGTATTTTCTACTCTAAAGTAATTATTTTTCCAAAACATGCAATTAAAATTAATTTTGTTTTCTTATATTTTGCGTTGCTACACTTAATTATAATCCCAGACTAATTTAACTTAAGCATGATTAACTTATTTTAACATTCCTGCTACAAACTATTAAATGTTTATAATTATTTTGTAAAGTACTTATTTTAACACAACCTTGAGTTTGGTTTATTGTAAAGGTTGAATGTCGTGGGCTCCTTTTTTTACATAGTTAAAAATTGCAATTGTGATTCACTATTCTAAATAATATAAATGTATGTTGTATTTGAAGTTTGTCAAAATATTTCATTATTAATGTTAATTTTTTAATTTTTATAGCTAGCGATTTATTACTATATTTTACAGCATTTTAATTTTATCCCTGCAAGTTCATAATATACACCATATAGCTAATAGAGCCTACATTTTGCTGCTTTTAATTCTGACTGCATTATTGTTTAACAAAAATGTTAGTTGAACTGTAGCGTCCACTGAAGTAGAAGATACAAATAAAGGTGGCTTTAAAAATATAATAATAATTGAGCAATGTAAATTTTTATAAAATAAATTTTCTAAATTCTTATTTGGATTTTTTCCCTTTCAATATATCCTCTATTTTGTATAATCATGCAATCCAAAAAGTTGAAATTTGTGCTTTGAATGTTTGTGTACTATGTTTTACAAGTATTACATCTTGCACGTACATCATAATTTAATTGCACTGCTATTGGCTTGCAGACTGCAGAGGTCGCAGGATTGTATATATATATTATATTTATATATAATAATGCTGTTCGTAAACCCTGTTCTTTGCCCCTAAAATGACGATCGCCTATGGCTAATCAAATGGAATGCGCATTTTTTGGTGCAAGAGAACAGGGTTTACGAACAGCATTTGTGACTACCATTTGTTAGAGTAGAAGTACTGTACACTACGCTCGATGGTGATAAAATATTTAATATAAATCAAGCACGTGACGAGAATAACATTGATAATAAAGCGCGAGTTTTTGAAGGATAAAATATATTATCAAAATCGAGTGCATTACATATCACACAGTAGATGGTACCATCGAATCTACTCTACTGTGATCCATGCAATATGTCCATTGATATCGATGGTCTTAAAATTTTTTAAATCTTGTGCAGTAAAAAGTAAAACAAAAGAGCAGCAAAAGGAATAAGAGAAATAATAACAAAAATGGCGACATCAGCCGGTGACGAGTTTGATACTTGGCTTATTATTAAATTAAAATCATTGAACACGGATGAAAGTGTGTTTTCACCTTACATTAAAGGTATTTTAGAAGGCGATGAAACAGAGGAAGAGAAGAATGAGTCGCTCGAGGGAATCCTCTCAGAGATAACTGTAAGTTTGAATTCGCACTGCAAGCATTTGCAATAAAAGAGCCACTTACCATCCCATCAATTAATAGCTAGATTACTGATTATAAAGTGTTGATCATTAATATGTATGTATATTGATAGCAGTACGAAAGTGCGGCAACGTTTCAACAGCTCACTATTACTCTTTGCACTGTGCGTACATACATACCTTGTTAGTTGAGCCTGCAGGCTATCACTATATACATACATACATTATGTGTATGTATATATATACCGATACGGACACATAAAGTCATACAAACAAAGGACGTGAAAGGAAATATTTCAATATATTTTTCACCAGTCACCACCTACAACCACACCCGTTCTCTAACTGGACCTGTGTTATCTTTGTGGCTATGTTGCTACACTCCATTTTTCCACATCATGTACAGGGTGTCCATAAAGTCTCTGAGGGTGTTTAGACGTTAATAAAACACATAAGGCTCAACGTAAAATAAACTTTTGATACATCAAATTAAAGCTTAAATTATGACAATTTTGAAAATCAAAACATAAATGCAATCAGATGATTATTAATCTTGCTGCATCAAAAACCGCAAAAAAAGAGAAAATTGACGTCCGATTTGCACCTTTTAACGCTTGCATCATCTGAAAAAACACATACAGATTCAAAATTTGTACTGTTTCACTAGAGTTTTCTGAAACATTACCTCAAGGCCTCTCCTCATGCACCCCATTGGTAGCACGACACACGTGAAGACGAACCTCTAGCTCGCGCGACACGTTGCGGAGAGTCTGCGGAGTGATGGCCTTGATAGCGGTGGTGATATGCAGCTTCAACTCACGCACGTCACGCACTTTCGTCTTGAAGACCTGGTCCTTAATTTAGCCCCAAAGATAAAAGTCGGGTGGCGTGAGATCAGAAGACCTGGGAGCCCACGCCATGGGTCCACCACGACGTAGCCATCTGCCTAGAAACACCTAATCCAGCTCGTCTCTGACAACGTGCTCCCAATGTGAGAGCGCTCCGTCCTGCTGGAAGAGGAGCTCGTAACCCCACTCCGTCTGGGCCTGCAGCAGCTTAGGGATGGCGTAATTCTCAAGCATGTTCAGGTAGTTTTTCCAGTGGACAGTTGGCTCGTGGAAGAAGAACGGGCCGATCACACAATCGTACAGGACTGCGCACCAAATAATTACCTTGGGACTGTTACGTTCGAACGTACGAGCTGTGGCTGGACGTTCAGTGCCCCATAAACACACGTTCTGTCAGTTTTTACTTTACCACACAAACACGCAATGCACTCGTCTCCTGATCTCACGCCACCCGACTTTTATCTCTGGGGCTACGTCAAAGACCAGGTCTTCAAGACGAAAGTGCGTGGCGTGCGTGAGTTGAAGCTGCATATCCCCGCCGCTATCGAGGCCATCACTCCGAAGACTCTCCGCAACGTGTCGCGCGAGCTAGAGGTTCGTCTCGGCGTGTGTCGTGCTACCAATGGGGTGCATGTGGAGAGGCCTTGAGGTAATGTTTCAGAAAACTCTAGTGAAACATTACAAATTTTGAATCTGTATGTGTTTTTTCAGATGATGCAAGCGTTAAAAGGTGCAAATCGGACGTCAATTTTCTCTTTTTTTGCGGTTTTTGATGCAGCAAGATTAATAATCATTTGATTGCATTTATGTTTTGATATTCAAAATTGTCATAATTCAAGCTTTAATTTGATGTATCAAAAGTTTATTTTACGTTGAGCCTTATGTGTTTTAAGGTACTACTTTAGGGTAGCATTTTTGTCGTGAAAATCAATGTTATATCATTTTTTAGCTTTATAATAAACTAACAAACAATTTTCGATACTAAAAAAGGTTTTTGCTCAAATCAATTTTCCGCAAATTATCGGCAAAGTCGTTGGTCTTTTTTGGGTTACGCCCCCTTTAGCATGCACAAGATACAAAACTTCAAGCTCACAGTGTGTAAAATTGAATTGAGAAACTTCTCAATAAAAAATACTAACGTGATCTACAGATCAACTTTTAATGAATTTGAGATTTAAAACAATTTTTACGAGATTTTTACGGAGAAAAAAAATATTGAAGATTGCCTATTCAATTAACATGGGTCAATTTGCGATAATTTTTTTCTCGGCAAATTCTTTCTAGAAAAATCTGAAAAATCATTTTTCATTAAAAGTCAACACAAAGAACAGGCTAGTATTTTTTAAACCCCTGAAAAAGATTCAAAGTGGGTCAAAATCAGGGCTCAAATATAGATTTATAAGCATTGGGGGGCGGGGCATTTTCGACACTTTGACGCACTGTTCTGACGAGAGTTTTTTAGATAGAATTTTTTTGATTTCATTTTTGGGTACAGCAACCTTAACTTAATTTAAAATAATAAAAATAAAAATACACTCCTACCCTAAAGTAGTACCTTAATAACGTCTAAACACCCTCAGAGACTTTATGGACACCCTGTATATCGAGGGCTACGCGGCATTTCGGTACTAGTGCAATCTCCGCGGGTGCCTTTTTGGCACATGTGTATTCTCCGCGCTCACCTTTTTTGAAACATCTTTATATGTACGCTTAGCCTGTACAGATGTACCATTAGTAGGCGTGGCGTAGATTGCACATGTGCCAAAAAGGGACCCGCGGAGATTGCACAAGTACCGAAATGCCACGTAGCCCTTGATATCCAATGCTTTTGTATGTATGTATTACACTTTCTGTGTCCGCAGCACTACATATACACAGTTACATATTATGTACTGTGCAGTACAACATGATATGATAATAAAGAAACCCTTTCTTTGGTTTTAGAGACTATTTAAATGGATTACTGAACGCCTTTTTCTGCTCCACTTATTGTTCATTAAGCAATGCCATTATTATTATTATTACAGTATACTTTATGCACGTAACTTTTTCTTAAAACAATGTGTTTTATAGTGGCACTCTTATTTTTCAAATTAAAAAATGTGGTATTGTGTCAATGTAATGTAAAGTATCTCGTTCTTATGGGTAAAACGTTCATTTAAAAGTTGTTTTTAACATTTAATTTTAACCTTCACTACTGCACTTCACAGATAATATGTTAAACTAATGCTCTATATAGCTTTAAAAAAAATTATACATCAATTTATTAACACTCTTGTGTTATTTTATTTTAGCAGGATATCTATATAACCATATCCAGGATACATATCTCAAACATCACTACCACTGTACTTGTATACACTATATGCATGTACAGTTTCAAACAAATGAAAGGTACTGTAGCCATTTCAAGTTGCTGCTTAATTAATTGCATGCCTCAAACATTATTTGGGTGAAAACTATATTATTACTTCATATTCTCGTGCATCACGAGGCATGTTTGGCTTGCTGGCTAAAGCAGCTCACCTGATAGATAATGCTACACCTGAGCACTCATCAAAACACGTGAATATGACGTAACAATATCGTTTCCACATAATATTTGAGGCGTGCAAAATAGCAACATGTTTAAATGGTTACCTTTCATTTGTTTGAAACTGTACATAATCTGCATTTTATTCATAATATGCATACTTATATTTGAATTGATTGCTTCCAGGAGGACGACATATCAAAACACTGTGTTGAAATATTTGATCAGTGGCGAAACTTCTGCAAGGAGGATGAGGCGACTGCAAAAGCCAACACAATCCCTGATGATGTTGATGATCGCCTCGTGCGTTTACTCGAGAATCAAGCTAAGCCGACAATCACTACTCGTAGCTACACTGAAGAAGAGAAAAAACTCCGAGATGCTATTCTTGCTCAGTACAGCCATGTAAGTTTCAATCATGCAGAGTGTATTGATATAATTTATTTTTTAGTTAATAACATTAATACATAGGTATTGTAATTGTACTATCGACATGCTTGCCGCAATCATCAGCATGTCTTTGCTAGTGGAAGGTATTTAAAACACTACAACTGCCAATAACTAGTACAATTATCATGCAGTATGTCATTTTATAAATCTATAGTGAATGAAACTGAATTAGATACAGTATAATATGAATAATTGCTGGATCAATCTAAAGTCTTACCACACATGAAGGATTATATAACCATAACCTCAGGCAAGACAAAGCTTTTTCTTTTTTTCTTTTCTTTCTCTCTCTCTCTCTCTCTCTCTCTCTCTCTTTTTTTTTTTTTTTTTTTAATGTAATTTTTTATTACCTTCAATAGCATGTGTACCAAATTTCAAATAAATTTATCCATCAGTTATGTGGCAAAAAAAAAAAAAAAAAAAAAAAAAAAAAAAATAGCACTGTGAACATAGGGAGTCCTATATGCTATTTTTTTCAACATAACCATAACCCATGGACAAATTGACTTGAAATTTGATACACATGCTATTGAAGGCAATACTGAACATTTATAAAAAGCTATCAATTGAAAAAGAAAAGAATAGAGAAAGTTCTATCACATCTGACGTTAAATAGATAAAAGCACGTGTTGCACATGAATTTAGCAGGGTATTTTGAAATTAGCATTATATTTTATATCATTTTACATAACTCTCTGGCCGTGCCCGAAGGGTGTACTTTCATTTGGCTACTTTCATTGCTGCATGCGCATCCGCCGTAAGCTTAGCATGTAAAACCGAGTGCAAGTACGCCCTTTGTTGTACTGGACAAAAATGCAAGTACGTCTTTTGTTGTACTGGACAAAAATGCAAGTACACCTTTTGTAAGACGACCTTAAAATGCATGTATGCCCTTTGGGCGCAGCCAGAGCGATAATTTTTCTGAAAATTCTAGCTGATCAGTGATCATAAATTGGAGTTAATTCAGAAATTGTTGTATCATTTTAATAATTTGTTTGCAATAATATTTTACAATCTATGTATGCAAGGAGGCACTGCAGTCAACTTAATGCTATTAGTGTGGCTAACTTGTAAATGTAGAGAGGTACCATCCCATTATAGTTATACTTAATGGGAATATCTTTAAAGGGGCACAATATACATACATTAATGCAACTGTAGCTTAGTATGTCGTTTGTTTAACTATCCACAGATGTCTGACCAAGAGGATGGAGAGGAGGAGGAAGGTGTATCCTCGTCAGTTGCTAGTGCAGCTGCTGCGGCCAAAGCTTCAGTAGCAGCAGCTGCAGCTGCTTCTGCTTCAGGCTTAGCAGCTCCTGCCAAGAAAGAAGCTCTCTCCAGAAACACCAACTTTGATGATGTTGTGAGGGCAGATAAGGAGCGCAGAGAAAAAGCCAAACAGGATGCCATGCGCAAGAAAGAAAAAGATAAAGAGGACAGGTAAGCATGAATTGCTAAAGTAAATAATGTACTGTGTTTTATGGTAATGTTAATTGATTAGTTCATAAAGCAAGTTGTAATGAAAATAAATTCTATAAATTCTTAAAGTTGTAAAATGAACATTCACCATACCATCTAGTTCAAAATAATAATAATAATAACATCAATACAAAGGCTACCCCACATGGTGTTTTTAGAACTTGTTTTATAAAGTAAGTGTAAAAATATTATTGTCACTGTTTACAGGGAGAAACAAAAACAAGCTCAACAAGACAAGAAAGAGAAACGTAAGACACAGAAGGGAGAGCGCCGCAGATAGCTGCAAGACATGACGGTGATATTTGGTTTGCTGGTTACCCTCAATGTGACAGGCACATGACACTGGCAGAGTGGCATATCTCAGCCACCCTACCAGTCTCATGGACAAAATATATGTGCACAAAACTGTGTTCCTCTCAACCCTAATGTTGTCAATCCCCACTCTCCTTCTATCTTTTAAATAAAATCAGTGCAAATTTAATCTAAAAATGGTAGAATTTGAGAAATATAATGTGATTAATTATTGGTTAAAAAATATTCTGCTTGTCCTTATTAATTAACTGTTTATTGTTGAAATTTGCTGCTATATTATTTTTAAAATATGTATCATGTAAATATGATTGTGAATAGAAAAAAAAATACATAATTTAAAAAATGCATTAAATTTTACATTATAATCACAGATTTAAATTGTAAATCTGCTTTCATTGTGATTTTTTTTATCCTATTGAAAACTTTGAGGAAAGTTATTGAAATGGTGTACTTATACAGTGTAATGAAAAAATTATATGGTTTTAAAAAATTAAAATTGCATATACTTTAAAATTTATCTATGTTCTCCATAGTATTTTCCTATGCTTTAATATGTTGTGTTTTATAATAAAACGTAGTTGGTAACATGTTCATTGTTGATTTTGACTGTAATAATAAATTACTAAATTAACACATTGCCAGACAAAGATGCTTGCTCAATCATATCTCCAAGAAATTCAATGAACAAATAACAGATTCAAGAAATCTTATGGTATTCTTTCTCTCTCTCTCTCCCCCCCCCCCCCCCCCCCCCCCCGCCCCAAAAAAAAAATTATCATGCCCTTTCTTCTTTCTGATTTTTATTGCTCATCACCTTTTTTTTAGGGGGGGGGGGGGAGTCTGGGATACATTGCTATTTGATTTAAAATAAAAAATACATTATATAATTCTAATGTGTGGTTCACAACAAAAAAAGTAGGTGAACATAAGTGTTGTTCAGCCTGTTTTCTTGCTACAAAAAAATGCTCATTACATTTGAATAACCATAGCTGACCATCATTTTAGTAGCAGAAAATATGGTTTACTAACAGCATTATAGAACCTTTATGCAAATCACAAAAGAATTTAGATTTTTGGAAGTTTTTACTTGTGGCGCTGTAATATTATTATTATTTTTTTAAATTTTTTTTTTAAGAGAAAAAAAAAAGTTCAATGTTAATAATTTATGTACTAGTTAATACTCATCACTTGCAAGCTATATAATACTATCTGAATTTGAATCTTGTTCATAATTATTCTTTGCTTATATGTTTCCTTTTGCAATTTTTTTTATGCAACTAGCATATAAAAATGGACATCAAACGAAATTATTTGCTAAAAGTTCCTATATTTTAGTATTTGTTTGCTGTATGATTCTTTACTTATTCTTTACTATTGAATGGAACATTTTTTTTAATGTAACTCATGGCTTGTTACTTTATATTTGAATAACCTTTAATGTGGTATTCTTTAAATAATTTATTATATAAAATTCCAGCAATTAAGAAAATAGTTATTATAATATATCCTAGTTGTTGGTGTTTCATTCATAAAATGAATCAAATAAAAGTATTATTAAGTAATAATCTTTATTGTATTATTAAATAATTATGATAACCTGTGTTAAATCTGTGAAATCTCCGTAATTTCAATATTTTTATATTTTATGCATTTAAAAATACAAAATATATATAGAATTACAATAAAATTAGTAACTTGGTAATAGCCCTCTACCTCCATAGTAAGTTATGATGGGGATTATGTATCAATGGATTTATAGTATATATTATACTAAACCTATATATAATAATATCCAACAATGTATAACAATATGTTTTTAATAATTATTATTATTTGCAATCATTGGAAGTTCATTTCTAAAGTTATTGCACAGGTGTAGTATAATATTGGGGATCATATAGAAGCTGAAAGATGTTGGTATGTATGTATAGTTTATAATTTGGTTTGAATAATAATATTTCACTGGCTTTTTTTTTTTTCTTAGAACAAAAAAAAATGTTACAGTTACGAGTTACGCATAAATAATAATATGAATGAAGTTAGTAAATTGTTTAGCAAAAATTCAATCTCAATTCCATATGCACCTACTCCATTGAAGGATTGAAGCTCGCCGTTCATCGTGATCGGAACCACATGCTTTTCTTACGCAGTCAACTATTGGTGCGCGCTCAATTTCTTGTTGGATAGCCTGTAGAATATTTTATTTATAATAATAATCGAACTATAAGGATTTCAGGTGATTTATTTTATCATATCGCTTGGCATAAACTTGAAATAATATTTTATTTAAAAGAAGGTGCTCTAAAAAAAACATAATAATTTTTTTTTAAATGATAATTAACACAAATATGCTACCGTGGTCTAATTACTTCAGAGTTGTGATCGTACTTGATAACGTCTTGTATTTTTAACACTGAGTGTTACAAGCATACAATAGATAGGTATGGAGAGAGAGAGATATATATTAAAATAAAAAAATTCATTTTTTTCAGTGAATAATAATTTGTAGACTTAAAATTATGTTAAAGTATTTTACAGCGATAAGATTAAACATGACAGTAAAAGTTTCTTGTTTGCTATTATGATTGAAGCATTAACAAAATCGAAGCCAGAGAAGTGACAATATACATCGACTTGCATGCAGCAGACTGTCATTTGAGCATTCAGCAGAGTGCTTTATTTGCTTGAATATTTTTAACTGCAAAGGCGAGGTTCTTGCGATTATTTTTATGTCTATAGGATATTTATATTATACTCGTGCAGTCGTTCAATTTATAATATTCCACCCTCTCCCTGTATGTTTACAAGATACAATGCACAAGTTGCAGCACGTGAAATGCAAAGAGACGTCATAACAGAAATGTCAACACACGGACAAAGTATCTTGTCATATTGCAGCGACGCATAATTTGGCAAAACTTGTCCTCATATTATTATTAATTTTTTCTTTTATTTATTATTATTTTTTAATTTACAAGATTTTACAACTTAAAATTTTTAATATAATATTATATATATATTATATATATATATATATATATATATATATATATATATATATATATATATATATATATATATATATATATATATACATAATATTATATATTTATATTCTATTTTTTCATTATTTTGAAACTTTTGCTCAATTTTTCATGCTAGGCGTAGTGAATGCAACCCGGAGAACGCAGAAGCTGCAAAAGTGGCCTAACCTGTCAGGCGCTATAATACATGCGCGTACAAGTGACGCATAGTTTTTGAAGAGTGAGAAGAAGCAAGCTACAGCTACTCTCACAATAGGAATGTTAACAACTATATATGTTTACATTTGATAAAACTAAACATTCCAACACATACGCTTGAAAAAATAATAATAATAACTAAACTTTTATTATTTAAGTAAAGTTAGCTGGTCTCAAGCACTCTAATATTGTTTTAAAGTAAATTTTGGGCCACAAACTTCGAAGTTAAGCGACTAAATACTCTTAAGTAATATGAAAAATATTACAATTTTTTCTATATAAATAGAAAAATAATAATTTATCCTTACAATATTGTTTTGTTGCTTAAAATCCAGAGAACTTGACATTGATTTTTATGAATGGCATTTTAATTTTGCAAATTTCGTGAAAGTCGTGCGTCATTTCATTTATAATAAAAATAAAACTTAACAATTCAGACGTAATATCTTAACTTTTATTTTATATACTTTACCTTAAATATTTAAAATTGACGAGCTTATTTTCCTGCAGCTGAGAGATGTTAAAACTTTTATTTCCTCCGTGACTTATAATTTAATGGTATTTGATAAATGGATTGTCTTATACACTTGAAATACTTTAAAAAATAATTTTATACTTGATTGATTTTTATTCTCTCTCTCTCACTCTCTCACTCTCTGTCATAATTAACATATTTAAAAAAAAAGTGTAAAATCTTGCTATAAGATGTATAATATTTATTTTTCACCAGTCTCGCCGAGTTTAAATGTTAAATATTTACGTTTGTGATTAGCTAAACGTAAACAAATCTTAAAATGCAAACGCTTATTTAGTGAAGTTAAAAATTATGTCAGGGTTATATACCATAGAAGATTACACTTGTATTTGTAATGTAATTAAGTGTTATAGTATGTTTTTAATATTTTACTGACTGTTAATGAAAAAAGCCTTTAGGATTCAGTAGTTTGTATTCAAAGCTATATATGTGCATGTTATGTCTCATCTGCATTTAAATATAACTATTGTTGTCTAATGAAGAGAAGAAAGAAAATATGCGCATACGTCATCTCAAGCCGATGACTTAATTGTGACAAGTGGACAAGGCCCGCTATTTACATGTAAGGAAGAGGGGGGCAAACTTGATAATATCTAGCTTTAGCCAGAGCACTAATCCCGTTTGCAAAGGCAAACACAAGCATGAGGGCACGAGGCCTGAAACAACGTGACTTCGTAACTGTGGAGGGGAGTTAAGGGTTCCACTGTTTACATCCCTTTCCTTCTTCTCTGTACAAATTAATATATTGTAAGTGTGCAGTAAGACAAAAAACAAAACTTGAAGATAATACTCAATTGCTATTATAATGCTGCTGGATGTAAGTACTTTAATAATACAATTATTTCTTATAAATAATGAAGAAAATTGCGTTTATCTATGTATTTCAGTGATTGTTTCTAGCTTCAGATGACTATATATAAGAAACGGAATTTATATATATATATATATATATATATATATATATATATATATATATATATATATATATATATATATATATATATATATATATATATATATATATATATATATATATATATATATATATATATGATATATATATATATATATATATATTGCAAATCATAATTTCACGATAACTCAATTTTAAAGCTCACCTCTTTTTAAATAATAGATACTATAATATCGTGTTTTTTTAGCAACGTCAAATTTAAGAGAAAGTATACAGGGACTATATAATTAAAAAAATCATTTAAGCAATATTACTGCAGGTCCTATATAAATATTATTTATTATAATCTTCTATGGCAAATTTCACGGATGAGGAATTATGTATATATGGAATTTATGGAATATGAATTGAAGATACTGGATTACATATATTTGCAATTATAATTATGCTCTGTCATCCCTATAAAGAACTACCATGTTGTAATCTACATTACCGCAAATAATGCATAATGAATGCAAAAGTTAAAATTTATTTGCGAATGTTTAATTTTTAGTATTTCCCCGGAAAATAAGTGGGTTATAGTTTCAGCTCACTTAACTTGTCGCCATCATTCTTGTACTAAATGCAGTTGATGAGTTGCGTGGGAGTTGTAATGGAAATAGAGGTAGAATATTTGCGAGTTCCAAGATTTCCAAGAAATTGCAAGCTTTTTGCCAAGAGCCATTCTTATCAACTGCATAGAGATACGATGCTTGATTCTACGAAACGATTACTTTATTTTGTCTTGTATTTTAGAATGAAAAAGTACTTTTATATGTTAGAAAGAAGGAAAGAAGGCTATGCATAATAGTGTTCCAAGTATTAATTCTCAAATATAAAAATACAATCTGACGCCCACTCATAGCAAATATACCATTTTAAAGCAGCTGTTCTACTGTATATTCTTGCTTTAATTTTTATAATAAAAATAAGCATGCAGCAATCCACCAGCTGCTTCGTAAAAGAATTATTTTTCATATTATAAGTTTTATTCATTATCATTCATAATTATAAACATATGGCATTTAAAGGTGATTTATAAATTTTAATAAATTTTAATGTAAAATGTAACATTGGTCTCAAATTTCTGTTATTCTATAAATCTATAGATAAGAAAAGTTAGAAAAGACAAAACGTTCATGTTTGCTTTAATTTTTGACCTACAAATATATGAACATTTTTTGCAATATTTGTTTTTATTATTTGATCATAACCCTTTTTTTACATTATTTCCACTAGGTTGCATTGCTTTATCTGTTAGAAATAGTTGAAAACAAAGAAGCCGTGACAACATTGGATTTAAGTCAATGCCATGTTTAATTATATTCTCCTTGTTTAATATAAACCTCGTAAATTAATTATCCTCTTGGTCGCAATTCAAAATATGTATCGAATAATGACAATTTTTATGTTTATTTTGTTTTTGTTTGTATACACACACCTCTTTTCACAAAAAGTTATACGTAAAAGTTCATACTATATAGCCCACGAAGCAGTACTCATTTAGTCGTATCAGGAGAAGTTTGTATTATCGACCACGCAAGTCATACCCATTTAAAATGTCACTTCTTGTTTACATAAACGATTAATTAGGAGTAATTGAATAACATTCATAAAATCTCACAGCACCGCAGGTATATATATTTAAACTTCATTGAAATGACACTCCTATCATATAGATTTATCATCTCTCTCTCCTTACCAGTGCAAGGTAAGAAAAATCCAATAGAAAATAAATCAATAAAGATAAATTAATAATTTTAAAATCATAGAAAAATACTTCAATGAAATTAATCAATTAATTAGTAAATGAAAGTTGAACGAAATAAATTAAAATTTAAAAAAAAAATCATTGATCAGAATCCGAGAAGATTTCTTTTGAAATACATGTATTTAATTTTATATATATATTTGTACATAAAATTCAAACAGGTCTAATTTTTGTTAAACTATAATATGGCTATATACAGTATGTTATACCAACATTATACTATTGTAAAGTATATTAATTATATCTAAATATGTTTACTTTCTGACTATATAGGGAAAATGATTAGATGTTAGATGAGCTTTTTTATTCTCTTATTATTTGTTATTATTATTACAATTTTTTTTTTTTTTTTTGTAATTTATGGTTTTAGGTTACTAAGTATAGTTTCTGTATACAATGAATTGATTCAAATGCAAATATATACAATAAATCAATCAAACAAACTCAAACTTAATAACTGCATATAAGCTTGATTACTTTATAGAATATATAATATTTTAATAATATATGTATATACTATTGATTGAATATTGATTATTATATACAAATTTATTATGTTTGATAAATTTATCCCATTGGATTTTATTTCTCATATTTCAACTTTTTATGCAACCATAAACATTTATCTCTTTTTTATAAAGAGATCAAAGTCGAATAATTTTCTTTCTCTTTCTCTCTCTCTCTCTCTTAGTTAAGTTATAATATATGCAACAAAACATTAGAATTTTTCTGGGGGCAAAATGTAGACACGGCTCTGTATACCATATTTTTATAATGGTGTGACATAGATATTACATAAATGTAAGAAAATTATCTTATGTTTATGAGTAAAGACATATATGTAAAATTCTTTGTCTTTGTTGAATTATCCGCAAGAGTATAATAATATATAACATACGCACTATACATGCTTCAAAATTACATGCTCAGGACTGACTGTTCACTTACGTAATTAAGAGTAAGAGAAGAGAATATATCACTCCTATATACTGCACGTGTTTTAATGTTATTTGCTGTACGTGGCGTGTACTTTAAATTAAATTATATATATTTTTAATGAGATTAAGAAGCACATGAAAGGCTGCACTCATGGAAGTGGAATTTTGTTGGTCTCAATAATTCACACTCACAAAACGTCTCACTAACATTTGGGTGCGTTTTCGCAGCATTTTTTTATAAGTTGACGCGGAAATGTTATTGAATCAAGACGTCTTCATCTAACTATTCAAAACTAGTAAGTAAAATTTTACACTTATCTTGGGCATTATATACAGATTATCATGCGAATTATTATAAATAAGTAAAACAGTTAGAAATTGGAAGAAAGAAAAAAAAAGTTAAAGCAAAACACATTATCAGTCAAAAGATCTCAATATAGATGAGGTAACAAAAGAGAATGCGCTATAATGAATAGTAAAATATTTAAATTATAAATTTAGTTAGTTTTTTATAAAGAAAATAACCTTAAAAACTTATCACTCTGTTCTGAAAGTTAAATACAAACTCATAATATATTTAATAAGCTTTAGAAATTGTTTTTATTATATTATCTTATTATTATGTTGTGAATAACTTAACGTTCTTTTACACAGTTGTTATTTTCTTCATAGATTTGCATTATTGGATAAAAAATATATCAACAACAATATGTACCATACTGACTCATTGAAATTATACATAATAAAAGTATTACATTTTACTAAAATCAGTTATTAAGGTAGAAAAAATATTTTTCATTTAAATTGTAACACGATATTAAAGATTTCTATCTAATATATTACTGCAAGTATTATTTTATGTAAGTTTTAATTAAGGAAAAGGCAAAAGATTCATACATGCACAAAAATTGCCTCTTTTGTTGTGATGAAGAAATTGACAAATAAATTTAAGTAATTTTTTTTAATACGAAAAAAAAAATCATATTTTCTTTTTTTATTCGACGCTCAATTTCACGTTTAACAAAGTGTAACGTTATATTATACTAAAAGGATTAAAAACATATAATACGATCGACAGAATGGAATCAGGACTTCTATACTGTCGACTAAATGTTATATTATATGCAAAAGGAATAACTTAAAAATATTCTGTTATTGGTTACTTCGTTTTCGTTATCAAATTCTAAGATGAAAAAGAATCCCGTACGTATATGACAAAAACTAGTTTTTCAAGGTTGGAGGTTCTCAACGGGGCATGAACCCAGAGCTCTGTCGAGTAAAACGAAGGTCAGAGCTAATTTGAAAAATATAATAACAATAAAAAAAAATACATTATATTTATTAAGTTTTTTTTTGTTTTTTTTTTTTTTCTCTCTTCTTCTTTTTCTTCTTATATTTTTCTTATTATTTTCTCAACTTCGTTATTTTTCGGCTCGTTTCGTGTCAGAAACAGCAGCTGTTACCTCCAATGTGTTTAATAATCTTCTTGATTATTATATTTTCATTGAAAAGAGAAAAGATGAAAATTTTGAAGGTCTGGCGTGAGTTCATCCAATGCGCTGCAAAAGATAACTGCCAGTCAAATTAAACTAAATTTTAATTATGTTTTTCCGAAATTCATAAAAAATTCGATGTAAATCTTAATAACTTTAAACTGTTTCTGTTATAGAAATAATGATATCCATCTAAAAAAATAATAATTATAGTGCCAATGCATCTATAGCATACAATTTATGTAAATCAGTATAGGTATTTTTAGTTCATAGTAAAATATTATAATGTGTGTGTGTGTAGTGTGTGTGTATATATATAATTTATATATACCACACACACACTTTCGTTTTATTTATTTATTTATTATCATTATAAACAATTCTGTTTCTACACTTTCAATTTTAATCGTTTTTCGCACTATTCCACCTGATTTCATGCTAGTGAGATTATCTAATTTTTATGTATGAGAGAGAGAGAGAGAGAGAGAGAGAGAGAGAGAGAGAGAGAGAAAGAGAGAGAGAGAGAGAGAGTCCAACAAGCTCAAAAAGAATACATATACTTCTTCTTCTTTTTATTTTTTTTTTTAATTTTTTTTTGTAACTTATTATTATAATATTACATTAAATAATAATAGTTATTAAAGCATACTTCACTTTAAAACAAGCATAAATTACGTTGCTGTTTTATACTTTATGCTAAAAGTAAGGCGTGATGCGCGTATATTCAAGAGAGCGCCTCAAAGTGATAATAACTGCGCGTGAGGTGGACCAGTTTGTGGCAGACCACCCACATTCTCGCGATGCGTCATCCACTTATTTGTCGAGCAAGGCGTACTTGAATGCGTGGATCTCCCCTATTGACCCAGCGGTTCATCATCTAGTATTAAAACATAATACTGTAGTCTACAATAATTGATGCGATGAGATGTTATCCCGCTCTTTTTCCGCGATAAATATGAGAAATATAATAGAGCGTTTTTATTTCCAGGTACGTAAGGAAAAGAGCAAACGTATAATAAAATAAAATCTATGTACCGTTTCTTTCATAAATAAAAATCTAAATTAAGTTAGAAAGAGAATTACATATATATTTTTTTTTTGTATCGATGGTCTAGCTGGTCTATTATTATTTGTTATAAATAATATTTGTGTGTGAGTATGTAATATTAAGCTAAATAATTCACCTGTGGTACTAAGTAGTATTAAGGAAAATATTATTGTCACTTCAATTATATGATTGGCATTTAAAACACAGTGAGGCTGTAAATCAAAAACTATTTGCAAAGAGAGCAAATGTTACCTGTGAGAAACTTTTACTTCTCATCAGGCATACCTGGGGGTAAATGTAAATATATAAGAAGCCGCCGACTTTGTACTTTTGTGTCAATACATCAAAGTGTGAAAAAAAAAAGTGTCCCTGAAAAGAAAACAATGAAACTTTATTCTCTTTCACTTGCATTATATGATCGGAACTTTTCGTCTGTGTAGCAGGGTCAAGGATTTCTTATGGACACCTTTTCAGTTTCTTATGGTCTCTCTCTCTCTCTCTGTTTCTCTTTCTCTCTCTCATATTTTTTAATAGTTGCGGGTTGCGGAGGTTTAATTATTTATTTTAATTTCTTCACTTTGAAATGAAAGTTATTGTTTTGATACAATTCATGAACATTTCTGGATGAAAAATGAGTTCTTCAATAAAATAATATATATAAAAAATGAATATTGCGAATGAATCCTTCAAGTGTGATGGTTGATAGATCTCACGACAAATTCAATTACAATGATCCTGAGTGTGTTGTTTTGGTGACCTTTCTATATTTTAAACAACTGTTTTATATCACTATAGTTTGAAGTTCATTATACTTTGTGTTATCTAATATTTGAACTTAGCCGTGTATTTTATGAAGGAGAGACACTGAAAAGTGAGTGAGAAAGAAATAGAGAGAGAGAGAGAGAGAGAGAGAGAGAGAGAGAGAGAGAGAGAGAGAGAGAGAGAGAGAGAGAGAGAGAGAGAGAGAGAGAGAGAAACGTGACAATGTTATCTACAAGAAGAGAAGAGAGGGTTTTAAATTTTCTGTATCCTCCTGTCATGAGATATGGGAGAGTGCAACGAGCGGTAGAGCAAGCAAGCGGTGCTCACTCACTCCCAGGTAAAAGAAGGGGGAACGTATATGTTGCTAGTGTGGGTACGAGTGAGCGAGCGGGTGGCTGCGCTACAGAGAGAGAGAGAGAGAGAGAGAGAGAGAGAGAGGAGGTGAGTGTCTGAGAGCGCGAGAGTGAACACGACCGTACATCATAGGCCTAGTACCGGGTCCTTTGTTAACTTTTATGGAGCGTTGATTGATATATAAAAATAAAAAGTTATTTTAGGAGAAGATTTGTTTACGATTAACTATCAACACTCATTTTCTGAATTAAAGTTTCATTATTTAAATTGTCCATTAAATCTCCGAAAAAGTTTAATTTACATAATTATAGGTACACAAATAATGGCCCCAACTTCTACTTTTCAGTATGCAAATATGAAATCTCAGGAAAATGAAAAACGTACGAGTGTGATTAATTTTTACTCCTTTGTATTCTACTATTTTTCCATTAATTTGCTTTCCTAATTTTACTGAAGTAGTAGATAATTATGAAACTTAACTTATTCCATATATGCTTTAGAAAATAAATAAAAAAATAAATAATAATAAAAATATTTTAAAAGGATGATTATAATTTTTGAAAATAAAAAGTGTTTTTATCTATTAATATTATAATATTAATATATAATTAATAATAATAATAATTATATATTAATTTGTCAGTGACAAAATGCATGATCCATTTAAATTTTGAAAATTATTAATATTATCGAGCTTCTCGATATTATAATGATTGTGATTGTGTATCTTTAATCACAATTGAAATAAGAATGATCTATTACACTTTTTGTGTCTATATTTTATATCTATTTCTATTTTCAATTTTGAATTTTGAACTAAAAATTAAAATCTTCCACACGAAAGTTCCGAGTGAGAGGCCTGAACGCAGACGGCGTTGGTTACGTAGTGCGGTGCGATGTTGCGGCCGCGGCGGTACGGCAGTCAGGTCTGCTACAGACAGCAAAGGTAGTGAAGTGGTGAGGCTGGCTGGCTGCAGGTAGGCAAGAGAGCTGAGCTAAGCAGTAGTAGTGGGAGGACGGTGTAGGTAGCAACATCTAAAAACTCTCGTGGGAGATTTCTTTTGCTATAGCTGCTCCAACTTTTTTACTTTACTTGTGTCAACGAGAGTGATTGCAATTATTTTGGTGATTAACACTTAATTATTCATCGGATATATATTATTATAAGGTAAGTTAACACAATAACAGAAGAAAAAAAATATTGTAATATCAACAATAGTGAATAAGTTCTTTAAATCGCCCTTTAAATTTATTTGTTGTTCACCTTTATATTTACGGTTGCAGGCATAAAAATCTCTTTGCAAACATTTATATATATTTTTATCCCTTTAAATATCAAATTATGAAAAATATTAAAATTATTCATTGTGCAATTTGTGTATTGCACATATATGCGTCATCAGTAGTAAAACTATTATATTGCATCATGTATAAAAATATTGTATTACAAAGTTATAAATATTATAAGTATAAAAAAGTCTGTGTGTCTGCAATATATTATTATGCATAATATTGGAATCAAATAAGAATAAATCTCCACATCTGCTTTATAATGTACATACAACAAAAATTCATTATACGCAAATGCTCTGTATTTTTTTTATAGTCATGCCATATATAACACAAGGACTAATTATTTTTCTTCTCTCATCTGCTTTTCTGATAATAATTAATGAGATTTATAGAGCGAGAGGATAAATAATTCAATCCAAATATGAATCCTAACGAGTGCACTCGACGTTTTTTGGTTGTCCAACATCTGCGATATTTAATTTGCAGACCGTCGAGATATACACCGTTCGTTCATTATGTATAAATTTTAGCTAGGGGAGCATATGGGTAGCGAGATCGTGACAGAAAACCTGATATCGTACATAAGAATATTTTTATTACGTCTAAAATACATCTTTGTGAACTTCTCTCACCATATATGCCACCTCAATGTGGTTATTTAATCTTGAGAACAAAAAAAAAAAAAAAAAAAAAAAACTCAGAAAATTAGTGGTAGATATCAATACAAAAAAAAGTATAATATTCTGACCGTCATTGTTTTTACATTTGAAATTTATAGTAACAGGGGAAATTTAATTATAATTTTGGCACCTTTTTTCTTAGTCCCTAGGAGGAAAGTGCATTTTCTGTGGTTTGATTTTAAGTTACATTATTTGAAATTACTTCTTGTTTGATTATCACTGTTATAATTTATTTTTCATTACATTATTTGATTACCTTTTTCGTACATAAATATCCTGTTCGCCATATAAAATAAATTGCAATTTAACAATATAATGATGATCGTTCTTTTTTTCCTATATATTATAATAATTTTTATCATGTTTATGCGTTTATGGAATATAATAATAATAAAACTTCTTAGTCAAGTTAAGAAAAATATAAACTGTTGTTTCGATGTATTGTATTATATATACTCTGACGTTTAATATTTCAGTTCCTTTTACGGGCGAGTATATAGAGATAGAGAGAGAGAGAGAGAGATTGGGTCACGTTTTGAAGGGCGGAGGTTTGAGTTCAGCTGCCTGAGCTAAGGTGCGATTATAAAACCAAAACTTTGGCTGGCGCTGTAAACCTATTATTTCTATCTGTGTTTACCGAAGCAGCTGCCTGGCCAAACCATCAGCTGCTTATTCTCATGAATATCATATAAAAACAATTACATCAAATTAAAATTTATTAAAAAAAAAAAAACGTAATAATAATAAAAAAATGAAAGTTACCTAAAATAATGCTTTTATTTCATAACGATATAACAATACATAATAATTCTTTTTCTTTCTCTCTCGCTCCAGTATACGTGAAAAATTAAATTTTTGTATAAGTATAGGTAAGAAAGCAGAAAAAATAGAAACTTGTAAAAAAACACCCAAAAATCTTCCGGTAAATAACATATTCCCACGTATAGCGTGTGTGTTTTTATGCTTTAATTTTGTTTAAATGACGTGTTTTATTTTATTTTTTTCACACTATTAACGTTAATGGTATGAGGTTTTAAAGACAAAAGATGTCGTTTATTGAGAAATATGGCAAAATAAAAATTACAAAATGTGGTCATAATATATAGCAATTGAAATAAGATTCCCGAAATTATTAGCATAAAACTTCTCATGTGCTGCTTATGAACGTTTAACGTTACGAATATTGCAAGAGAAAGTGTATAATCTGTAATATGTATTGTTTATACTCTAATTGCAATAAGTGTCATTAATTTATAATAAATCTTAATTATAAGAAGTGTGTATACTGTATAAACAATTTTCTTATTACTCCTGTTATATATATAAATATAGGTATAAGATAATTCCAGTATTTTTTTATTATTATGAAGAAAACAAGTATGTATAAGCAGCAGCAGTAATACATAAATTGCAATATTTTCCTCCCAGTGTGCAAGTATATAAAAGGTAAAAGCTTGGATAGGGCGAGTTGAGCTTGAGAAGATCAAGTAGTATTGTTGACAGTCAGTTAGTTTGCTATAAGCCAGTACGACTGGTTTTAAAAGGCTTGAAACACAAGCAAACGACTTCGGCGCAGGTTCTCCATAATATATATATATATATATATATATATATATATATATATATATATATATATATATATATATATATATATAATATATATATATTATATATATATATATATATATATATATATATATATATATAATATATATATTATACAGGCGCTTACCATCAAAAGAGCCACCATTACTAACACTCACATAATCGTGCTGAACTTAAAGTTAGTCAGGCAAGTTTGAAAAGTAGACCCGTTTTTATAAACTTTCACTCAACCTCGACCCATGGTGCTGTTCAATTTTTATATATTCTCGAGATCAATTCTTTTACATTATGTGTATATTCGAATCACTATATTATAAAATATAATATTATAGGCTACTCCAGACTTTTTTTTTTTATTATAACATAACGTAATATTGTACGAGCAAAATGGAGAAAGTATGACATCACAACTTATTATGTGAGTCTATATTATATGTTACTTCTGATATAGCCTACAATAATACAATGTCTGACAACTTTTTAAACCACCCACTTGTTATTAAAATTAGTTACTGTGTTCTACTACAGTAGTTATTTAAAACGTGATGTCATTAGTTGTTTTCAAAAATAATTTTTTTTAGCAGTATGATTATGGTACATGGTCATATAAACACCCAAACATCCTTATATTATAATATTTAATTCATTAGGTATTTCTACTTACATAAATTAAATTAGCTAATATAATATTTTTATATGTTATAGTCTCTCTCTCTCTCTCTCTCTCTCTCTCTCTCTCTCTTCTAAGTATCAGAGCAGGAAATTTTTGAAACTGCAACATCAAAATTACGGTCTATCCTCGCATTTCATAGAAGTTTTAAGATTTCAGAGAAACAGCAATGTTTTTGATATTATTTGTGAATAAAGAAAAATACATTTATGAAGAATTGCGGTTCCAAATACCATCTATTCTATTTTAAGACTGACTATCTATTTCCTATTCTATAATTGTTAAATAATGTTAAATGTATAGACTTGTATAATTCTGCAAATCAATAGTTGTAAAATGTAGATCCTTTTTTCGTACAATTCAAAATCAACTTAACATTTACATTCTCTAAACTCCTTTATGTTATAATATAACAATGAAATAATTTTTAATGAGTATAATTTAAATAAATAGATGCACCTAAATTTAGTTTAAATAAAATAAAAATTTAAAACTTACTTATTGACTTACTTATTTATTCTTAAATAAAATAATTCACACACAAAAAAAAAAAAATAAATAAGCATATTTGAAAAAAAAAATTATCATAAATATAAAACAAGTTTTTGTAAAAGAATATGTCATAATTATTAATGTATGGTAGTTATAATGTTGTTTATACGAGTTTTTTAAACTGATGATTCGGTCTCTTGTATGTAATATAATGAAATAGCTGTGAGGTATATAATAGTTATAATAAACCAAGTATATTATATTATATACTACGATATGTAACGTTTTGTATAATAATTTTAGTGTGTGGTACTCGTACTTATCAAGGTCCCTCATCCTTGCTGTGATGGCCTTCAAGCCGCAACAACTCTCATTTTTTTTTTTTTTTTTTTCACGGGATATGAGTTGAACCTCCTCTGCAAAATAAGCATCAACTTCTCGCGCTCTGCCGTGTCTTGCATGCATGCATGTAATATTTATATTCAAAAAGCTTTCTATATAATATTAGAGGATGTGGATGTTGTAATTATTATTTAATCTTTTTTTTTTTTTTTTTTTTTTTGGATACGCATCGTGTTAATTTTCCACTACTTAAGAATTCTAATCAAAATAATAATAATAAAATACCTTGTAAATATCATGCGTAAGATTTTCTATAGCTGTTTTCGAGGTTATTATTGTTATTTAGTTATTATCTAAAATACTATAGATATGCTATATTATTTAAAAAAAAATAATAATGCAACTGTACACACGATAGTGTATTTTAAGTTTAAATATTTATAAATATAATGGAAAGTTAAAAATTTTGACAGGGGTATTGCCTATTGCCATCATAAGCACATAAAGCAATTCAATTCAAAATCTCTAGCCCCTGTAAGTATGTTGAGTATGCAACTTGCGCAACATAGCGGACCACAAATTGGCCTATACTACAGGATATATTTTTTAAACCCAAACATACGATGCAATGTGTTATATTATTATTATTATTATTTTTAAATAGAACCTATTTTAAATTGAATTAAATTGTAAAAATACCTGAAAGTGGAATTTTTTTATTATAATTAGAAGTAATTTAAGTTAACGTAACTACAACTTTTATCAAAGAAGTCGTTTTATAATATGCTTTTATAATCTGTCCTAAAATGTAAAAAAAAATATATCTAAAAATTAGCAATTGTATTGATAAACAAACTAACCATAAATTCATAAATACACTACATCATCAATAGAGCATGTAAACTTTATATTTGGAGCATTTAAAAAGAAATGCGCTATTAATTACAGTAATAAATAAACTTAATAGCCGTTTCTTCTGGTGGAGTGTCATATGATGGAAGTTTATATGAATTGTAAAAGTTTTATTATATGACATAAGTTTTTGATTGACGTATTTAGTTTGTTTATTTATATATATATAGTAGTAAAATAGTGTTGATTACAAATTTACATTGATAATATAATGGTGTAATAATATACTTAATATTGTAACCACACATGCACAGAATATTATGTGTGGTTTGAACGTTATAAAAGTAAGAATCTCAATAATATCTGGCTGGCGTGACATAAAAAGATTAAAGATATTGTAATCTGCATGCAGCTAAAGTACAGGTAAAGGTAACGTAATCGCCGTGAGATGTATAGTGCTTGCTTGGTGTTTTTACGCCGTGTGGAGATGGTGGGGCTTGCACACGCGAGTACGTCATATGATCTTTAAGGCAGGGCGTACTTTGTGAGTATAAAGTGCGGGTGTCGCCACTGAACTGAGGAAATGTAACAATAACGACAAACACACGAATTAATGATATAAAAATGAGGGAGATACTGAACATACAGAAAGACAAATGGTGGAGAAAGACAATGTCATGAGGATGGGAAAAAAAAAAAAAAAAAGGAGGGACGGGTCTAAAATTTAATAAAATCTTCTCTATACTGAAAAAAAAAATCTAATAAAAACATAAATATCTTCATTTTTCATTTATATTTTGCTAAAAAATGAATTAGTGAGTGATAAGCACAAAACATATTCAGAGGCATAATGGAAAACTTTTTGTAATGTATTGATATTCTCAATTTATTGCATTCATTGCGCTTTTGATGTACTTTTAAATTCTTCTCATTATAAATTTGGAAATATTGATTATATTTGAAATATTTATTTTTTATATTTAAATAAATTTTGAATATGAAAAGAGAGAGAGAGAGAATCTTTCTTTATTAATTATGCAATATATTATTGTCATCGATGGTTATAATAATATACAACAAAGCAAGCCAATCAATCATGCAGTAAAAAACTTCATGCATTTTTAATAAATAAAAAATCTGCTATAAATCAAACTAGATACTGATAAATTTTTTACTTTGCTTACACACCGCAAAAAATGTGATCATGAAATTAATTTATGTACATGAGCAAACAAAAGAATAATCTCTATGTCAAATATAAAATTTTAATTTTAAAAATTAGTAATTAAAGTTTAAAATATCCTGTATATATGTATAATTCTATATCTGATTCGTTTCAGAGTTTTATTTATTTAATATAATGTAGACATAAATTATAACATACTTGTGTCTATTTTCAATTATATTTAAAACAAAAAATTGATCACTTAAATCTACTTTTAATGGATTCAACAAACACAATCTAAAGTAGGTTACAATCATTTCATAGCCGTAAATCTTCTCTTAGTAAACAATTACAGGTTTTTAAACATTTTAACTTTAAAAGGAAAAATTAAGTATATTTAAAAAATATAAAAATAAATTAAAGACAATATATTGTGTGTGTTTATATATATAATATAATGTTTTACTTTCCCGTAAACCATAGCGGGAGAGAGAAATTTTTTACTAGAACGGTGCACGTGATAATAGGTTGTTTTGTTCTTAAATATATTTAAGTTGAATAATACACTATCACATACTACGTTCTTATGGCCAAATACAGTAATACAATTGCTTATGTGTTTGTGCACCAAATATGATGATGTATTTTTTTTAAGCAGATTTTTGACGTGTTAAATACAATGTAATTTCTAAAATTATTTTCAAGCAAGAGTTAAATAAAAATATATAATTATATATTAATAATAAGATTATATAAAAAAAAATACAAAAAAAAAAAAAGAAAAAAAAAGGATGTTGTGTAGAAAAGTCTTGCTCGTCGTTCGTCTTCTGTTTACCTGTAACAATGGGGGACACCCGCCCGTCTACTAACAATGCTCCATAAGTTGAATGACTTTTAAACCTAATGTAATGACCTCTTCTTCTTTTTATATAACTTAGATTTTGCATTTTTCTAATGTACTTACTTTTTTGATCATTTCTCACGATAACTTTGCACATTTTTGTGTGTATCGTTTTTTGAAGCTTATAAATTTGTATTTTACAAACATTAATAAATTACTTAAAATTGTGTATTCTTTTTATTACAGATCTATTTTTTTCTTATTGTGTATAAAATAATAAATATAAATTTAAATATTAAATTTATAGTAAAAAAATAAATTAAAAATAAAAATAAAGAGAAAACATAATATATTTGTATACCAAAATTAAATTAAAAAAAAACTTTCAACCCTTTTAAAACATTTCTAAGTTTTCAATTAATAAAATAATAGCATAGAGTGATCAATGCGATCATTTATTCAGTTTTATATTTTATTAAATAAATTAAAGAACATTATTAAATTTTAAAACAGTTCCAAATTGCTATAGCTTGTGAACAACATATTCTCAAATTAAACCTCAACCTAAATGTCTTGACGAAATATAAAAGCAAGTTCAGTAGCTCTTGCACCTTGATATAGTGTCATATTTTAATCTCCTCCTTTTATTATATTCTACATACAAAAAGGTCATATGTAGATGACGTAATACATAAATATATACAAGATAAAAAAAGAAAAAGATAATCCCACCTTTATTCAACACATGAAAAAATATATATTTATCCCTTTCGATTTTAATTGTCCTCGTTATATTTTTTTTATCTGTATAAAAAACAATTCTTATCTATATCTATATGAGTTACGTTATTATTTGATTTTCAACAAAATTTCCACAGTTACTCGTGAGAGAAGGCCAGGGCAGTAAGTCACAAAATTATATAAATACAATGTTAGTTGGTGTGTATCAAGAGCAATTAGATTTAAGTGCTGTTTTAGAGGGGAAAAACATTTTCCGTTCGTCAGGTGTAGTTCCTGTTCAGTACAGTATACAACAAAAACCACAGTTCGCTTTGCTTTCGTTTTATATGTATGTGAATCATATTAGACGCCCCCGCAATGAGTAACAATAACAGCAAGAAGAAAAAAAGTGCTTAGTTAGCACCTTTGTTTTTATCTTTATACTGTATGTTCTACTTTCTTTGGCATATTTAGTTCAAAGAAAACCTCAGCTAACTTAATTCATATATTATGAAAAAATGTTATTTCATACTATATTTCATACCTATATTTCCTACCTATATTATAATAAATATAGAATTGTAAAAGACAGGTGAAATAAAAATTAATATTTTATTATATAATAATACTATAATAATAAACTGTTTAAATTTAACGTATTATTTATTTAAAATAAGAAATTCATACTTTTCGTAAATAAAAAACATAATTCATTCGAAAATTATTTAACTTTTTTTTTTTTTTTAATCTTATTATTATTATCATCAGATTAACATTTCCGTTATTTTAGAGGAGTAGAGGTTATTATTTACAATACAGAGAACATAATATTTTTTGGTGGAATAAAGAGGGGCATAAAGAGTAATTCCATATATTTCACAATAACAATTATTATATTTAGAAAAATATTGTTTTATTGATATAAAAAGAATTAAAAAAAAAATATATATTGTAATGAATAATTTGATATTTTATGTAATAATAATAATGATAATGTTAAAGTGTAATACAATTTTTAATGATATTTTATTTAGTTGCGTGGCTTTGCAATATAAAATCAAATAAACAAAAAAATTAGAAAATGATGATAATAAATTGTATAAAACATGAAAACAATCAAAATAAACACATTGTATTGTTCTCTTCTGGCAAAACCACTACGGCATTAATAAAATTCAACTATATAATTGATAGAATGAACGGCTATACTTTTTTCATGGTTGCTTGCGTGCGTGATTTTTTTATTTTATTTTATTTTGTACAGCACATCGTGATTGTGCACCTGGATATAATAGACGTGAAAAATACACTCAAAATTTCCCATAACAAAAGTGTTGATTTTTTATTTTAACAAAACATACTCATGCAATATATTTTAAGTAATTTTTTTGGTATTATTTATTATTATATATTATATTATATAATATTTATTATTATTAAAAAAAAGACATGCTGATGTCATGTAACTAATCAGAAAAGTATTAATATAACAATTTTTGCATGCTTCTTAAGTACTTCTTTTTGTTCTAGCTGTATTTTTTACTGTACGTAGTATATATTACATCTGCCATTTGCTTGCAAAGAGATTTTTTTTTTTTTTTTTGCTTATTACCTTAAGGGTGAAATCATTATACTTTTGATTGGTAAAAACATAATGGTAATAATGTTATTTTTTATACGAGTTCATATAGGAAAGGGTGATGTTGATTCATTATACTTTATATGTAAATGTACTTCAAATTATTTTTTTTTATGAACCCTTACGTACTTATATTCTTACTATGCCTTTGAACCAGTCGCGTTTCAGACCCCAGGCGCAATTTGATAGCGCGTTTCACTTCACCTTTCCCCCACTATGAAGGTGTCAAAATTTGTTTAATTTGACTAATGTGTTACGAAAATTGGTTATAAATAAATGAAGATAAGGGGAAACGCTTTTGAGATCCTTTAATCGAAAAAAAAAAAATACATTAATAATTTTTATACTCTTCATTTTATTTATAATTAACCTTTATTATATGTTTATGTGTTGTTGCTTAATGTTTGTTTCTTTTTATGTTTACAGTTATGCTAAGTAGTTAGATGATGTGGCTTCCTAGAACCCTGCTCGATCCTTGGTAGTGACTCAGTATAATAGTATAAAACTCTCAAGATGCCGACGACATCATTCATATTCCCCACCTTGGTGGGCTCTGCCTCGTCGAGTCAATCTCGATGCAACGTCACCTCGTCCTCCTCCTCGTCTCTTTCATCTTTGTGTTCCTCGGGACCCCGGAGAGGTGGCTATCAAGCTAGTGAGGCTAATGATTACGGTTTTATTGAGTATCGTCGCTCAGCTACCATGGATAACACGTATCAAACCCCGAACAACAAAACCGATAGCACACCAAGAACAAGGACTTCTTCGTCATCAACAACCAATAAATATAATATAAATAATAACGATGATTATGCAAGTCCAATCCGTAATGTAATACGTAAAAGTGCTTCTTTGTTAAGTGCTAATTGGTGGGCAAATAGAATATTACAACACAATAAATCTCAATATTACAGTAACAATGGCTGTAAACATGAAGGTAAAGTTAGACAACAAATACCTCCAACTATGACTAGAAGATGGAGAAGTGTTGGTACTTTATTGCGATCAGGAAATACTGAAGATCAGGATAGCTCTGAAGTTGAACGTTCTTCAGTTCGCCAAGCTCCTGTAGTGACTTATCATCGCCCACGTGCGAGTACCTTGGTACAACATAATCGTCGTAATGTCGAGGAAAGTAATGTTGGACATCGTCGTACAATGTCACTACTAAATAACAACATCGAAACTAAGAAACCTCAGGAGTTTTACCTCCTGGATGATTTCTTACGTCATCCCACTCCCCCTCGTGAAGATATCTCAACATCCCAACGAATTCCTCAGCATTTAACACCACGAAATCTTAATCATCAACAACAAGTAAAGACTCCCCAATATCATTCAAGTTTATTGAATTCTTCATCATCTAGTCGTTTAGATCATCGACTTAGTAGTAATAGTAATATTAATAAACAATCGATTACAAATAATGGAACATCGATATCTAAAAGTAGATCTTATTCATTAGATACAAGCAAGTATCGTTATCCTTCAACTACAGTTGACCAAAGACCAAAATATCGTTCTAATTTGGAGTCTGTGTCACGGAGAAACTCCACAGCTGTGGTGAATGGCTCAGTTCGACCTGCAGTCAAGACGCATGCTACCTATGCAGTGCCTGCTGTGGGATCAAGTCCTGAACCACCCCCTGTGCCTCCACCTCCACCTTCCAATCTGCTGTCTGATCTGTATCGTCGCTCAATCAGTGATCGTTCCTGTTCCTGTCGCTCCTGTGATGTTCGCCTCATTCACGACAGCTACGCATCACTTCTCAGCAGTCACAACCATGCAGTCACGGTACAAGTCACTTTTTATTGTTTATTTGGTGGTGGAACTTCTAAGCTTCTTCTTTGTTTCTTTATCTTTTTTATTCCTCTTTAATAATAATAAAACTAAAAATATTGATTGCTTTTTAACCATGCTTATTGTTATTCTAAAATCATTGCAACAAAAATATTGATATTCTTCAATAAAAAAATTTATTAAAAAAACAATATTGAAATCAAAATAACAATTTGAAATTATAGATTCTCATTTATTAGAACAACTGTTCATACTTATCATATCATATACGTTATGGATGCAAAACGTATTTACTACTGTTTTTGAAAGGCCTATAACGTCATGAATACAGTATTACTATTACATATACCCTCGTAAAATAAATAAACTTAGATATTCCAACTTCACAAAAGTAGACATGAAATGCGTACGCAAACATTCTAAATTTTACATAAAAAACTAAATATGCATTTAAAGTATTTACATGGTTTGCAAAAGCATATTGAATTTTTTATAATATATTTTAATATAGTAAAATATGTATAGCATCGTCTTACCCTGCTCTTTGTATAAACAAATCGATGATTTTACCATGACATGCCAATAAAATGACAGAACAAGAATGTTACAAATTTTTCAGATGGGTATAATAAATTAGGGGAGGAAATGCACGTTTTCTCAGTAAATCACGGCTATTATATATCATGTCTTCCAAAATTTGTTTCTACGTTTATACTGTCAAGAGGTCACGTATATTACACGTTCGTCGCATTTACAGAACTTGACTAAAAAATTTCAAGTCATAGTCTCTCTCTCTCTCTCTCTCTCTCTATATATATATATATATATATATATATATATATATATATATATATATATATATATATATATATATAATATATATATATATATATATATTATATATATATATATATATATATATATATATATATATAATATATATATATATATATATATATATATATATATATATATATATATATATTAATATTATATATATATATATATATATATATATATATATATATATATATATATTAATATTATATATTCTTTTCTTAGACAGCTGAAATTAAATTTATTTTTGTTTTCTACGATATAACTTATACACTATTAGTGTTGAACAAAGAATTAAAATATAAACATTTTGGAATATAGAAATATAGAAATAATTTAAAGTAAAAACAATATTTTACATTATAAATAATCTAAAAATGCAAAGCATGTTGAAAAATTATAGCTGTGTTTTAAACAGTAAAATACAGCTTCTGTAATAAAACAGGTCCTTATATTTCTGAGTTTCAAACATAATGCCTCATTTTCAATTTTCCCACCCTTATGGACGTGTTGAATGCATATTGTTAATTAAATCTACAAAAACTTTAAATAACATGAAACACGAACGTTTCAAATTTAAAGTAGAATTTATAATTGAAATAACTCAAGTCAACAATTTTGACGTCTTAATGTAACTAAATTGTGTAATACTTATAGAGTTGTTATTGATCTTGTATAATATATTATAGTAAATCTATCACATTAGGTCAGGTCACAAGCTAATTTGTTTTGCTCTGATTTAATTTGTTTTTATACATTTTCTGTTGAAGTCACATTCGTATAGAGGTAGGTCATGAGTTTTATACGACACGTGACTGTGCACGTGCCGGGATAGCTGCACATAAAAGTAGTACACCAAGTCTAGTTGCTGCTGCTGGTGTATTTTTTTGCTATATCAAAAAGTACGCACGTGCACTTGCAGCCAGCCATCTCTTGTATGATGCAGTCAGTTGCTGATACTTGCCTGCGCTAACCGGGGCTCATGCACAATCTATACCCCGTGTACAAATGCATACAAAACTCGTGCGAACTATAAAATTGGGTCAAATTTACTCTTTGCCAAGCAGATATATTCATGTGTTTGACCTAATATTGAGATCTAAGTTATTTTGCTTTGCTCTACTCTTTTTTTAAGTTCCGATGTAGTACAACACACCAATATATTTTATTTATTTTGTTTTATTGTCTTACATATTTACTGTTTATTTATTTTTTATTTACAATTTTAAAGTTGTTTAAAAGTTGTTCAAGTTGAAAAAAAATTGGGCGGTAACTTTTAATGATTAAAGACCGGTAAAAAATTAATTCATATTTATAAATTGCTATTATTATTATTATTTTTTGCAAGGTTGCGATTAGCCTGGGGCTATTCCTTATTATATCGATAGGCTTTTTTATTGTTAAACTTTGCATCAATGGGAATTTATAATTGAAAATAAAATCATTTTACTGCGTATATATATAGTATTCTTCTAATATTTAAAGAAAAAAATCGTAATAAACTATCAGCTTGGTATATAGCAGACTAACTTTTAGAAGAATGGGGGGAAAAAACGCGTTAAAAATATTAATACTTAATTCACTATAGGATAGCTATAAAAATACTAATTTAAAATTATTGTGATTGTATCGCTATAAAAATTAATATAGTTTTCTTTATAATATATCCTTCTATAATTTATTTGATAAAATTTACCTTTCTTGTTATAATAAGTAAAATTTGTGCGTGACATGATAAATATATATATATATATCGAGGGTGCTCCGCTATAATGTCCTAAGTCCACTTGACCTTGAAAAATATTTTTTGCTGCAAATGACCTGAAACGGATAAATCCAAAATTTGGGCTCGATCCGACGATTTTTTTATTTTTCAAGGTCAAGTGGACTTAGGACATTATAGCGGAGCACCCTCGATATATATATTCGTGTTTGATTGCAATTTCAGTTCAATAATAACAAAAGAAACTGTCACAGTGATTGACCAGCATTTTAGAGGAGATTAAAGATTAAAAAATATATAATAAGAAAACTTCACCCATACCACAAATAAATACAAAACTTTGCTATTGAATTATAAATTCGTTTTTATATAGATTTCTATATTTATATAAAATGATATATTTTATAAATCGATATTTTATTTTTACATGATATCATTCATTCTATATTTCCTGAATATATATATTTGTATGTGGGTTTGCAAAAGTCAATAATAATATAAAATGATTTGAGGGAGGAAAAAACAAGGTAGAAATATAGAGAGAAGAGAACGAGAGTGGTTTGTCGATATTCAACTTAACTTGGAGCTTGTTATAGCAAACTCCCTCATTAGTGGAAATGTACTCATTGAAATCCGAATCTAGAGAGAGAGAGAGAGAGAGAGAGAGAGAGAGAGAGAGAGAGAGAGAGAATATTATAAATTTGTACAGTAATAATATAATGGTGATAATGATAAAGCAGCCAAGTATAAAGAAATTCACGCTTGCAAGATTAATCGTAGCAAATATTGCTGGCATACATTTTAAAGAACATGTTTTACTCTCTTTCATTAATAGACTATAAATAAAATGCAACGAAATTTAATTTTAATCAAAAATTTCTTTCTAATATACACCTATTTCATCATATTCCTTAAAAAAAAAAAAAGGTCTATAGATGAAAGAAACGGCATGATCATGTTGGCATGTTATTTTATATTACAAAAAAAAAAAAAAAAAAAAAAAAAACGCTGAATTTGAAGTAATAATTTGCATTTGAAATCAACACGTTTATAGTGATGGAAGATTCGTGACTTGATCGTCTTAAAAATAATCATTGAAATAACAAAAGTCACAAAAAAATGAATTTGTTAACAACTATACGTATATAGCACGTCATATACAGTTTGGGTTTAATTTAAATTGTCTGGATTATATATAGATTATACTGATTATAGGTATATATATTATGTGTGTACTATTGTACATCGAATGAAACAATGATGGTACCATGTTCTCGTGATAATTTATTTATAAAGGTTTCGTTCAAGTGAGAGGGGTGAGCGTGTGAGGGATTAAAATGTTAGTGAAAATTTGATAGAGGCTGCACACACTCAAAAGTTTTTGCTATGTAAAGTCTCTGTCTGTCTCTCTCTCTACATTTAGCTCACGATTGGCGTATCTAACACACGTTTTGATAAAATGTTTTTGATAATATTAATATGTATAGAAAGGGAAACTGATTTTAAATATAAAATGAAAAGAATCAAAGTTTATTTATTCCTATTTATCTTTTCTAACAATATTTTTTTCTACATTATATTATAAAAATTTGAAAGCCAAAAAGTAAATAATAATAATAAAATAATAAATATTTATTTTATTATTGTTTATCAAGTATGACGAGAAAGTACTGAATAAAATCACAAATTTATAGTCATGACATTTAATTTTCTCTCATTTCAATTCAACTTTTTATTGACTAAAGTTCTGTTTAATTATGTTGTATGTTAATTTCTTGAAAATATAATAAATTATGTCATATAATGTTTGTTAATATTCTATATAGAAAAACACACACAAAAATAAAAATGACTTTGAAATATTAAATAAGTTTATAAAAGTTACAAATAGTCAAAAGTTTTATTTGATAAATAAATTTAGGGGATGAGAACGGTACCCGCGTGCATCGTTGTCTTTCTTTGGCTCTCAATGTCGGCTCCTAGGAGATATAAACTTTTTTCGTGTGTGGGTGAACCGAGGGCCGGGTTGCCCACAAGGGTTAAAAAAAACGTCTCTGGAGAAAGTTAGATCAAAAATTAAAATACGAAGTATTTATGAAGTGTTTTGATACTTTTTGTCTTATTCTGTCCTTCAAGAAACATAAAAATGATTGTTATTTAATCTCCCAATTTGATTATCCCCCGCCTCCCCTTCTTCCATCACTGAACAGAGAAATTGAACTCATAGTGGTCTTTAAAAACCATAGTAATTTTTAAAATAATAATAAAGAATTTGGCTAATAGTTTTTTTTTTTTTTTTTTTTTTCCTAAAGAAATTTTTCATTTTAAATTTTTCTAGCAAATACATATTTTTTCTTCTTCGTTTTCGTGACTCATTGTCAATTTTGGGTTTGGTGAAAACTCAGTCAGCCCGGCCCTAATTTAGGGAGGTATGTAAGGGTCATAGGAAAGTAAGTAAGTAAAGGGATGGGTGCATGCATGCATCCATCCCTCTGGTGAAAGGGGGAGAGTGATACAGAGTGAGAGTGACATTTTATTGATTATTCAATGACGTCATAACTGGAGAAGAGCGAATAAACGAGCGCCTCTAGCGGACTCGAAATGTGACGGTGGTGGTGTATGTAAAAGCTTCAGATCAGTAGCAGCTAGCGAAGGAAAACCAAAGCAAGACAAAGCTAGCTAGAAGTCTAACATTGATGCAAGCATGCATACTTAAACTTTGAAAACAGGGTCCAAAACAAAAACTTTTTTGATCTCTCTTATATACATAGTTAACAATTTTAACAAATTATATATAATTAAAATATTTTGTACTGTGATAAATTATATTATATAATGGAAGACTCGTCATTATTTAATACTTATCCATGGAATAAACCTGCAAATAAAAGAAGTAAAAGTTTACCGCAACATTGCTCCAATAATGAGAAATGTAATCATAATAAACACTCCACTTTGCATAAACAGGTAAGATTGGTGTAATTATGTTGAATAAGTAGAGTACAATTATTGCATGGTTGATGCGGCATGACATTGTGACCTGATGATCTCTATTAAGATGTAGTACATGCATCCCTTATCATCCCGGCTCTCGTTTCAATTTGCAAATCTTTTTAACTTTGCAAAACATTTTCAAGATATTCGTAATTGCAAATCTTTGCTTTATTTTATATCACTTCCTTATAGAAAAAAAATGTAAAATTTAACTTCAAATCAAAATTTAGTTAACTATGTTAATAAATTATCTTCAATATAATATATTAGCAACTTAAATAATAATAATAAATGTCCATTGATTTTCAAATATCTTGTCATCGTATGCTAATTTCTTTACACAATTTTAATTGTAACTTTGATAACTTAATTATAATGTTATAATAAGCCAATCAAAATTATCAGCTTATAAAGTTTTTATTTAACTTAATTGATGAGAAAAAAACTCTAAAGCATATTAAATGAATATTAATTGACCTATATATGTATACTGCATGAATTCTCATTATTAATTAATTAGATTCATATTTTTAATTAAAACAATATGAGTAAACGAATGTTTTGTTTTCTATATAAAGTGATGTATATTTTGAATAGTATAATATAAAAATATAAATCTCTCATGTTTCATCTCACTGATGTTATTGCTGTTGTGTAATATATATATATATATATATATATATATATATATATATATATATATATATATATATATATATATATATATATATATATATATATATATATATATATATATATATATATATATACGAAGTAAGTCTTCCGTGATAAAATTTTCAGTGCTCATCTCTGAATAGAAAAAGAGAAGCAAGAGAAGAGCTTCACATAATATATCAACGGCTCACGCTTGATGGATGCTTCTTTTTTTCTATGTCAGGAAATCATTTACTTTAGTGAGAGAGCGAGAGGTGATATACCACAACGAGCTTATACAGACTAAAAAGCACGACTCTTAAAATATATTATAAAGAGATAGAGTCAGATTAATTAGAATGCTTTTTAATGCTTTGATTTCATATTTAATTTATTTTTATTCATTAGTTATAAAAAAAAAAACTTTAAGTTTTTTTCATTAGGTATACATTTTTAGGGCGATGATTCATTTATCATTGTTTTTAAAATAACAACACGACGCTATTATTATTATTATTTTTCAAATTAACGTTACTCCAAAGCATGTTGTGTTAATGTAGAAAATATTTCTTATGACATAATTTATATCATTTCAGATTAGTTGTATTCAATAGTTTAATCAAAATATTAAAATAATATTAAAATTATACTGTTAAAATTAAATATATGTTTATGATATTGTAATCGGGATAACAAACAAATGTTTTAAGATAAAATTCATAGTTTTTAAGTTCTCTTTGTATATACAATTTAAACAACAAAGAAAATAAATCTCGGCTCAATCTCTCTTTTGACTTTGATTTCAGTTTAAATAGAAGCTATATTGTATATAAGCAAACAATTAACGATGACACAAATAAATTAAAATTAAAGTATACAATTGAATAAATGATATATATTATGCACAATCTACAAGTGTGCATTGTATCTATCCTTGCGATTAGTTTTCAAATAAAATAAAAATATACAAAACTATATATATATATATATTGCATGCGAGATCAATTTAGCTATTATGTTGTTATTTATATACATGTAATGGGAATAATTTTATTTTAGTTTTACTATTTTTAGTATTGTTATTTTGGATTGTAATTTTTTTATGTTTTTGTCTCACTCGGTGTACATATCAGCATTATTTACTTTAAAAGTTTGTTATTATTATTATTATTATACTGCACAGTATATAAATAAGATTGTTATTTGCTATTATAACAATACAACATTTGCAATTATGTCGGATTCGTTCCAACTTTATTATATTAAATGCAAAGTCATACACGTGTATGTGTGTGTAAAATAATATCTTGATTTTTATATTGCAGATATTTTGAGAATATACGCAAAATTTTAGTAATTAAAATTTACCACATTGGGTTTTACAGTTTTAATAATACGGATGTAGTGTATATTGATAAAAGGTATAATATGGAATTATTCTTAAGGCACATGTGCCATAGAAAATATAAAGAGAATAAATGTTAGACAATTATTTTATGAATTCAAAAATGTGCTGACTCTACGATTTTAATTTTAATATTATATTATATTATATATATTTTTGTTTCAGTATAATTGGATTTGCTATTCATATGAAATAATAAAATTGAATTTAAATCTTTTGTAATATAAAACTATCCTATATAATAAGTTTCAAAATTTATTATTATAATAACTAAATCTATAAATGTTTCTTTATGTATTGATTACTTTCTATTGAATATTATATTAAAAATATAGCACTTAAATAGATAAATCATCTCTTTATATTATTTCTATATGGAAATAAAATATCTCTTGTTTTTAAAGAAATAAAGTAAAAAAAATCGTACGTTGAGTAAATTTGCACGAAATTCTCATGCGTGTCTCAAAAAGCAAACTCATGTTTCTAGTAAATTAATTTCCATACTTTTTTTTTTCTATTATATAAGAAAATTACTTAATTTTTTTCTACTTAATTTGTAAATTATTAATGATGCGTGATTACTTTTTACTTCATAATTATTATAAAACTTCGTTTTCTATGATGTGGAAATCGTGGATTTCTTAAGATATTATAATGTTTTGTTTATTATATAATACAAAATATAATAACAAAATAATGATTTTATGCGATAATAATATAGATTAGATTTCTTTTAAATTATTAAGTTAATTTTAAATATATTTTCATAATTAAAGTTTCCTTGCTGACATCCATAACAGATAGTAAAGAAAATACTAATTATAAAAACAATAATATACCATACATTATTTTTCCTCCTGATTGTCCCCAAAAATGGAAAATATCTCGAAAAATAAAGCATAATATAAGATCAGCATTAACAAAACAAGAGATGATGGTGTCTTTATTCATTTCTTAGTAAAAACGTGCCTTAATAGAATCAACTTGTAAATCTTTCATTTCTTAACCATCAATTAAAAAAATAAAGTGCTAAACTCATTTACTACAACACTGCAAATAAATTTATATATGACATTAAAGAAATCTGTATAGAATAATTTGCTGTAATAATATGGCAAAAGCAACGTGTAGTCGAGATTATGGAACAAATGAGAGGGTAGAAAAGCGAAGCGAGATGTTGCAGGCAAAATTTAGGTCAATGCTAGAAGCAGCCCGGGATGTTAGCTCCCGTGCCCTAGTGGTATACTTCCTGCATTACAGAGAGCAGTGTAGTGCGGGTTGCATATTTCTCTCTCTCTCTCTCTCTCTCTCTCTCTCTCTCTCTCTCTCTCTCTCTCTCTCTCTCTCTCTTTTGCTCTCGGCCGGCTCCAGCGTGGTGTTTTTGCTCACGTATAAATTGCATCTCACCACCACACCTCCTTACTTTACTAGAAATATATAGGTTATAACCTATTTTCCAAGTAACCTGTATTCAACTAGAGTAAAATAGTTTTTTGTTTGTACTTGTTGTACTCAATTTGTTATTTTATATTATTAACTTTCTTATACATAATACTAGTTATTTATTACTGCATGCACTTATTTTCAAAAACTTTTTATTACTATTATTTTATCTGCATTATAAGTCTTTTAGATTTAATTTTTATAATCGATTTTTTTTTCTATCATCTGTATGGAAATAGAAATAGTATAGCTTTGAAGTGTGTCTAAAATAGAATTTATCGTATGTATAGTATGCATTCTTTATCAGTCTAATATAATATTTATTTTAAATTCTCTCAAATGGTAGGGAAGTTCCATATTATACGAATAATATAATGTAAAATGTGTAATATTTGTCTACACTATACGTATATTAATTTCATTATTATCATGCTATATAGAAATACGAGAAATTTTAATACTTTTATTGTAATTTAGAAGTTTCTTATTTGAAGAATTTTTAATAAATTAGAACATTTGAAATGTTATTTTTCCTAAAAGATTTGTTGAATGTTTTTGATCATATTAATATGCTACTTAATATTAATATAATACATATAATATATTAATATATATTAAATCGTATTCCATTATTGATTTAAAACTAAAACGCAAAGGGTGGTATGAAATGAATAAATTAATTAAACAAACTTATATTGAAAACCTACACTGTACTCAAAATAAATTTCACAAACTCGGTATCGTGTAAATTTCAATTTTTGACATTTACACCCACCCATGAAAGGTATCACGTTTTTACTTTTTTTGTTATCACTATTCAACATTTTACAACCTTCTATAAATAATATATCAAATATTTATTAATGTATATTATAAATGTATATTCAATTTTTTCTCCATGTGTGACATTATACTCAAAAAGCATATTCATCGTAATTTCCACATTTTCTCTCGCTCCGCTCAATACCCGCTGGAGTATAATGAGAAAATTACACTCCGTATATGTTTATAATTAATATTGCACGTTATTTTCCTGCTGTATTAATTAATAATGTTTTGTTTGTGATATTGTTAGCAGTTTATTGTTGTAAAAAAAAAAGTTCTATTTTACAGCAAATAATATTAATAAATAATGTAAAATTATTCTTAAGTTATGAAATACTGTAAATGTGTCATAATGATGATGATATAATAATATGTATACTCTCACACTTTTTTTCTTTTAACAAACACGAATTTGCCGTAAGCGCAGCAACATGGAAGCTAAAAGCTAAAGTAAAGCATATTTTATTAAATGCATGATATTACAAAATGAGAGCAAACAACTGAAAGTAAAATTGCACTTTCTCACCAGCTCCAGGCCAAGTTCACTTCATTGCAGAGATCATCTCTCTCTCTCTCTCTCTCTCTCTCTCTCTCTCTCTATTTAATTTTGTATGTTTTATATGCTAACGTTTTGCTATGCTTGCATATATTTTGTTGTTTATTTGTTTTCAATTTTATATCATTTTCATTCAATGATATTTTTCAAATGCACTTTGCTATAAAGTTGCGGTATAAATTTTTATTATGCACTATAAACAGTAGAAGGGGAGATAGATCGTAGTTGTGGGTCAAAAAACGTCCCCACCCCATTCGATATATGGTAAAACACGTGGGGTAGGGTGAAAGTGCCACGCCCATGTGGTTTTTATGACATAACCCCGGCTATATCTTGATCAAATAAAAATTTACCAAGGTATATAGCATTCAAAACAAGTATATTATATAGTAAAAGGCAGACGATTGATTTCTTTGCCTACTACATTTTTTTTTATAAGATATTGCATTGTTTATAGAAAATTGGATAGCTATGAATTAAAAATATATAATATATTAATTTGAATTAATATTTTGTCATTTATAACCCAGATCTAAATGTTGAAAAGTATTTATTTTAACTTTGTATAGGCGTTTCAATTTCTCTTGACTATATTATTATTGGAGGGGGGGGGGGGTATATATTTTTACATTCAAACTTCATACCATTTCAATTTTTTGTCTGACTTTGAACGAGGAAAAGTAGTATATCATTAAAATTGTTGTATTATCCATATCCATACTATACAGAGAAATATTTTCCTCGTTATGTTGAATCAAATACATGCATTTATACTATGATTTATATAATATCAATTATATTTCTATTGAATTTTTTTTTTTTTTTTTCTTTCATTTTGGTGACGTCATTAAAATATGAGTCTACACTCACTCGTTACTCACTAGTATATCGCACTTATACAAAATAATATTTATTTTGAATGATAATAATTGATATCATATGTTATTTTTTTATATATAAAAAAAAATAAGGAAGTGTATGATTGTTAAGTGTCAAGTTTAGCTCTGCCATCAATTCAACATTATTGAATCTCAGTTGTTATTTTCATTATTACTGTACGTTAGCTGGATAAAATGTTATAACGTGGAACACAGAAAAACTCATATAAGAAAGTTATTACATAGCTTTTGAAAAGTAATTTAAAGAGCATTTTCTTTAGTGTCTTAAATCATTATTATTTTATTGCAATAATTTGAGAACTATTTCTTATTATAGCGGTCTTTGTGTGCGGTCATATAAAACGTAACAGAATTAAATAAATAATTAAAATGTATACTATATACAGTTAATAAAATAATTTTAAAATATTGTACAACCTTCAATTTAATTTAATAATGCATTATATATATATATATATATATATATATATATATATATATATATATATATATATATATATATATATATAATATATAAATAATATATATATTATATTTCTTTTATCAACAAAAAATTTAAATTGTATTTATTCAATATACTGTAATATATAAATGTATTGATTTTTTTAAGCTAAGTAAAAAGCATAGAAAAGGATGTAATTTATATTTTAAAAGGGTAATTTAACTGATACTATAAGCATTTCCTGACATAAAATTAAAATAAATTGATGTTTTGTTCATGTACTGTACGTTTAAATGAACTTTATACAAGAAACATGATAAAATAGGAAATACATAAAATATTATATTATGATATACCCCTAACTATATATACATAATATAGTTCTTGGTGCGTGGCTCGCATGCAAGCCTGCGTAAATTATCTGAAACATTTTCTGTGACATGATATTCCTCATTATGTTATTATATTTTATTTATTATATAACTTAGGGGGCCTTCCTTTTTTCTATTATGCAGCATAACTTGACTTTTTCGTATGAATATAAACTTTTCTTCTTCTTCTTTTCTGTCGCAGAATTTCGTGTATTTATTAAATTAAACATAATATTCTTTTTCATATGCTGTTGTTTTTATGGAGTATTATAGATAGACTTAATACAAAAAAGAAAGAGTAAGAGTACAAATACACAATAGGGGGTTCTATTGTTTCTATTTGAAGGGTAGATTGCGTATGTTTTATAATGCGACAAATTTTTTATTTTAGACCTAATTTTGTAATGACGTCAATGGCTTTATGCGTAAAGCTATTGTGAATTGGTGAAAAACGACAAACCCCCCGTCTCATGCGGTAACTAATCGCATTTGCTGATATTTAGGTACAATGGAACAGAGGGATTGAAATCCGCGCACTATTATCTTAAACCACCACTTTTCCCGAGCCAGGAAAAATGTACATTAATTATATACAAAAAGTGAAATTAATTGATATTCATCAGGTCAGCTAAAATAGACTCATATGGAGTAGATTTTTAAGAGTTGCATTATTTTGAGCAACATTTTATTGTATTGTTTAGTTTTCTTTTGTTTATTTTATTGAAACTATATATTGATTGCAAAAACAGAAAAGTATCTCTGCTGCTATTAATAGTCATACATAGTTGCTTGTTTATGACAAAGCTTATTGCTAATGAATGCATTACCGGAATAAAAAGTATATTATATTATGTATATTTAGAATTGCTACTATATAAAATGTCACAGAACATGGAATACAATGAGCTATTATAGGACACATCGAGCAGCCAGTGAGCGAATGACGTTGGTGTTAAATTTCTCCAGGGACAGAGAGAAAAACCAAGTAAGCAAGCTCGCCGGCTTGCGTGTTAAATTACTAATGCCTTCACACTCACTCTATAGTTAGCTATGAAAATATATCTATATACTACATACAAATTGTATGTATAATAACTGCACTAATGGCAATTTTACCTCCGGGAATATAATTTGTAAAGATAGACAAGAGGCATAAAAAAAAAGTTGTTTATACGATTCAGTATTCAGTTCTAAAAATAAACAATAATAAAAGTAATTCGAATCTCAGAAACTATAAAATATAACAAAACCTTCGAAAAATGGAAAAATAGAACTACATTTGGTAGAAGCATAATATATAATGTGGTGATAATATGAGTCCAAATTTACCTATTACATTGGTTTGTGTAACTTTCGTGAAATAAATGTTGAACGATAACAAAACAATGACGTTTTTCAGTTTAACCCATTAAAGTTATTGATTCGGATGAGAGAGCTTTGTAAACATGTGAATAGTTGTACAGAATACGTTTTTCATACTTTTATTTGAACTTCTTGATTAATGACTTAATTTGTTTGGCAGTGTGCAATATATAACCTACAATTATTTGTGTTTTTTTTTAGAATCCTCCCGCGATTCACGTGAAGGATACCCCGGCAGTTTTAGATTTGGGAACCCCAGCGCGTACTTCCAAGCAACTCGGGCCTGGCTCTCGTCTCTCACACGTCAGTTCCAAGAGCGCCACGCTTTGTAACGGAGAACAGGTAAGCGACACGTGTTGACACACGTGACACGTGTATCAATCACACCTCACCTCACGTGTTTATTTAACCAATTTTTATTAAATTAGAGCCAAAACACTCATAAACGCACATGATTGTTTAATTTAATAATTTTCTGTCAATATATTATATACAAATCAAGGTTTTCTCTAATGGTCTTGATAATGCTATTTTTTTTAGAATTATATTCTTAACTTAATTAATTATTAAAATAAAATATTTAATTTTAGATTTGAATATAATAGGTACTTTGACTTCATTTTTATTTCTGGTTATATCCTGTAGACGAATAGTTTACGCTATCTCATGTACAAGATGCGTGTCAAAATGCTTTTATACATTTTTTTTTTCTTCTCTCATCATTTTTTATTTATTTATTTTTTTCATTATTGATCAACAAACAGTTCAATGGTGCACGATTGTCCTCATTTTCATGCCACTTATCTTGGATGAATTTTAGTCACTCTAATTAGTAAAATGATCAATAATCTGACTAGATGTAAACAAAACATGAAAACGTCCTTATGTTAGCTAAACGTACTTACAGTATACTAACTCGTGTGAAATACGGAGTTACTTATATATATATAAATATATAATATAATATCATATAATATGTGTGTGTGTAAGAAAGATTTTTACGTGTCATCTGTAATAAAAAATAATATAAAAACTTTATTCTATACTTCAGTATTAATTGTGTGCGTTACTTTTCTTGTAAAATAAAACGTGAAGTAAAAGAATTCTAAAATATAAGTTTACCAAAAATGAAGGCAATATCATGTACATATTATATTACTTTATTACTATATTTGAAATGAAGTGTTTGAAATTTAAATGTTATTTTTAACTTTACTGTTTAAGCTAACACATTTCCCATTAAGATAATAAATACATATTATAATATATTGATAAATGAAAAGGTTTGAAAACCGTTATTAAATACTTGGACTGTCTACGATTTTAATTTTTAATTTATTTCTAATGAGTAATTGGATTTTTGTTATAAGAGAGAAAGGTTCAATGCCAGGGAAAAGGCAATTCTTTTACTGCATGAACGTCTGTATACATACTTAAAATATTTTAAGTCTTTGTACTGCTACGATTTCCTCAAGCTATATTATGAAACCATATATTGGTAACCTCCGAATACTTTAATTTTTCAAGCAAGACATGAATAATACGTTCTTTTCTTTATATAGTTTCAGTTAGATATACAAAATCAGCTAAAATTGATAATTGATTTATCTAATTTTGAACATTAGCTGAAAATATTTAATTTATTTGGAAGAAAGATATTGGAGGGGTAAAAATGTGTAACTATATGTTTATAATTTACTAAATTTTCCAGTCGGCATGCAGTAATAAAAGAATAATGAAAATGAAGAGTGTGAGAAAGAAAAATAATATAATAATAAATAAACAAAATACTATGTGTACAAGTTTTTTTTTTTTTCTTGCACACAGTTTACATTCAATCTCATAAAGAATACCTTTGCTTGGTTGTCTTGATATACAGCCAAAAGTCACGTAAGAGAAGTTTTTCTTCTTCTTCTTCTCAAGAATATAAGTGATAAATAAAAGAGTTTGTGTGTATGAAGTTGAACATTTTCGTATTGCGTCGTTTTTGGTACAGAAGCAACGAAAATTAATGGCAGCTTCATTTTACAAATAAAAATCACAGACTTTGTATTCCCAGACGCAATATTTAAGTGTCATTTTATTTATTATTTTGAATATAAAAATAAGAATATTTTTAGCATGTTTCTTCAAAGTATAAGCTTATATTTATGCTGTCATTTTAGAACAAATGAAAATTACAAAAAATGCAATAAACAAAAATAAAAATATTTTTTTGCTTCAATAAAATTAAAATTTTTACGTCTATATCTACTTTCTAATATAAAAATTCTACTATAAAAACTATGTCTGGAACAAAATTTTAATACAGCTAATAAAATATTAATGTTGATATAATAACTCATAACTTTTAATATAAATTAATAAGTATAAAGTTTATTTACTTATTTACATTTTGATACTTTTGATTTTGTAATTTCGTTCTTGTATGTATGTATGTATGTATGTATGTATGTATGTATGTATGTATGTATGTATGTATGTATGTATGTATGTATGTATGTATGTATGTATGTATGTATGTATATATATATATATATATATATATATATATATATATATATATATATATATATATATATATTATATATATTATAATTATATTATATATATATTTATATTTGGCGTAACCTCAATATTTTTTCATTACAGAAATTTTAATTTTCAAAAGATATTATGCAAATATATTTTTCCCCTTTGCAAAGTAAAGTAGAACAAGCTGCAACGACTGGTATAGAGTTCGCGACAGCATCATTTTATAAGTAATGTACATATTGCTTATAAAATGATGCTGTCGCGAACTCTGACTCAACATTAAATAAGAAACCTCGACTACTGATAATGAGATTCACATAACTTGCCTAATGCCTATTCAAGACAGACAGACAGACAGCAGCTAAAGTAGACGTGATGAACATGAGCTTACCTCGCCGCCCGCGCCACGCAAATTTGCTGACTCGAAGCTCGAAGCTGTTCGTAACGTGGTGCGGTTTCCGCTGCTTCGCCACTTGCGCCGCGGGCCACGGAATGTACATGCATATTGATTGTAATGTGTGTGTACCAGTTGCTTGCTTACTTGCTTGCTGCTACATAATATACAGACAAGCAGACGATCTATGTACACACACACACTATGTTCACCGCGACTGTTTGCATAGTAACCACAACTTTTAATTATCATTCAGGGCATTCGAGTTTGTTTGTTTGTTTTTTGTTTTTTTTTAAATATTTGAAATTTACATTTCACGGTACTGTGTAATCAAATATTTTGCTACTCAAATAATGTATCTAACACCAGGAACTAAAAGAGTTCAATATTTTTTATTATTAATATAATTATTTTTTGAGGGATAATTTATTGCATTACCATTGACACTAATGTAAGCTAACTTTTATTAAAATTTCAGAGATTTTAACTGAATGTTCGTATTCAAAATAATTGTATTAACAACCGAATTGAAAGTGCATAATTTACTCAATTTCTTGCAGGCACCTTATCAGTTAATTACTATACTTTTTTTTAGTTGTGTTTAAGTCAGTAAAATCATAGTAAATATATACTATGGTAAAATTTTCCATAGCCTGAAATTTATTGGATATTTCAAACACATTTTGGCTGAAAAATTGCTAATACAATATATCATTTCAACCTATATCCGGTATATCAAACCAAAAACTTTTATTCTTGTAGAAAGAATCAATATTTAATTTTTTTCATTATTGGCTAAAATTTAAGTACATAAAACTGATGTAAAATATTTGTTCCCTTTAAACTTATCGAAAATCTACTTATTTCTACCATTAACTTGTTATCCATATCTTACATCTTATTTTAAAAACTTGCAAACATTTTGAATTGGTTTTGTTTATATAGAAACTTTGATTTACTTCGCACCTGTCAAAAAAGTTTGGCAACACTTGTTTCAATAACATGATGTTTTATAACGCTAATGAAAAACAACAATCGATTTAGAGGTGGATTGTTGAAAACGCAGGCCGCTACGTATAGCTGCTCTCAACAGGTCGTGAGAAAATCGACTCCCGCTTCCTTCCTGCCTCCTCCCAACCCTACCCTGCCTGCTACCATGTTCTCAACTCATTACCACGAATACACGCAACCGTTGCCCCGGTATCCCGGGGGCCACGACGCAACCCACCTCACCTATACCTGCACAGCATATTTTTTTCATAATAGATATGAATTTGAATAATTATATAACATATCTTTTATATTAACAATTACATTTTTACAATGTTTTAATTATTTTTTCTTCTTCTTAAAATAATGAAAGAAATACACGCGTATACATTCACTTAAAAATTGTTGCAATATTAGTAATAAAAGGGTTATTAAAGTTTTTTTTTATTATTATTATTATTATTAAATTTTATTTGTTAGGGTTGCGTATATATTGTCACGATATCACCATATTTATATGAAATGTTTTATAATTCTTATTTCAGAGTAAAATAAATTTTTATTGTAAGTTAAACATTTCAAAGATTACTTTGCTTGCAAAAAATATTTTAAAGAAATTGTGCAGTACTTAACAACAAGAGAAGCACCTTTTTTATCTCATAATTTTACGCAAGACCATTATTCATTTTTAATTACTATTTAAAAGTTTAGTAATCGCATGAATAAAAATATGATTTCTTAATTACTTACTTCAACGTATGTATAATACAGGTGTATAAATATATTAAGTTCTTTAATTTTAGATGAAATGTTTGTTAAAATTTGAATATTTACACAAGAATGAATTTTAACTCGTTAATTTGAAAACATTCATTAATTGCTTACTTTTCTTTCGCCTTTCCTTCATTTTTCATGTCAGCACTATAACTAAAGCTATTTTATTTTTATTCTACTCAGTTTAAGTTTTAACCCTTGCCACTTTTTTTCTATTTAATGTTCATCGTAAGCCAAGTGTAGGAAATATTTAAGCAAGCTAATATATTTTTGCTCAGCAAACCAAAAATAATTTCATATCACTCATTACTCTCGTAAGATGAATCAATTAAATCATAGTACAGTTTAAAATATAATTTTCCGCACCAAGATAAGAACAGCATTAAAAAATAGTTTTACAGACAATGATAAATTCAAATAACTATGTTGAATAAATTAATAAAACACGAATGCTTCAAATTAATTCATTCTAGGTTTATGTGATGACTTAATCGTTTTTTTATTTTATTTTTGTATTTGTTTTTAATGTTTATAACATTATGTAAATTTTATAACAAACATTTTAGTAAGAGTTTTTACTGTATATACAGTCGTTGCAAGTATAATAGATAATAGTCAAGTCAACATTTGTTCCTTTTTGAGCAAGCAGAGACATTTTGACGCTTAATTTTATTATTGCATCAAAAATTCATTGTTAAACAAATTTTAAAACCATAGCACCTTTCTTATTATTCAAAACTCATCAGCAATAATTAAGCACTATTTTATAAAAAAATTATCCCTATAGCAACTTCTGATTTTTTGTTCATGATTTAATCAGGGTATGTGATACTATTGTGTTGTTGGAAAAACAAAACTGATCGGATCGGCGTTTCTCATCCTATATAGCATCACAAGCAGAAATATTATTTCGACGGATAAATATAACCCCCTGTAGATATGAAGGTCAAATTATATATATATATATATATATATATATATATATATATATATATATATATATATATATATATATATATATATATATGTTTTTTGAGATGTTACATGGTGTGTTTACAAGATTATTCAACTTGGTGGAACACTTGAATGCATGAGGAGGACCACCATACGTTCAATGAAGCATTGAGACGTGATGCAGGGCGTGGGAGGGCAAATAAACGCTTTGTGCAACGCAGCGTAAACCTCTCATCGTATATAATATATTATATATACATTTAAGTAGCCTGGCGTAACATTTGTGTATCTTTCTTGACATGGTGCATTTGCTTTTTATAAAACACAAATGAAAGTGTTGACTAAAAAATTATTATTTTATTTTTCTGCTGACAAATAAACAAAGCTGTGTTTTAGAGCAACTGCGTGTGTCTTGAGGGAGAAAATTTTTTTCTTTAAATTATATGAGAATTTATTCTTTGAATCAAATTGTTTTTGCGAAGAAATATAAGCTGAAAGAAATGTATATATTTTTAAATATCTAATTGTGATTTACTATAATTAAATACATATTCAATTATAGGAAAGTGGAATATAAATTTTGGATTTATTTCTGATTTCAGACAAAACATCGTATCTCTCGTGACTTATGTGTACCTCCTCCCCCTCCACCCGCAGCCTTCAAGCAGGGTGTGAAGTCAGGAATGGTTGGGGGTAATAACAATCAGCATCACAAACTGGACAATCAGCAGCTATCACCCAACAACAACAATGGTCACCACAACAATAACAAATGTGGAGGCGCCAGCTCGCCATGCACCGAGTCCACGTCACCTCGCAAGGCAGACAAGACAGTCGTGGGCAAAGATGGGGTCACTTACCCCATTTCTCCCGCCGGTAAGTGCATGCAGTAATGTCTATAAAGTGACTTGCTCAATAACAATTATTGCGCAATGCAATATGCAATGACAATACGAGCTTCAACCATATTACACTATATTATAAAAATACACGGGAAAAAAATACTACCTATATGGCAGGAACAGGAATCCTGTATTTTGCAATAGGTACCGGTACACTTTAATTTGGAACAGGTAGTTATAAACTATACAATACTACTTAATCCAAGTGATTCACACCTTTATTGTAGCATGTTGCACATCATTAGGTATTATTGTAGTATAATAATACCTTTTCTAGGTTATAAATATGTCTACCAATTGCATTTACAAGATTTAAATACCTGCCTTAAATATTAATTTTTCCCGTGTGTGTGTGTATAATAATGATAGAATGAAATGGCTATCAAATAATGATTGTCCTTACAAATTTATACGTGTGGAATATTTCAAATTTCTGTAGCATTGGCTCGGTCTTATTATACTCGCCATATATTTTCTTCTGCAACTTTCTTCTACGCAGGCTGTTATAGATTTTAATTTTCTGGAAATAAAAATAAATACGTAAATGATAGAACTTATAATTTGCTATTCAAATTTAATGCGTATAAATTTTACAAAAGAAAAAAAAATCCATATAGATAAAAAACACCCAACTATAAATTTTTATTGTAAGAAATATTATATTTGTTTATATAATAACAAAAAGAAATTAAACTAATTCCTCAAAGAAATATAATTTTATATATTTTATAATATGTAATATTTTAATGTTCAATAAAATTTTATTTGTCTCACAGACCTTGGCACGCTTTTTTTTCTGCTAAAAAAGTTTAAATTTCAATTCAATATAAACAAATCAATAAGCAATAGCAGTCGAGTCATATAAGTTATTTCCGTAATGTTCAAACATTTCGAGCGAGTTGCGCACTTGGTGGGTGACTTCCTTTAGTTCCTACGATTTCAAAAAGTTTTATAGTTCAATTAAAAACAAAATAAATCGATTTTATCTCGATAAAATTTTACATAAAGTTGAAATTGTTCTTATTTGTATTTTGTATTTGTTACTCATCACAATACAGTTTGTGTTTGTATTATATACACCGAAACTTTCCACACATTATTTTGTGCGTATCTCGTAATGTTATTACAAGTTGTTTTTTTGTTTTTGTACATAATAATGCCATGTTGTAAACAAAGAGATGCATAAGTACTATATTTTGTGTTCACAGAAGCCCTTAAGTTGTACGGGTCACGCTTGACGCAATACGAGCGCTCCGAGATCACCGAGTACCCACAAGTATGGTACTTGGGACTGGATGCGTGCAAAATCCACTGTGAAGAAGGAGGAACTCAGAACGGAGGCTATGATGATGATAATGGAAGTTATCATAAGGTAAGCTTTTTATTATTACTATTAGTCATCATCAATATATGATAAGACCATGGAAAATTAAGTATTTTCATTTATTTATACTACTCGCATAAAAAATTACTTTCAAATTCTCGTTATGTATAAAAATATAATATAACAATAAATTATTGCTTGATTTTTAAATTCTTCCAAAATAATTTAAATCGACTAAAATCTTAAGATTCAATATAGTTCTTGATTTCCTCATATTTAAATGCATATAAAAATGATTCAAATGTACAAATTTACAAAGTTTAAAATTTATGTCTATTACCTACTTTTTTGACAATTTATATTCCTTGTTTTTATATTGATCAAATTTCTCATAAATTTTTATAATGTGTATGTCGTGCAAAGATCGCGTAATCTTGTTATAAAAAAATAAACTCGTGCAGTACACGTGAGGGTTGCGTTGGAAACCTTGCAAAGCTCATAAGCTAAATATCTGCATTTCTTTGGCCTCTTTTCGCATACTGATGCAGTAATTTCTATTATTAATTGTAATATTATTGTTGAGTCACTAAGAAATATTATTATACTTTTACGAAATTTCGAGATGTATATAACCTTTGTTTTGTTAAGCTGTATTGTTGTATATTATATTACTCTTACTATATAAATAAATTTTACAATACATTTGTAATATAATGTACGTATTGCGTTTCTTTTAACTTCAAATCAAAGCAATCAAATGTAGCGTGACTGCAGAATGAAAAAATGTAATAATACGCAGATTTATAACAGAATTATTTACGACACGCGTAGGAAAGAGAACACCCACGTTCCCTTGACATTTCATGTTGAACTTTTATTTTTATTTTTTATTCTTTGTGTGTGCGTGGAGATCAATTGCTAATTTTGTTTTATATTTGTGCCAGGTTTTACATGATCACATTGCGTATCGATATGAGATTTTAGAAGTGATTGGACGTGGGAGCTTTGGTCAAGTTATCCGAGCTCTAGACCACAAAACGAACACTCATGTCGCAATTAAGATCATCCGGTAAGATAATAACATTACAATATTCCTTTTCTCTAAATGAACACTTTTTATAATATTTCCTTTTTTTACGTAACTTTTCTTGTTTAATATCAAACTTCATCAGCATTAATAAATGTAATAAATATAATTATTTTTTATAGAAACAAAAAGCGGTTCCACCACCAAGCTCTGGTGGAGGTTCGAATTTTGGATCATCTTCGCAAGAAAGATCGTGAAGGCACCCATAACATCATTCATATGTTAGAGTACTTTTACTTTCGCAATCATCTTTGCATCAGCTTCGAGCTCATGAGGTAAATATTGACTTCCCGCTGTAAATTGATTAAATTAGTTTATTGAAAGCATTTTTAAGTATAATAACTCTCAAATTTAAATCAATTATAATGCTGAATTTGCTTGTGAAACTAAGAGAGTTGCAATTCTAAGCATATATTTAATATAAAGCAAAATTTAATTATTCTATATATTTTGTTCCACAGCTTGAATTTGTATGAACTGATCAAGAAAAACAACTACCAGGGTTTTAGCTTAAATTTGATCCAGAGGTTTACCCGATCACTCATACACTGCTTACGTTTGTTACATCGTGAAAATATCATTCACTGCGATCTCAAGCCGGTCAGTCTCTCTCTCTCTCTCTCTCTCTCAATCGTTTGATTTTTTTATTACCCTATTCAGGGTCGGCCTGGCCAGGTCCGCTAGTCCGCGATTGCGGACCGGGCCCCCCCTCGGCGCGGGCCCTTGCCGTGCCTTCAACACTCCAATTAAAAAAAGAAAAGAAAAAAAAAAAAAAAAAAGGAGAAAAAGAAAATTAAAAGGACAATTTCAGACTGATAAATTTTCTTTTTCTTTCAAAAGACGATAAGAAATTACATCCAATCTTAAAATTCTATCCACTTTTAATTTTTAAAAAAAATTGCACTCCTTAGTGAACTCTAGTCTAGTGGTCAATTAGCAATTGTTTTGTTATTGTTCACCTCCTTCATATAATTTGTCCCCCTTTATATTGGTAAAAATAATTAAAAAAAGTGATTTTTTGATTGAACGGCGGGGAAGAAATGTGACTTGGTGCGGCAAGTGTGTCAGTGTGACAATACTAATTAGTAAAGATAAATTTATATTTAAATTATCGCTCCTAAATGTTTTCTAAACCAGAATATAAATTATATAAACACAATACTGGTGCACTGAAACGTACTCAGTCCGCTAGAAAAGAATTGGATAAGTGTGGAAATGATCCTAAACAAAGAAAGCTGTCGTTCTCCGCGTTTAAATAAAATAGTTGATTTTATTCAATGGAGGTTATCGGTTTAAAAAATTGTTAAAAATTTTCTATGGCTTAAAACACGTAAAAGTATGTCTAGTATTTCTCATTTAAATTTCTCCAAAATCGGTGGAGTAGTTTGCTCAAAAATCGCAAAAAACGTGTTTTTCTCCATAAGCGTAATGTTAAATTAGGGGACCCTTAGCTTTCCCCGCAGCACCCCGCGCGCTAAACCGATAACGTCCATTGTATTTTTTAATTTAAGCTTTTTTCTTAACACTATATTTTTCTCCATTATCTTAGCTCATTTAAAAACATTATAATGGTTTTTTTTGTAGTGTGCATGTCATAAAAATCTCATACAAAAGTGAAGTATTTTAAGTAAATTCCTAATTAAAAGGGGGCGTGGCCTCAAAAAATTTTCGCCTGCGGCGCATTTTTGGGGGGCTTCTCCTCCAAACCCCCCTTTGATCGCGGGCCCTTTTGTAATCTCGCGGACCGGGCCTTTTCCTCCCAGGCCGACCCTGACCCTATTTCAATAGTTGTAGAGCACGAAATCTGTTTTCTATAAATGATTTTCATAGTTGTTAAAGTTTGAATGACTAGTCCATGCAATGTGTAATGATGGTGACGGGCATTAAAATGCAGTTATTAAAGCTTTTATAATATGAGTCACTTAAAAAGGTGACTGAAAACAATTAATTTGTAAATTTTTCCTTTAATTTACTTTATTGTTAAGTTTAAAATGAAGCAATAACATTAATATTTTGGTATTTTATTGTTCAGGAGAACGTGTTGCTACGACAGCGAGGTAGTACAGGCATCAAGGTGATCGACTTTGGCAGCTCTTGCTACTCTCACCATCGCGTCTTCACATACATCCAGTCGCGTTTCTACCGCTCGCCGGAGGTCATCCTAGGTCTACCCTACGGCACACCAATTGACATGTGGAGTTTGGGTAAGCAAGATTCATTATTTGTCGGCACGCGACTCTCAGTTCTCTTATTTTTAATATTATTTAAAGTTTAAACTCATTTTCCTAAAGCTAAACTGTAATACATACATATTTTATATTTTAATATATTTTTATTTTTGAACGACAACTTTACATGTTTTGAAAAACTTCCAATTTTTTGCATTGGAAACAAATTTAATTCAATTCTTGATTTCTTTTAATATATATATATATATATATATATATATATATATATATATATATATATATATATTATATTGGTTGAACAGTGCTGCATTTCAATTTCATTTATTATGTTATTTATTAATAACACAATGTAAATATTTTAAATATAAACTTATTTTATGAGCCTCAATATTTAACAAATATACAATATAATTTCGTATCAGGAAATAAAAATTTCAATATAAAATAAAATTTATTTTCACTTTTTTTAAGACCAAACTATAATTAAAAATATATTAACACTTGAAATACAGGATGGGAACTATGAGCCATATCGCGAGAACATGCGCGCGAGCCACCCAAGGTATAATATTATAAACATTAATAAAGTTGAGTGTTGTATTTCTACGAAACCAAATCATAAATAACTTGTCAGCAAGAGCAGCCGCAGAGTTAATGAGCGATGACGTCTAGTCTTTCTATCTTCTGCAATAATAATAAAAAAATTAAGCTACACTTCTTTTTATTCCTCGAGCACTTTGCTCTGTTGCGTGCTGCAATAACAATCACTCGCTTTTCATTCAAAACAAACTACTCGCGACCGTGCAGCAATTTGCACCCGCTGTTTGTGAATTGCTTTGTTTACAATCTTTGTCGCCGTCTCGACTCGGATGCACCAAGGAGAGCAACTATTTTAGCAAAAAAAATATACCCGACGACGAGTCAATAAAAACTCTTGAATATTTTTAGCTGCGGGATGCATCTTTTTGCATCCAAAATTCCAAAGAAAAAGTCTCTTATATAGTTCAATTATATCAAACCTTCAATTATATTTTATTGAAATGTTCAAATAATTATTTCATTAAAACATATAATATGCAGTTGTAAGAAATATGTTGAATATATTTTTTTTTTGAAAGAAGGCAATTTCAATAAAAATTATCTATAATAACTATAATAGCTCGTATATTTACCAGTTTTAATTATAACTGAATTTTTTCTTTAAAAAATTAGTTTAATTTTTCAAATAATATTTTTAATTTTTCCCTTTTATGTTTATTTATTATAAAATCAATATTCGATGATAATATTTCAGCCATCATATCATCATGATTGTGGCGTTTAATAATTTATAACATCGCTAAAATATATTGTTCGTATTATGTCAATAGTATCGTAAAAATTAATTGCATACAAATCATAAAACAATAAGTAAACAAACATAAGATTCCTCATGCATAGAATTAGAGGAAGAATCATAAATCGAGGTGCTGTATAGCTGTAGCTGCTGGAGTGCCACCGCAGCTTTAGTTTGTCTGTGTGTGCGCCATGGTGCAATGACCTATGACCTTGAATTAAAACCTTTTCGTTTTCTCTCTCACTTTCAAACCTGAATTTTACAAACGAATTTATTATCAATTTAAAATATAATATTTTTGCACATCAACACAAAATTTTCTTAACATACACGTTTTTATATCCAAAGATATTAATAATTCTTAATTACTAAATCTAGCTAATTAAAAACAGTTTTATCAATCGAACATTGAACTTTAATTTTTCTGATTGTACTGATATACTAGAAAAAACTTAAATGAAGGAAGAGTAAGTAAATGGCGTAACCGTATACAAATTAATGACGAGAAATAATTTTAGATCATTTTGCTATATTTGGAATTTTTCCGATGCAAAAAAACAAACTATGATTGGAAAATGAACCATTTTGAAATCAATTTTCTTAAAACGTACCACTGTATAGTTTAAAATTTTAGCAATTCAGCAAATGTTTATCTGACATACAATTTGCAGTTAAATTTTTCCGAGCATTATGCTTATAAATAACATCGGCTAAAACTAGAAACAATTACAAAATAATAATAAATAGTGATGTAACAGAAATTTTATTCATTATGTTCCAGGTTGCATCCTAGCCGAGCTATATACTGGATATCCGCTGTTCCCTGGTGAAAATGAGGTGGAACAGTTGGCATGTATCATGGAGGTGTTGGGATTACCACCCAAGACGGTGGTGGCAGCGGCTTCCCGACGTCGACTTTTCTTCGGTGAGTTACATCATCAACTTATTTCACCTCTCTGAATCAAGTCAAAAACTCCTTCCATGTTAGAGGGAAAAAATGTTCCTTTTTTTTTTAATATAATGTGCAAAACAGTCATCACATCGCATTTTAATGTATTTTTATGTGACTTAAGACTCACCATTAACATAGCATTTGTATGTATAGCTTATTTACTTAAATATTACACGACAAAAATGTCCATGCACAAATAAAATAACAAGTCATTGGAGAACTTAATTGAATTATTCCTACTCTTTTGCATTAAATACGGTTTTTTAATTTTATAAACTTTCCGCACAATGGATAGTGATTCAGGAACGAATTTTGTGTTATTTCCAAAATATGCGCACCCATAGCAGTGGATTACTCGATTATACACTATATGGCGTGTCTAATTTGATAATCATTTGGCTATATTGTTAATTTTTTTAACATTTCTAACTGCTTACACACACAAAAGACTATATTTTTAGATTTCATAGCGTTACTTTGTGTTTTCTAACAGATTCAAAGGGCAACCCACGATGCATAACAAACAGTAAAGGTCGTAAGAGGAAGCCAGGCTGCAAGGAACTGGGAACTGCTATTCGCTGCAGTGATCGCCTCTTTGTAGATTTCATCAGCCAATGCCTAGAGTGAGTATTTGTTAAACATATTTTTAAATATTAAATTATAAGCCAATTTTATACTATATGAACCAACTATAATATATTGCTTCATCAGATGGGACTCGAGCAAGCGCATGACTCCTGACGAGGCTTTGAAGCACCCTTGGCTGAACCAGACGAGTTCGACATTCGAATTGACGCGGTGTTCCTCACAAGAGACCCCCACCCCTACTCACAAGTCATCTTCGTCCTCCTCGTCCTCTTCAGTACTGGCCTCAACGCGCTCAGAGTCCGACCTACCTGGCTCAAGCTCACTCCTGCCTCCACCTCCACCCCCACCCCTGCCAGGGGATGCATACGCACTGTATAGAGTGTACAAGGGAAGCCGCAAGGTGATCAACTGCTCAAAAGAACGACTGTCCTCTGCAGATGCTCTAGATAGACGTTCTCAGAACAGAACGGGAAGTATGCAAAGAGAGAGCTCTTTACCAGAAAAAAGTACCCTGGATGATTCAGGTACATTCTTGCCGCCAATATTGTAAATGTTTTATAGTAACTTTATTTTTAGTATAAGGTCCAATAAAACAGAGAATTTCCACTTTTACGTTGTGTTCCTCGATATTAGAGTTTTTTTATGTTGATGTCTTGAGCATTATATAGCAGGCCTATCTCTATCTTCCAAAAAAAATGCATTTTAATAATCAAAATTAATAGTTTAATGCTTTAGTTCAGCTTTGAAATCATTTTTCAAATATTAAAAATGTTATTAAAACTTTGTAAATACGATTATATTCACAAAATTATCCGTTTATATATATAAAATATATAAACCTTTTAAAAGAACTTTGGGCTGAAAAATATAACATGAATATATGAAGTGAGAAAATACTTAATCATTGTGTATTGTTAAAATAATGCTCCTTGACAATATTGTCAAAGATATTTCTTTGACAGTTTTAAGATAAATTAGGGTAACTTTACAAGTATCTGGACGGCAAGAATTATTAAAATGTATAACATTGACGATCACTCAATGAAAACACGAGTGATACATTTTTGTGTTATTTTAATGACAGTACAGTATAATGCATGTATAGAGAGAAAAAAAAGTTAAAAATTAAATAAATAATAATAATAATTAAAAAAATATTAATGTATAGCAGTGTCTATGTTGATGTATAATTAACGTGTTAGATCATGTTAATTTGAATAATAGTTAAATGTGAATGATATTTGTGAAGTGATTGTTATTATATAAAATAGTTACGCAGCAAACAGACCAATATATACCCTGAGAATCTTAAACTTTTGGACTCTTATATATAAATGTAGATTTTAACATCTTTTCCATTGTATGATTAAAAAAAGCCAGATGTACATATCAGTGTATTCGTGTTGCTCATAATTCAATATCGTTTTTTTTTTTTTTTTTTTTTTTTTTTGTATTTTCATAAACATTAAATAAGTCATAAATTGGAGAGATTGCACAACTTTTTTTGGTTTTTCTTGTTGATTTTATTTATTTTTATTTCGAAAGTCTGTGTAAATTTTACTAAAAAAATATCTAAAGGTGTTTATCAAGAGAAAAATTTCATCGTCCATTGTGATACAATAGTTATTCAAAGTTGAGTATAATCAATAATCACTGTTTTATATGTATAAAAAAAATTAAACGTTTGGGCTATGTACTTCCATGTATAAAATTTTAATATAGAGCATAAAATCATTCTTTTTAAAACTCAATACGGATTTAATAACAATAACAAAAATATGAATAAAAATAAAAACATGATAGACTCTTTTATAATGAAGAAAATAAAATTTAAAACATTGGTATGTATTGAAACAATGCAAAAAGACTATTTTATATTGGCCTATAAATTTTAAAGTTATAAATAGTAAGAATATAATAGATGTTTGTAAATATTGTAGTTGCTGTATCAAAATAATAATAAGAAGAAAAAAAATCATTAATTATAATAATTGTTATAGATAAACCAACCCTTGTGATACCATTATAGGCCTATAGAGAGAACAAAAAAAAAAATAATATAATAAAATATCTCTGTATTAAAAAAAAAAAAAAAATCAATCGATCGCAAGAAAACAATGACATTTTCTTCTTCCTATCGTCCTTTCTCTATGTTTAAATGTGAATAGCAAAACTGATAAAAAAAAATAAAGAAACAAAAGTTTATAATATATTAATTAATTATAATAATAACGTCTTGTGTATTCAAAGTACGTGGCAAATACATATAACTAAAACAAAATTATCGTCATTTAATTAATTTGAACTTATGCAATCAAGAATATTAAATTTCATTATTATTATTATTTTTTGTAATAATATTGTATAAATGCTCAATATATAAATTTCTTTTATATTATTATGTAAATATATTATAATAACAAATATTAATAATTTGTCACGTTGGTTTATTATATTGTATGTTAATTGCCTAATTCTATAATTATAAATAAATGTACCAATTATATAATTAAAACAAGGTACTGAATTGCTTCACTAGATTAATATTATTACGGCTGTAAAAAGACTAATTTAAGATCTCATGTTTGTAGTATCTAGAAGAAAAAAAAACTTTTATATATTCAATTATTATTGTAATAATAATTACATTATAATATTATTATTGATTGATTAATCTCCATGATATTCCTAAAAGAGTTTCGATTTAGTGGTAAATAAAATTTAAAAGTAAAAACAATAAAGTTTCCTTTCATCATAAGAAAGACTGTGATAGCTGCTGCATGTGTAAACAATTTTAAAACAACAATTAAAAAAAAAAAAAAAAAAAAAAAACTCGTCATGGAATAAAATAATCAATACTTTAATTTTTTTGTGTTCTTTGTAACAAAATCATAAAAAAACTCTATGCTTTCTTTAATAAATAAACAATTTTTTAGTTTAAAAAAATCTGTTCTTTTAATTATATATAATATTCCTTTTACAAGTATCCATAATAAAAAAATCAGACAAAACGCAAATGTGCGTAATTCAACGTTTTTGTAAACCATTTACGTTTAATGAAAGGGTTTGGCTTTCGTGTTACACCGTGTGATATAAGCAGTAAACTGACATTGAAAAGGAATTCGGCTCGACCGGGACGTTTACGTTTATTTATTTAAGTACATATTCTTACATATTATATTAATTGTACTAAAGATTTAGAGTTAAACTTTCATATAATACTAAACTGAGCTTTTCTGATATAATTTCAATCGACATATCTATCTGTGAATATTATAGTTTTCATTTTTATCAGAACTTTTTTCTATGTATCTGTATATCATATAAATCAGAGCAAAAATAATTTACACATAAGATATAGTATAGTGGTATAGTTATAGAAACTAAAAATTAATGTGTTATGTACACTCTAAAAAATGGTGCATTACTTTAGTTACGAATCCTAACTTATTTAAGATATACACTTTTAAGTTATTACGTCAGTAGCTAAAATAATGCATTTTAGCAAGTTGTTAAAAATAGCTAATATAAGTTGTTTGAAGTTTTTAAAATATTTTTTAATCTATTTTAAGTTAAAATAGCTATTGTTAATAAATTGCTAAAATGTATTATTTTAGCTACTCATAAGAACTTAAATGTGTATATCTTAAATAAGTTAGTATTCGTAACTAAAGTAATGCACCCAGTGGCGGTCCTACGAATTTTGGGCCCGGGGACAGAAATCTGACAGGGCCCCCTCAATAGATGCGCGAAGCGCCAATAGCCCGCCGCAGGCGCGATTTTTTTTGACCACGTGACTATTTACAGGCAATTCCGAGTATAAATTTAGTATACTTGTCAGTGCAGATAGCTTTAAGATTTTTTTTTTTTATTTATTTTATGATTTTTTTTTATCATTATTTTTTAAAAACAATTAAACTTAATTTAGAATGAAGTAAAAAAAAATAAAAAACGTATACAAAAATTCAAAATGAAAAATAATTTTTTTTAAAATTACTTTGCAGATTTAGGCAAGATTAAGCGCATGCAAAAATATGTTTCCTTCATATTCTCAAAAAGCTAAATTTTAGTTTTTTTTTCTTCTGTTAGAATTATTTTCAAATTTCCAAAACAAAAGTGTTAATCTCTTACAAAAAAAAAAAATGCAAATATTCTATTTGAATAGCCAAAGTTGATCGTCATCATCATTTAAGGAGCAGGGTCAATTTGACGAATACTAACACAAATGGTGAAAATTTAGGAAGATCGAGCTATAGTGTTTATTTATCATTGAACAAATTTTTACCTACGCCAGGCCAATGAGGAAGACTAAAAAAGTTTTCAGGGTAAAATTTTATTTCAAATTCTAAAAGAAAACAGTCCTGAATCAATTTATTTGCAAAATTGTAAATTTTAAGTTCATTATAAAAGCATTTCTATTAAAAAAAAAAAAAAAAAAAAAAAAAATGTTGACACGCAATACCTCTATGAATGCGGGCATAGGAAAAGTTACCGTAACGTCATTTTAAGAATTTAAAAAATTAATTAATAATCAATGAGCTCAAAACTTAGAAATGTCCATATCTAACGACTTAGGAAATTGCCCTCTTTTAGAATAAAAATGCAATAAAATATCACCCTGAAAATTTTTAAGTCTTCATTATAATTCTAGTTCTATAGTAAGTATATAGTTTATTTTACCTTTTTAAATCAGGGTTAAAAATCTTGGTTAAAAATATAAGAAAATACTGAAGAACTAGTAAATTAAGAGATATTGTATTTTATCTGTAGATTTATATAATGCTTTAGTTTTTTTTTTTTTTTTTTTTTTTTAACATTATAAATTTGATTGGATTATTTGTTAGCTAGGAATAATTTTACTAATGAAAATCATTAAATTGGTTCATAAACTTCTCTCTCTCTCTCTCTCTCTTTCTCTCTCTCTCTCTCTCTCTCTCTCTCTCTCTCTCTCTCTCTCTCTCCTTCTTCTTCTTCTTCTTCTTCCTGTCCCTTACGTTTCTTTTCTTTTTTTTTTTATAGATTATTTGAATTTTTTATATGTAGGGCTCGTCACGGGCCCCCCAAACCTAGTGGGCCCGGGGATATCCGCCCCTCAATCCCCCCTGTAGGACCGCCACTGAATGCACCATTTTTTAGAGTGATACTGTAGTACGAACTACGAACTGTATGCACACGATTGTCAAAATAGATTATTAGAGTTATTAATTACCATTCAAATTCAGGACGTATTTTTCTTAGAAGCAAAACATTGTAAAAGTGTACGGCTAGATTTTGAGTGATTAAATTTATTATCAGAGCAGGGAATAAAAGCCCTTTCATCTCTCAGAGTAAAAAATAGTTAAAAATATAAGGGCAATTATCAATCAATTACCTTCGGTTCATTTTTAAAAGATAAAACATGTACTGATATCCCGTATTGCAATTTATTTGGATAGTGTTGGTCCTCTATGTTGCTAAATTTGCATTCTACGTTATAATGAGGGGTGACAGAAAGAAGTTGGAAAATAAATGTATAAAATTAGCACAAATAAAATTAAGACGTGTAAAGATTTTAAGATGAATTTCGGTTCATTATAACTTATGATTATGATAATAGAAGAGAAGACTTGCAAAAGTATAGGTTTAGTGATAAAATAAACAAACTCACAGCTCAACACTCAACAATACTAACAAAGTGCTATCAGACGACTTTGTGTTCCTGTCTCAATTTAACATGCTTTCTAATATAGGGCAATGAAGCAGCTATAACTTGAGTTAAAATTATTTCTCGGAGTTGAAATTTTTACTGTAGCTTACTGAGCCTTAAAGCTTTTGTTTTCCTGGATTTCAAGTCAATATGATAAAAAATAATGTTACCAAATTGATTGAAATCCAGGAAAACAAAAAAGCTTTTAGGCTCAGCAACGCTACAGTAAAAATTTCAGCTCTGAGAAATAATTTTAACACAGAGGTTATAACTGCTTCATTGACCTATAAATTAAGCATGATAAATTGACAGGAACACAAAGTCATCTGCTAGCACCTTGTTAGTATTGTTGAGCTGTGCGTTTGTTTATTTTTTTTTATCACTAATAAACCTACTTTTGCAAGTCTATTAAAAATTAGAATTAGAATTAAAAAATTAAAAAAGTTTATATAAAAAGTTTTGTATAATATTATAGAGCGACCGAATTATAACTTTGAATTCGTGCAACTACAGTACAAACTGAAATACAAAATATTATGTACAATATTCAACTTCCTGTATTAAAAAATCCTGTTATCTCTAATCAGGGGTGTATTCGGGGGGCGGGGGGGGGGGGGGTGTTCAGATCCGAAAAATCATAAGGAAAGGGGGAGGGGATGTTTCATCCGTATATCCATGTTCACTAATAGACTTGAGCTTTGATCCTACTTAGTAATCCTACGCTTCTATGCTTCTAATAAAATTATAAGAATAAAATGTATGAACATGCAGAAACTCTACTTTTTAAATGATCCTGTATTATAGCTCTACGTACAGCTCGGGATTTTTGGTCATGGGGGTAAGTTTCAGGCAGTAGGGGACATTTTTCCTTGATTATAATTTCAATACGTCGTTTATATAATTATACATAGTTTTAATTATTTGTTTCCCTAAGAAGGAAGGATTATTGTTCAAATTGAATTTATATAATATTAATTCGTTTTTGTTGCAACCTTGAGCTTTTTTATTTATAAGTAGTGTATGTACATTTTTTTCTCTCCATGCAGTTAATCCTCTATTTTTATGATTTTTGAAATTAAATAATAATAATAACATACTTTACAGCTTATAAATCTTAAGAAAAAAAAGGAGTTTAAGCAATTAAACGCTATTGAATGTTCACATCGTAGCAATAAATTTAATTGCAAACGCTCGTCATTAAAAAGCAAATTTTCATGCAATTATTATTGCAGTGTAAATAATGCCCGGGAAGTAATTAAAAATAAAACTCGGCACACAACGACTAACTCAAACTGTAAGATACACTGTATACCCCCACGATCGAAATATATTATAATATATATATTTATAAAATATATCCAGAGCTGTGTTGTATATGGGTCATTTAAACATTTTTGAATCCCATATTGTACGAGAGAAGTTTTTATGAAATCACTCTATAATTATATAATTTATGCTATATGATATGCACATGATACTAAAATACTGCCCTATGGTATTGGGTTTTATCATGGCTGTATTCACTCCCGTATATTAAACTTGCGCTTCGACACCATATATGAGCAGAAAATAACACTGAAGAATTATAAGATGGGATAATGCAGGAAAAATGTATTCAATACTGGTGAGCTTATTTATAGGTTAAATTTATAGCTATATGTTTAATTACCTATAAGATAAGAAAAATAATTATACACAAACATAATGTACAGCTCTGACCAAAAGTTCCCGAACGATTTGCATAAAGGCAACCCGCAAATAACTACCCTATATTGTTATCTTTATGCTTTATGAGAAAACGCAGCGGCCGGCCACCGCTGCCCCGTTCGGGAACTTTTGGCCATCGTATGAAAATGTCCAAAAACGATATGTTTGTCTTATGCTGGGCATGTAAAAAAAAAGGCTTAAAAAGTATATTAATATACTGAATATTGTGTCAAATTAGTTCAGTATATTTACTTAAACCCTCTCAAACTGAAAAAAGAAAAAAAATCGGTAAAAATAAAGGCGTAAATAAATACACTGAATACTATAATATGGCACAAAACGTTAAATATTACCCCCTTTTTTATAATTGTTACAAGGGATAAGATATAATATTGACGTACGTATTTATGAGCTCAAGTATGAAGATATATAGCGTGCAAATTTATGGTACCAGCTTATACTCATAATTAACTCAGGTATATATCATGGTATACATTTATATTCGCAGAATATTATTTTTCAATAAATAAATATACAAATAAACAATATATACCTTTACTCTTAATCCCACTCCTATTATAGCGCTAAAATAATTTTAGCCAATTTAGCCAATTATATAAGCCAAAAGAATTAGAAATAAATAATTATACTTATTATTTTTCCCTTATTTATATTAGTATAAGTACTGAACGTACACGTTGTATGCAAATAAATAAATATATAATATATATTTTTAAAAAGCGTATAGGGTGTATGCGGATGACGTCATATTTATTGCGCTTGGAGGCCATACTGGAGTAGTGCATAACATTGCTCAGCATAGGACAAACTTTTCTTAAGCTAATTTTCTTTAGGAAATTGATTAATTTTTTGTTGTTGTTATTTTTCTCACATACTTGATATACTAATTCAACATATTTACAGCATCAATGCTCTCAAAAATATTGCTTAGTATTTTTAAATTGGCAAAAATGATTTGTTGTCCTATGCCACCCATGTTATTGAGTTTTATCCACCATGGCGTCGACTTTAACATGAATGCATAGACCCTATAGGGTCTATGCATTCATGTTAATCAACGCCATGTTGGATAACTCAATAACATGGGTGGCATAGGAAAATAACTCATTTTGCCAGTTTAAAACCACTATGCACTATTTTTGAGAGCATATATTGATGCTGTAAATATGCTGAATTATATATTATAGTATCTCAAGTATGTATGTGAGAAAATAACAATAACAAAAAATGAACCGATTTCCCAAAGAAAATTGACTTAAATGAAGTTTGTCCTATGCTGAGCAATAATACTTCAGTATGGCCTCAAAGCGCAATAATATGACGTCATCAGCATACACCCTATAGGGTACGAGTGCGCATGACGTCATTTCTGAGTGATTTTCGATGCTCTTCTTGAGCAATGAATAACATTGCTCAGCATAGGACAAACCTATAGTTTTTGTCTATTTTCTTTGAAAAATTAGCTATTTTTTGGTCATTATTATTTTTCTTGCATACAGTGGTTGTACCAATTTTGGTGGAGTACCAAGTTTGGTGGAGTTTCAGATTTGAAAAGACTGTTCTCAAAAACTACGTAACTTTGGGTAACAAAAAAAACTTATTGTACTTATGAAAAAGATGTTTGGGAATAAAAATATTTTTATATCAACCGCTTAAATTATTTCGTTACTGAGAAAATTACGAAAATGTGAGACCAATTTTGTTACGCGGAGCCATTGTTGCATTATTAGTAGAAATTTAAAACTGAAGTGCTTTAGATTTTAAGGTATTTCACTTAAAATATTTACAGCACGATGTTCAAATTTGGTGACAGACAAATTAGATACATACTATATGCAATTACTTGGTCAAATACTTGCTCACATTACAGAAACAACTATAAAAAACACATTAAATTTGATCCGCCAAATCAGGTGCACTTCCATAGCCGACACCTAAATTGATTATGCTCCACATTCACCATATTTATAAAGAAATGGAACCGATTTTAAACATTTTATTGCCATAAAATTTTAGTTTGTAAATGTGTTTAGACAAGTATGCATTAAATCAGCAATAATCATAAATTAAATGGCCATAATGTGTCGTTTAAAAAAATGTGTTTTTTATTGTCATATTTTATTTTGCAAAAGTTGACAATTTCACACTAACCAAAAATGGGGCTCCCTACCCCCCAAAGCTAGTACAGTCCACCAAATTTGGTACTTTGGTTAACGATGGTTTTTACGCATTTAAAATTAGTTAGCATTGTTTTTTTTGAAATTTTTTGATATATTTAAAAACTAGAGACTCCAAGCTTTAAATAATGGTGCATAATTTAAGTTAAAGTGATTTAAAATAACAGAGATATTACGATTCTCCTTGAAACCCAACCAAAATTATTGGTACAACCACTGTACTTGAGGTACTAATTCAACCTGTTAACAGCATCAATGTTCTCCAAAAATATAATTGTGAAAGATTTTTAAACTGGCAAAATAAGTCATTTTCCTATACTGGCCCATGTTATTTAGCGCTCACTTATGACGTCGACTTTAACATGAATGAAACCACCCTATATAGCAGGGTCATGTTAGGATATTATAGGCAGTGGCGGTCCTACGAAATTTGGGCCCGGGGACAGAAATCTAATAGGGCCCCCTCAATAGATGCGCGAAGCGCCAATAGCCCGCCGCAGGCGCGATTTTTTTTTTACCACGTGACTATTTACAGGCAATTCCGTGTATAAATTCAGTATACTTGTCAGTGCAGATAGCTTTAAGAAAAAAATAATACTGATATTCTTTTTATTTTATGATTTTTTTTTTATCTTTTTTTTTAAACAATTAAACTTTAAATTAGAATGAAATAAAAAAAAAAAGTGTACAAAAATTCATAATGAAAAATAAATTATTTTTAATTACTTTGCAGATTTAGGTAAGATTAAGAGTATATATAAAAATGTTTCCTTCATATTCTCAAAAAGCTAAATTTTAGTTGTTGTTTTCTTCTTCTGTTAAAATTATTTTCAAATTTCCAAAACAAAAGTGGTTTGTAAGCCCTGGTCTCTTGCAAAAAAAAAAAAAAAAATGCACATATTCTATTTGAATAGCCATAGTTGATCGTCATCATCATCATTTAAGGAGCAGAGGACAGGGTCAATTTGACGAATAAAAATGGTTAAAATTTAGGAAGATCGAGCTATAGGGTTTATTTATCATTGAACATTTTTTTACCTACGCCAGGCCAATGAGAAAGACTAAAAAAGTTTTCAAGTACAAATTTATATTATGCTTTATTTATTTATTTTTTAATTATTTTTTTTATTATAAATTTGTTTGGATAATTTGTTTGCTAGGAATAATTTTATTAATGAAAATCATTTAAATTGGTTCATAAACTTCTCTCTCTCTTCTTCCCGTCCCTTAAGTTTTTTTTTTTTTTTTCTATTTTTTTTTTTTTAGTTTATTTGAATTTTTTGTATGTAGGCCTCATCCCGGGCCCCCCAAACCTAGTGGGCCCGGGGATATCCGCCCCTCAATCCCCCCTGTAGGACCGCCACTGATTATAGGCTATATTACCCTATTTATAGTTTATAGCTATTTATAGTTTTCGAAACACTTTCAAACACATAAAAAAAAAAGAACAATGTAATTTTGTATAGAATTTTTTGCATTTTATTTCGTACATTTATGCTAATTCTTTTCCTATATTTATATGGTATTGATATTATTGTTAATAATTAAATTACCCTCCTTGACAACGATTGTTCAAATTTTGAACCACATGTAGTTCTTCAGTTTAACCTACAGAGAGCGTAAGCTCCCTGAAAAATAAAACTCCTAAATCATACCAACATTGGAATTTTTATCATAAAATAAAGCTACGGATATTTACAAGCTTGCATTTTAGTAATAAATATCCCTATATATAACAGTTCGGTTGGTAATGTGAAGAAGCGATTTTGTAAAAAGGGGCATAAAAAATTTTGATGGGTGCAAAGAGAAAGAGAGATCAGATGTGTGTGTTGGAATTTCCTTTTTTTTTACGATTTAATGAGTGTTCAGTAACATTTTAATAAGCGTTAATATTCATTTGAGTATTTTTATTTTACACAAGATATGTAATGAAAGAAAAGTTCCTGTTTAGTGTTGTAAAAGAGGCTAATCTATCGTGTTGTGTTTTCTTTGGGAGCTACACACTTATCATCATCAGTCGTCAAGCTTCATCGTGGAAGATTTGAGCTCAAGAAACAACATTACCAGATTGTAGGAAGTTCATCGAATGATTTTGTGGTGATATTATGATATCATTTTAATACTTTTGTACTGAAATTACGTCATTGATTAATGTATGATTTAATATCAGAGAAAACGCCCATCACAGCATTTACTGCTGTGTATAAAATGCATTTATTGATGGTTCAGCACAGCTGCATCATACAAACAAAAACTGACCCTAAACATCGAATTTTTTGTGATTGTCTAGAATGACTTAGGATTTGATAACTAACATTTTATGTGTTTGTGTTGTCGAGATAGAGACTTTTTAAATCATCAGACAATCATTTTTTAAATACATACATACTATGAAGTTTTAATGTTATTATTTATCAGACTATTCATTGTTTCTTTTATTTTGTAAAAATAAAAGTTGATATTTCCAAACAAGTACATTGCCATTTAAGGGAGTCCGGATATTTATGTACATTCGGTAAGTTTTCACTGTTTTTCGCTTGTTTACTTTTTAAACTTTATACATACCAAATGATAATTTTTGCATGCCAACCCCCCTAGAAAATATTACCCTCTGGAAACCTGCTTTAAACTGAAATGTATTTCCAGTCATATGTACATTTTATATATATATTTTTTTCGGAATATGTATAAAATCTACATACATAATATCCCATACCCCATTTTTTTTCTTTACTAACATATATTGTCAATTCTAACAAAGGCGTAATTGTACCATCATGTATGCAGTCTACTGGTATGTACAAAATCTGAGGTGCTGTATTATATAATGTACCATATATCATACACACAGTACATACATACATTAAATAATAAGGGATATATGTACATATTACTCCACGTGACCAAAAAATCATGTCTAGACAGAGAGCAATCACCAGGAAATAGGGCAACTTTTTAAATTTTATTATTATTACCTCCCCCCCCCCCCAATAAGTCACTGACCCTTAAAAGCCACCCTCTTTAAAACAAATCTTATAATATATGTCGTAATAATAATAATAGATGCCGCGTTAGGTAAAAAGAAATCCCTGCTATGTATAGGAAGCAAATCATATAGACTGATGCGGTTACATCTTTCAGGGAACTTAAATAAGCACGGTCAAATTCTAAGAAAGAATCCGACCTTAATTGATTAATTAGTGTCAATTACTATATAGCTATGTATGAAATTGTATTCTGACAAGATTTATTGAGATCAACAGTCAGGTAAAAGACCTGCTTACATATTATGATGTATGAAGGTAGGTCTTCTCTTGGTGGTTTGTGATCATAGCATGGCGCAGTGAAAACTTTGAAACTCGATACATTTTGCAAGATACGTGATAGCGTATATACATATCACATTTCTTTAAAACATTAAATTCCTAAAATAATACGTACGACTACGTCATTGATGAAGCACTATATATATAAATTTAATTTTTAAACGTAGTTAATTACCAGACAATTTTAAGAAAGTAATTTAATATTTTGTGTTCTATTTTACCTCCCGGAGATATTTAAAGTTATATATTATGTGTATATGAATTCGTTGAAGTATTTTTACAGATTCAGAATACATACCGGTAGTAGACTATTGTATCATAAACATTATTTATTTTTGTATATTAATAAACATATGGTACGCTACTTGGAACTGTGCTGAGTGGAAAATTCTCATTTTATAAAATAAACAAAATACCAAAAATTTATATGTACAGTCAACCGGGGTGATTTTGAACGCCCGGGGTGACTTTTTGAACACCCATTTATCTCTACTTTGGGCACTCATTTCAAAATTTTGAAAGGTGTCATTAAGATCAAAAACAAATTTGAAAAATAGTAAGATTCTTCAAATTTCTAAAATGAGGCCCCAAGACAGAGATAATTGGATGTTCAAAGTCACCCCGGGCGTTCAAAGTCACCCCGGTTGACTGTACTGTGGTAATATTTTTGTCTATGGTCTATAATTATATACAGTATTATTTCATTTCAATAAATTAATCTACTCTGGTAGATAACAAAAGCACAGTATTCAATAAATTTTACATTTTAATGGCAATAAGTGTAGCAACGAGGAAGGTAAATTGATTTTTTCTTCTTTTTTTTTTTTTTTCTTCAGTTTATGATATTTTTGAAAAGAGCTTTAAAAAAATTTGAGGCGTTATTTTTTCTTAGGACGATTGGAGCCTGTGAAATATTATTAATTAATTTTTGAAAATCGGCCTAGAAAGCCTGTGATGTCATCAGTCCACTTTTTTCTCGGCAAATACTATAATCGTTCGAGGTTCAGTAACCAGTTTAATGAAATCAGCTCGTCCTCAGGATTTCAAAAAACTGGCTACTGAAACTTCTACGGTCAATACTTTCCGAAATAAATGCCCGATTGATGACGTCACAGGCTTTTTAGGTAGATTTTCAAAAATTAATTAAAAAGACTTCCCATGTTCCAATGAAAAAATAGCGCCTCAAAATTTTTTAACGCTCTTTTCAAAAATATCATAAAAAGTGGGGGTTAAAAAGAATTCACCTTCCTCATTCAGATATCTTCAGTATGATATACAGTACTGTTATACATAATATATTATATAAAGCATTATGTAACGGGGTAATATAGTATACTAATTTATTTTCTCTTTATTATTTTAGTTTTAAATTCAAATGGTAATTAAGTAAAGAAAGTGATAAATTACAGTGAAATAAAACTCCCAAATAATGTAATTAAAATAATAATAATACTTAAAAAAAGCGATACGAAAACCCGTTGTTATATATTTTGTTAGCAATAACAAAAGTTACATATTTTTGTGTCTATGTATGTGTAAATTACTGTACCACGACAATAAAACACGCTAATGAAACTACAGGAGTTGATGTACCTACGTTACGTTAAGGGAGGGTATACTGTATACCTAATTACATTATTTCGGTGTCATATATGTATATATATATACCTACAAATTTGATGTCATAGTATATAAAAATCTGTAATTTTCTGCGTGTTCATTGCATTAGTAATTCAGTTTTATGAGAGAATATAATGAAGTTGTTAAAATATTATGATTGTAATGTAAATTAATTAGCATCAAGTTTATTACATTTTTCAAGTTACGTTGAATTATTGAACTTAATTTTTGCATACAATACAATGATTCAGTTTACAAACAGTTTGCATCATTGGCTCACAAACGCCTATTGCTTATCTGTCATATCACAAATAATGATGTTATCTTATGACTGTGGTCTATGATCATTTTATTTATCAAGACCACAATGGGATTGTACCATTCGGTAGCAAAGTCATTAGTGATGCAATAAGTATGATGAATAATTATTATTCATTATATGCAATGAGTTAATGTACAGGATTACTTTTGTATGGTGATTGTGTAAGGTTATAAAAATAGAGACGAGTAATAAACGTAAGCTTTTTTTTTTTTTTTTTCTATTCGTATTTTTTCCTGGAGTGCTAATTTGAGAAATATTACGCATCTCGATTGTAATGTTCTAAAAAAAACGTAAAGAAGGCAAGGCTCTGGCTCATGGAAAAGGTATTTCAAACTTAATATCTATTTATTATTGAAATCTAACAGAGCAAACAATGACGGATGGAGTTTTATATTATATATCAAACTTTTTTCTGTTTTATTAAACTATATAATGCTGTTCGTGAACCCTGTTTTCTGCTACTAAAATGACAATCAACTGTGATTATTCAAAAAAAAAAAATTTGTAGCGGATTTTGTACAAATATGTACGGATTTTTTTTTGTAGCTAGAAAACAGGGTTTACGAACAACACTAATAAGTAAATAAGTTACTCCATTAATTATAGATGCCAATTTCGTGTAAATATATATATATATATATATATATATATATATATATATATATATATATATATATATATTTTAAACGCTAAAATTTAATGAGAATTCTGAAATTTCTCTACAAAATATGATTGACGACTTTACTTCTCGTTTGTCGTGAAATTTAAAGTTTACAGCGCAAACACACACTGTCATAAAGTGCAACATATTGTGAAAGTTGCTGTTAGCACTTGGAAACTGCTGCTTCATAAACTTCGAACACATCGACTCAACTTTTTTACTACCAGATATCGATGTTTGAAAACTTGAAAACTATGTTTTTTGGAACTATATTGTTTATATTGTACACTTACTTTAGGTGCTAGCAATTCCATAAAACTATTTAGTTTCTTTGTCCTCTATTTTAACCAAATCATAATTTACCCATGTAAAATTAGCAGTATACTATGTTATGTTACAACTAATGTAATAACCAGTAACAACCTTGTATAATTATAAAAATAATATAATAATATAATATGGCAGAAAAAATCGGTAATTTTAAAAATTTAGTTTTTATATCCTTTGTTGAAAATCTTTTTACTGTGCACACATCAGGCGTAAAAATATATTTTATTTCTGCGATAGCAGTTTTATTAATCTAAATTTTCTGATTATGTATTAAAAAAAATTTATAGCTGATTTCACTAGATAAATAAAACCATAAATTATTATTATTAGTTGATTTTAATTATATACATACACGTTTATAATGGTAATACATTATGAAATTCGTTTCAACGAGGAATTTTATGTATATATTTAGTTTATAATAATATTTTATTATTTCCACTACATGTACTGTACCTATATATATAATACTGTACCCATAGTATATATTTTGGCTTATTGGATTTGTAATTTTTAATTAATATATGTCACCCAGTTGTGACAATTGACAATGATTTATCGCTATAACATGTCACTGATTTATTTCCCATATAGATTTGCCATTAATTACATCTGGCAATATAGAGTTGGACTGGACCATATGTGTTGTGTGTGTGTTTGGATGCGGGTGTTATGTTGCGGGGCGTGATACAATTTTAAACACGGTCTACTGCTGTATTTAAATAACATTGATGATATAGCCTGCCTGATGCAGTACATATAGTGTAAAACAAACTTCGCTTTTCATGTATTATAGGAAATAAATAATAATATATGCTAGGGCAGAGGGGGGGGGGGGGGGTTACGGTGTGTTAGTCAAAGTACAGTATTTTTGAATGAACATGTGGGCTAATTTGATTTATAACCATGCATCAACGTAAAAATTTAGACTTTACGTCACAATTTGAAAAGGGGTTATTGAAACTGCTGTTCAATTTTTTATTCATTTGTTTTATAAGTCTACGTATGTGTAGGGGTAGGATTTTTTTTTAAATAATGTAAATTAGTTAAGTTTTATTCAAATTTACATCTTTGAAATAACATGCAGAAACATGGGACAGAACAGGGTGAGGTAACATTGACAGCTTGGATGTGGTACAGATTCTGACATGGAAATCTTCATGAAGAATGGAAATTTCATGTAGTACTGTATAATATGTGTATTTTATTTATACACATAATCGGCTTCAATTAATGCATGTCTTCAACCACAGTACTTTCCATAAAGAATACTTATAATAAAATAAAAGTAGTATACATAAAAGAAAATTAAATGTCAAAGTATTTTAAAAGCAGACAATGCATTTCATTTTAATCGCATTGTAACAGAAATTTTATCCTGCTGCAGTTAAGTTATATTTCATTATTATTTAAAATTATTTTACCACAATAAAATATCAATAGATTTATTAACAAACCCTGTCACTTTAATTAATGTTTTACAGTATACCATCAATAAATTCTAATGTATAGTAAAAACATAGCTTTGTTTATTATTAATAAAATAAATATTGAAAATGAATTAAACATATATTAATATATATTAAAAGTATACCTAATTATAAATTTACTCTGTAACAGATTTAAATGTTTTTTTTTTTATTATTATTATTATTTTTATGGTTCGGAGATTGTTGTAAAATTTAACATGAGTATGGGTATAATATGATTTTTAGTGCTTATACATAAATTACGGTATCTACAGTATATAACAAAGTTTTTGACTATAAACTGATTATTGAGTGTGTAGGAATAATAATACTTGGTATTTACAAACTGGTTTGTGTATATTGTTATAATCTCAGTGCAAATTAATATGATCTTATACATAAATTATTCTCTCATTACGCCAGATGTACGTACATTATCTTACACGATGTTGCATCATTCAAACTCTCAGTATATAAAAAAACAAAACATGGATTTACCCTGCAACTTTGTGATGTTCAATTTTTTTTTCTCTTTCCGTATTTGATGATGGTCCTTGATTACGTCACTAATTTTACCTTGTGAAAATATCAAATATTAAATTCGTAAGCAGGAAAAATAAAATCATGTATTTACAATTTAAATACATAATTTTACGTTACTTTATACAACAAGATTAAACCGCTTTTTGTAATGAAAGGTTATTCGTTTATATATGAAAAATGACGTCATAAAAGAGTCGCGTATAAAATTCTTGATTTTAATTTAATTTTGAATATCAATTCGATTATATTTGTAATGGTTTAGTGGCAATAAAATAATAAAATCAATTTCAATCATTAAAATACAAGTAAAAAGTTTTGGTAATTTATTTTATTTTTATTATATTATTAAAATGTGAAAATAAAATAATCAAAAATGTAATTAAATGTAAAATAATTTGTAGATATTATAATTAATTAAATGTAAAGCAATTCAGTATAATATTACTTTGAGACTTGATATTCTCGTTTTGTTGTGGTTTTTGTATTATATCTTTTGACAGACTTTAATCCCATGCTGTATAGTACGGTAGCTAAACTATAATAATAATATACCTATACTGACTATAATATAGCATACGTTCATTATCTTAGTTATAAGTTTTGCTGCTGCTATGCTAATATCAAGGTACATATTATAGCTAGGAGCGTCTCTTGGGCATGGTGCTCTCTCTCTCTCTCTCTCTCTCTCTCTCTCTCTCTCTCTCTCTCTCTCTCTGTTCGTACCAAGTGGGCGCACTATACTCTATGAGAAGAGTGGGCGGCTTAACCAGTAAAGCGATAATGAAAGAAAAGAAAAAAGACGACGACGACGACGTAAAAGAAGAAGAAGAAGAAGAAGAAGAAGAAAAGATGCTAAAGCTCTGCTGTAGGAGCACATTCGAGCTTACTCGAGTTCTTGGTGTTTACTTTTGCTTTGCTGCTTACTTGTCTGTTCTGTCTGTCTTTTTCATACTCACAATACAAGGTCAGCCACTTACGTATAAATACTCACACAACTTGTAATTCCAGATCCACCAAAGAGACGTTAAATCGTCGTACAAAATTTCACATTATTATACCTTGAACTCAAAATAAATTTCCGCCTTGTCGTATACGTATTTTAACTAACACACACTGTAAAATTTAGTTTCATAAACTTATTTAATATCCTTTAATATTATGATTGTATTTTCATATACTTCATTGACGTTTCATTAACAAAGAATTATTAATTTTATCCTTATACAGTGATTGCAAAATTAATAACTAATAACCATATAAAGAAAATGTAATTGAGTTTCATAGACTCAATCGTGTACCATTTGTAATGATTATTTTTACAAAAGAGTTGTTACTTGCGCGCCTGCAGCTATGATAGTTATGCAACTGTTTAAGCACAGCTTACTACACAACACACAATCGTTTAACTTTCCAGGCACTTCAGGGTTTTATGTTATTCGTTTGAAATTAAAACCGTATACCAACTGAAATTATACTTTGAGAGAAAATGAGTTAGTTTAAAAGTTAATAATATGCGGCCTCTCTTGGATATTGGTTGTATATCTAGAGTTGTAATATAATAATGTCGTCTTTGCAGTTGTTTTCTTTCATGTTCGCTATGTTTATTAAATTATCCAATCAATTTATCTTTATTTATTCTGTCCTTTTATATTATCATTTTAAAAAACATTGTGGATTTTTTTCATTTAGTGGTAAAATAAAATTCTAAAGCTTTAAAAAAAAAATACTAATTTTATTTGAATGATGAACATACTTAATATAATCTCTAATATTTATTACCAGAAGTTATATAATTCCACTCCAATTTATTGCCTGTTTTCTTTCCAAATTTCTTGCCTTTACTTTATATACGATATTTCACCCCTTCCCCCTACTTAATCTAGTAGAAAAATATTGAACTCCATCAACTATCGGTAAACGCCCTTATCATTTATAAAAGTAGCTATGAATAAAACTGATATTATGATGATTTAAAACTGATGAGTATAATGTCATTCATTTAAATAGGCGTGGTTCTCTTCAAATACTTGCCATTGTCTCATTATAAAGATAACCTTAGCATGGTGCTATGTCAGAAGTTGGCCTCTAGACACTTCATTATTTAATATTGATTACTGCACGCGTGCAAAGTTATAACTTTAGGTCAATTTACGTTACCTGTAACACCATAACTCTTACCCTCTCACTTTCATTTTTCTTCTTCTTCTCCTTGCTTCTCCCTACAACTCATACTTAGCAAAGACAAAAAAAGAAAAAGAGAGAGAGAAAAAAAAACTTTTTTTCTTGTTCTTTAATAGAAGCAGTACCGTAAGCACATTATAATCAATTAAATTATTGTTAATTCAAAAAAGAAAAAGAAATACTCCGCTTTTATATTAGCTTAATATAATATTATTATATTTTCTTGAATTTTTTTCCGGTTTTTCTTTATTAAATATAATCATATTAATCATGCTTTAAATATATATGGGAAAAAGTTTTTGCTTGTTAGGCATTTTGCGACTTTTTTTAATAAGTCTTTATAACTCGTGGTATAAAAAGTAGATCGATCGTTACTCGTTTTATAGTTTGCGGTAATTTATTTATATATAATAATATATATATATAATAATATATATATATATATATATATATATATATATATATATATATATATATATATATATATATATATATATATATATATATATATATATAATACTTTCACAAAGTTAAAGTTCTAAAATTATAAGTAATTATCAACGTATACGTAATATTTTATGTAATTTATCCGTAATCACGCATGCATTCTCCCTGCATTAAGCTTGACTACGGGTGATTATAATACATGTTTTGCGGTGGCAAGTTTAATTTACTGAGTGTACCACACATTACACCGGGTAATAATGAATGTAATTAGTTGTGAAATATATTATACGTTGTGAGTGTATGTGTGCGAGCCGCACACAAAGAAAAAAATGTGCGTATTAATGAGACTTTGCCTCATCCGCATTTTTATACACTCCGCTTTTGTTTTATTTTTCATTAAAACAACGATGTTTTATTTTTGGTCACCACTTTCTACTAAAAAATAATTAAATATTTGTTTCATAACGTGGATGGAATATTTCAAAAAAAAAAAAAAAAAAAAAAAAAAACTTTTTTCCATTAAAAAAATGTTACTAACAAGCTGTGACGTTATAAGCGAGTTAAAATAAAAATTATCCAGCTCCTTCTTACTTTTATTGTTGACGTATAATTAAAATTGAATGTTGTATAAGATAAGTTGGTGATCGTGAAACAAAACTTTATAAACAATTAAGGCAGCAGACATGAAGCTCTAATGCAAAATTTAACAATTATTGGTTGAAGCACTGTGACGGAAATGAAATACCAAGATACTGTTACGAAAGAAAATAAATACAAAAATATTGAAATATATTCTCATATGTGTGCGTGTGTGTATATATAATTATATTACAGTCTTTAATTGGATTTTATTAGGTTTAAATATAATAAATCAAACTGCAAAATGAAAAAAGAAAACAAAAAGGCTTTAAATATTGTATTTTTATTTTTATATAATCTTTTTGTAGTGATATTTTTTTTCCATATAATATATAAAACGCCTATAAACTGAAGAATTTGCTTTTTTTTTTTTTTTTTTTTTTTTTTTTTTTTTTTTTTTTTTTTTTTTTTTTTTTTTTTCAATTTTGATATTCATCAATCTCATCATTGTAAAATAAAGAGAAAATGAACTTAAAATGAAATGAGCGAATAAATATTAAATTAAAAGTAAAAGATCTCACAGAGTTATTTGTTTTACGAAAAGAATTGAGAGTTCCATACTTGAAGTGTCTGGCAAACTTTAAACTTTTAGCAAGGAACTTCAAGTATAAAGAAAAAAGAAGAGCACCAGTTTTTTAACTTCATGATGAAAGAAAAAAAAAAAAAAAAAAAAAAAAAGTCGTGGCAAACTGAAAAATATAAACTTGAAGCTGCGATATCTGGGTTTCGATCTATACAAAGATGCCAAGCTGCTAGGCACTTTTTTCCCTTATATTATATAATATCCCATATATAGTAGGCTTAAAGAAGAGCCATTCAATGTATTTGGTATATTATACTATTTTTTTATACTTGAGTGTTTTGTGGGTGTGAAAAGAGGGAGGATATTTTGATCCCCTACTTCATACCTTATTCTTTATGTAATGTGACACGTAAAATATAAATACTGTGTAACACAACATAAATATATCTAGAGCTTTATACTTCTTACTTTAGGGTGCATGAAAGAAAATATAAAGACACGTCGGGTTTCTTAATACCTTGTACAGCTCGTACTTATGCGTGTGTGCTCAACAATCTTATCTCAAGTCTAGTGTGAATGTTTGAATTGCCTCACTTTTCGAGTAAACAATCAAATTTAGCCTCAAGTTGGAGCTTAAACATTTTTATTCACACCTCAACTGCAATATTATACGCATTATGAAATGATACTTATATAAATATAACCTTTTTTTACTGCTTTTTTTGTAGATGCTAAAAAATTAACTACTTTTTTTTTCTTAAATTTGTATTCAGTGTTGGTACTCTGTTATGAGATTTTTTTCCCTTTTTTCAGGAGTGTAAGAAAGGATTTATTTTTTATATGAATAGTGTGGAGAACGAAGAGATAAAGTCAAAAAGTTCATTAATAAATGACACATTATAACTTACATTTATTTTTAATGAATGTTGGAAAAAAAAAAGTTGAAGAGAAACAGAGAGAAAAAAATGACTAAGATTTTTTTTTTTTTTTTGCTATGTTTTGTAGGAAAGTTAAAAACGTGTGCGACACTCACTATACGTTAATTCATTACCGACATTTTATATTACCTGATCTGAAGCGATCTCATTAAATGATTTCGATAAAATAATGGAAAATTTCTTCTTTCAATGCCCTTAACTGAATAAATCTTACTTATAAAAATAAAATGTATAATAAAATGATTTTCTTTTTATAATTTAGTTAAACTTGGTATTATATGAGGGTTTCGATAACAAAGTTAAATATTTAAAGGTCATTGAACGAGATATATGTGTACATATATGACACTAGAATTTTTAAATAATGACGTCCATAAACTGCCTCGAGAGAGAAACTTCAGCTTCCATTAAAAAAAATATATATATATATTTAAACAGCAAAGTAAAATACACAGTTATTGGGATATTTATTTATTTACTTATATTTTCATCTTATAAAAATGTTTTTTCTTGACAACGAGTGTGATATTTGTTTACCACTAAATTTTCAAAAAGGTTGCTTTTTTACAATAATGTAATAAATACGTGAGAAAGACTTGTTGGATTTGAAAGATGTAGTAGAGATGAAAAGAGGAAAAATAAAGTTTTTTTTTTCAAAAGCTTGAAGGGGAGATTTAAAATTGCTTTTGATTGTATATTGAACAAGAGAAGAAGGAGGGTTGTTCATGTCTTTTCTCTGCTCCAATGATTTTTACGATCTGACTGGACTTTATTTTATTTTTCAATATTATTCTTTATATGCAGAGAAAAAAATAGAATGATATTGAGCTATATATTACGCTGTTCGTTACCCGTGATTTGAGTTTATAGAAAAGAGGGAGGGCTTGGTCAATCAGTCTTGAGTCTTGGGTCTTGGCTGGGTACTAGTGAGTAGAGAGTGAAGGTGTGTTGCACCTGCTCAGGGCCAGGTCACGTGACGTATTGCAGCTGCTCCAGCTGCTTCCTCTCCTCTCACATCTTTACTGCCGCCGCCGCGGTGCGTGCCGCCTTTCTGCGGTACCGCGAGTGAGGTGCCGCGTGCTTGCTTGATTGCTTGCTTCGAGTGTTGCAATCAGCGTGTCACTCTGGTGCACATGCCGCTAATTACGTTTCTCCCTCGATTCCAAGCATATACTACACACCATTTTACATCTCCGCAAGTCTGTCGTCACTTCTTCATGGTCCAGGGCGGAAGATGTGTGTAGACTAGGGGTGCTGCAGGGACTAGATTACTGGCTTGGGCTGGAAATAGTTGTTTTATTATTATTATTATTTTTTAATATAAATTTTAAATACTTGTTTTTTAATCTTGACCACTTTGCTGAGTAATATACGAAAATGTAAACTCGTGAATCCAAAAATACATAACTACAAAAAAAAAAAAAAAAATTATAAACATATATGTCATTAAAATTTCAAGTTCACTGTTCATATTTTTAAAATGTTTTTTCGTATTTATTTTTTTATTATTTTGTGACATACAAGTTTCTGTAACTGAGAATTATTCAAATGAGTTTTTTTTAGTAAAATCATGTAGATACTCTGTTATCAAAATATTGCTGATGATAAATGAAAGAAAAGAACCCTTGTTCTTATACTGGAGTATATTGAATTAAAATAATAATATTATTAATAATTAATAAAATAATTTTTAAAAATGCAGGAACCAGGTGAGGGCCTTACTATAGTGAAGGGATGTATTTTTCTAAGTCTGCAGTAAGGACTGACGAAGGCGCACACTCACGCTTATATAACTCCTTACACTTACAGTTAGAGTCTTGTGCCGAAAGCTATTCAATGTGTACTTTATTATCTAGAGTTAGGATTGATTTTTTTTTTTTTTTGCCGAACAATAGAGCATCTCTCTTCACAGTGGTCCTTGCTGGGGTTTCTCCAAATTCTTTCTTATATGACTGAACTCTTGCGAAAAAAAAAAAAAAACTTGCAACAATGCCTAATTATTAACGTCAAATAAGAAACTACCACAAGTAGTGGTAACAGATGATTAAAATAATAATCAAAACGGTAGTAATTTAAAAATGTAAGCTTTTAAATTTAATAACAAACATAGTTTGAATTTTTGTACATGCGAAATGAAACCAAATGCAGTTAAATTTTAGAATCTTGTCTCATTATATTATTTATGAAATTTTATAGAAAACAACCACTCTTCTCTAAAAGGCATTTATTCTTTATAGTCACTGCCGTGCCCCCCCCCCCCCCCCCCTTCCCCCTTTATCGACATTTCGATTTTTATTGGAAAGTTAAATGGTTAGTAAGTATCTCTTTATTGGATGTCTAACTCTATACATGTATGTTGAAAATTCAATTATAAAAAAGAAGAGAACCTCTGTTTTCAAATATATAAAACAATATATAGCTAGAATTTTTTCAATAAAAAAATATAATAAATTATACAGAAAATAACAATAAAAAAAGATAATTTTTTAAAAAGGTCATAAATAAAATCATAAAATAAATTAGTTGATTTTTTTCATCATTCTTTGTGCAAATAAAATTATATAGATTGTTGAGCGAGAGAGATAGAGCACCTGCCCGTTGTGTGCATGTTTAACATAGGCAGACGTGCGGTTGGTTGTGGGGCCCACGCGTCATCGAAGAGAACACATAGCCCGGAGCAATATCAAAGCGAAAGCAAGGGATGCCGAGAATCTATAGCAGCCTCTAAATAGGAGCTATTGTGGCTTTCCTGCTTCTCGTGGGGGTTTGATAGAGGGTGCTCTGGCCAAACATCTGCCACCACCACCATCACCGTAGAGAGAGACGTTCTCGTTGTGGTTACATCACAACTAACCAATCTCTCAAACATTTGCACTTTTCACTGGGATGTGTACCCTCTGCTAGCTCAGCTATAGTACCTCGACCAATGTAGAGCGTGGAGAACGCACGGTGAATAATAACCCTGGAAGATAAGCACCATGTATCCGGAGGAATGTAATTTACCGCAGCAGTACTTCCTAATATGGGTTTACTATTGGGGGAGGATAAATCATCACATGATCGAGTGAGTACTTCATTTAAAAAGTTTGAAAACGTGCGTTTTTTTTTTTTTTTTTTTTTTTCATTCAGTTTTTATAAGTTTGTCTTTAAAATTAGTATTTTATAGAACACGCTTTAACCATTCATTTTTTCTATTTACAAAAGTTTCGAATAATTTATTAATTTCAACTAATTAATGGGTAAACATTGAATATTCGATGATATTCAATATTTGAACACATGGCAAACTTCATGTGTCCATGTCCATGCACAGAAATTTACTATACATCTCGTTCTCGTATCATTATTCATTTAGATATTGCTGATTTAATTGCATTGACTGCATTTCAAAATTTTGGCTCATTTTAATTTTTAATAAATTTTATATGAACGTGGATATGATATATTTGGGGAGGGGGGGGGGGGGGGGAAGAAGTTGTAAGACTGAAATATATAAATTATTTTTTATACAATATATATGTTAATTTTTTCCGCAATGAAAAGAAATAAATAATAGGTGATTTACAAAAAGCTTTTAAGTTTTTAAAATATTTTAAATACAGTATAGAACAAAGAGAAAACTATTATGTATTCATTTGACTTTGTGATAACCCCTAAGACAATGAAAGTAGTTTTTGTTAAAAAGTTATTTTGAACTGTAAGGTACTTCATTTATACACGACGGGAAGTTTTGAGCGCGTTTTCTCTCACTCTCTCATTGTGTTGACGATCAGATTGTGTGATAATTGCGATAATGAGTTTGGTCGAGTGCGCACTTGGCTGCCGGAGTGCGTGAAAGCAAAGCAAAGCAACACAGTCGACTTCAGCTTTTGCTTGCATTGCAGTACTGCAGACATAACACATGAAGGGCAATACACAGTCAAGCAGCTTGCGAGCAACTTGAGCGCTCGGCTAAGCCAGAGTTGTTATTCATGGTGGGTTTGTTTCGCTTGCTGGATACCCCACGTAACTTTGCGCCCACATTAACATCACACCACTGCCGTTTTCTATAACACTTATTTGCATAATATCAGAGATCGACGTGTCAACATTTATAAACTTTTTTTTTTATCCCGTAAGAACACATGAACGTATTTAAGGAAATAAAATTAATTATCAAATTTTTAGTATCGTAATCCATATATCATAATACGCATTAAATCTCTATGTTACACTTGCAAAATAAATTATATTTTATTTCTTAAGTTGCCTTGGTAATATAAAGTATATTATGGACGACATGAACGTATGTTTAAATATGCACTTCAAACATATATCTCAATAAAAAAGTTAACATTTGTTGTATTAAGTTCTTCAGATATATTATGTCAATAGTATATTGGAGGGTAGCTGCAACAAGTGACCCCGAGACAAAAGTAAATAAGAAAAGTGTTGTAAAGGTAAACAATAATGTGTACGCTCGCTGTGCACTGCGTGAGGTCAGGTGCGTGAGTGCTGCATGCAATCCTAACGTAACAACTAACAAGTGATTGCTTTTTCCTATCATGTTACCCCGCGAGCCGTGCGCGCTATACGTTGTTAGGTGTGTCCCTTCCACATCGAAATTTTAATAAATTATTATTGTAGTGTTTGCCCACATACACTTCTCAAATCCTACACTTACTATATGTATGTACTAACAGCATTATTAGTATAAAAAAAAAGTTTTGCAATAATTTATTTGCTATAATATTATACTGTTGTTTAGTATTAATGTAGTCTTGTGTATTAAAAGTCTATTTAAATATAGTGTTTGTAATGTGTAATTAAATGTGATTTTTAATCATAAGGATTCACAGATAGTAATTTTTGGTGTAAATTATTGCTAATGTTTCTTTTCCTTGTATTAATGTGTATGCTGGGGCAGCTATGGGGTGCTATTCTGATAAAGTGAACTTCTGTATATCGCAAGCTAATGTCTCATGTTTTTGTTTAGTGGTGTTTTTCATCGTATAAATATAATAATACTTTCTTCCTATCATGAGCATTAGTTATTGCATGCGCTTATCTCTTGCATGTTTTTAGGAACTTTTTTGCTCGTTTTTTTTTTTAAATTTTGTTGTTGTTTTGTGCACTTAATGTAATTATATTTCTCCCATAATTAGCGAATTAAAGTGCGCTAAATTCATTTAACGTTACTTATTTCTTTGTGATAAAGAGCTGAATAATGGGCTATATTCAATACTAATTTTTTTATAAATTGTGAAGAATCACTAATTGCAGCCGACTGTTTGGCCAGCATATACATAATTGTAGATTAATATATAAATTATTTTGTTAGATACTAATGTATGTAATGGATTCAGCCTTTTGATCTGTGTCCCCTGGAGTTCTAATGACACTGTCACTTTTTCCCTTTGGGATATTGTTGTACATATAACATTATATATTATTATTTTGTAATTAAACGCGATAGCTGAATAATAGCTTTGGACTAGATTGTTTCAAGTACAGTAACAAGAAAAATAAATCCTCTTCTAATAATTTTCTGCATTAAAATAAAAATATAGAACACAAACAATTTAATATGATGCTGGTAATAATATAGGCTAATTTACCGACTACTTAATCTAAAGCATCTTGTAAATGGAATTGTAGCATTATATAACCTAAAAAAAAAATAATAATAATAAATAAATAAAAATAAAAAGTAAAAAAAAAAAATAAATAAATAAACGAAAACGAAAATAACGAAATCTTCTTTTTTTGTTTGTTTCAGAGTCACAATGTGTCCACTGAGGTAGCAAGTAAGCAACACTTGACAATGACTTCGAGTACACACATGTCAAGGAGGTGGCCCCACGTGTCATGGTACCTCATATTGTCCCTCCTACTCCTACTCCTACCCCAAACCCTGGCTGTATGTCCCAATGGCTGTTCGTGTGATGACAACACACTTGTAGTGTCGTGTGTTGAAGCCAAATTTGATGTTATTCCTATCACACTCAACCCCTCAATACAACGCCTAATTCTGCGCTACAATCGGATCAGATCTGTTGATGCAAGCTTTCAGTTTTACGGAGAATTAAGATTTGTGGATTTATCTTATAATCATTTAGTTTCTATCCCTCAAAGTAGTTTTGAAGCACAGAAAAAATTAAATGAATTACATTTAACAAGAAATAAAATTTCATCTGTTAATAATTCAACGTTTTTAGGTTTACGCCAACTTACAGTCCTAAATCTAAGAGGCAATTTCTTAGAAGAATTAGGACCTAAATTATTTCAAAATTTAGTCAATTTGGAAGAATTAGATTTAGGTGAAAACAGGTTATCAAAATTAAACATTCATTGTTTTTCTGGATTGTCCAAATTGCGTGTGCTATATATTGATGATAATCAATTAATGTCAGTGCCCACTCCTTCATTAATGGAGCTGTCCAGTTTGGCTGAATTAAGAGTGGGTCTCAATGCATTCAGCTCACTTCCTGACGATATCTTCCGCGGCTTGTCCAAGCTTTCCATCTTGGATGTAAGCAGCTCTAATTTAGCCAACATCAGTGAGAATGCATTCCATGGTCTCACAACCCTCCGATCTCTCAACCTTGCAGACAACAGATTCAAAGTCATTCCTACAAGAGCACTTGCCACGCTAACAAGATTGGAAGATTTAAAAATTGGCCAAAATTTATTTTCCGCACTTCGTCATGGTGATTTTACTGGATTATATAATTTAAAGTCATTAGAAGTTAAAGGAGCACCTAATTTAGAGAAAATTGAAGCTGGAAGTCTATCAGAAAATAGAAACTTGGAATCCCTTTCTTTCATAGGCAATAAAAAGTTCTCTGAGATTGAAACTGGGGCCCTGACAGGATTGCCTAAGTTGAAGACGTTAGTTTTGAGAGACAACGCGTTCCATACATTCTCTGAGTCCATGGTAAACTGGGCGGAGATGAGAAGGGTTGATGTCTCAGAGAATCCTCTTGAGTGCACATGCCAAGTTTTGTGGCTGCGTAACTTGCTGTTGAACAGAGAGGAGCCTGCCCTGGCTGCCTCGGATCCTGAGCTGAGTACCAGGGGCGCAACCCATCATCCTGCAACCCAGGTGCTATGTAGTTCTCCTGCAACTCTCAAGGACAAGTCCCTGAGAGCACTCAGCAATGAGGATTTAGGATGTGCCACCAGCGACGCAAGAACACAGGTATTCATCACTTCATCACCTTATCAGTTTTATTATTTAGTTGTCTTTGTTTGTTTCAAAACTAAAGACAGCACTTTATATATCAATAAAGCAAAATGTCAACATATAACATATTTTTAATATAATAAAAATTATAAAAATTATTGCATTCAATACAATGCCGTCCCTTTTAGAAATAGCATTTGTTCACATTTCAGTTTTTACTGTTGTTCCTGTTCCTGTTTAATTATTTATGCAATGTCTGCAGGCTGCTCTGGTGGTGTGCCTGGTTGTATTGTTGCTGATCATCATTGCTGGACTCGCTCTAACGCTAAGGTTTAGGAGAAGAGTACGTGATGCCCTTAAAGATCCTCCTCGGTGGTTCCCTTCGCGATCAGCATCAGGTGCTGCTATAGCAAGGAAGGAACATGAGTACCAGAAGGTAAATTTTCACATTTATTCTTTTAAGTAAGTTCTTTTTAAAATATGAAAATATGTTTTATCTTTGATTTATTCATATATTCATTTGTTATAAATGTTTGAATAGCTATAAAGATTAAAAGAAGGCAATCTAACATATTATTTACTTGACAGGCCCAGCTTGGCTGTGGTGATGATGACTACATGATCCGAGCAGCAGCAGTGTCAGCAGCCAACACAGTGCATGGTTGTGGCCACAGTCTGAAGCCAATCCCAGTGACAGAACTGTAGCTCCCAGGTCTGTACGATGACCTACACTTAAGGTTGTGCAGGCACCCTTAGCTGGGCTTGCATCAAAGTCTCCTCCCCACTCGTACAACAAGGGAAGCTTGGCTTCTTGTTAGTGATTGGGTGTGATCCGTCTTGTACTGGGATATCTTAATTAAGAATTCCATATACAATCATTAAGTATAACAATTGAGGTTGTAATTGAACCCACCCTCTAGTAAGTTTTAATTTTATATAGTCATTCCATGTAATACAGAAAAATATTAATAGGGAAAAATATATATATATATTCCTAAAGTAAAAAAAATTAAGTCGTAAAATAGTTAGTTTTTAAATTTTAAAATTATGACTTAATTTCTTTGACTTTATTACATGCAATTTTGTGACTTGAATCTCACAATGTACTGATTAGATAAAACACCATACTTAATGGCAAATTTAAACTTTTTTCAATATGTAATAATATTTTAGAAGTGATCAGTCTTGAGGCAGCTTTGCAATTTGCGATGTTTTAAAAAAATAATCTTTCAACAAATATAATATTGATAAATAAGTAGTGTCTTAAGAAGTATCCTGGACTACCTTGTTCCATCAACCAAACACAAAATGACTTTCACTTTTAGAAACAATATTTCAAAAGACAACATTGGTTTTTGGTATGAGGTGATCTTGGCATTGTATTAATGGTGAATTTGAATCTTTGAAATGCTTTTGTCACAGTAAGTTATTATCTTCTTTTTGAGCTTCTGAGTGCTTTTTTCAAATTATATTATTTTTACTAGATTGCAGATGTTCTTCTTTTATATAATTTACAGTTTTGTTTTCAAAATATATTAAATAAAATTGTTATATTTTAAAATAATAAGGAAAAACTTAAATTCATTCTGCTTGTTTCAAATTCACCATTAATTTTTAGAGTATTATAGTTTAAAATCAAGTGGTCTACATTTGTGTCAAAACTAATTAAGTATAAGATATACCTCTTGGTATAATAATAAAGATAATTAAAAGAAAAAAAGTTTAAAAATATATTAAAAAATAAAAATTATATATTATAGAGATTCATGTTATTATGGTTAAAGTTATGAAAACTGAAAAGATTAAATTTTGTTTCAAAAGATTACTCATTAGAAGCTAATACCCTCTTACTTTAGAGTCTTATCACGAAAAAAAAAAAAAAAAAAAAAAGTTGACACTTTTCTTTTATAGGCCAGCTTGAAATATTTTTACTTTCAATCACCCAGTGTGACAAAAGGGGGGAAAAACAGTTAAGAATATTATTCTACTTATTTCCAACATTTCTCTATCTAAAATTGCTCACTGCAAGTTTATAGTTTTTCTCCTAGTCTAAATTTGGTGAGGGTATTTTTTTGTTTTTTCTTTATAATAATAAATTTAAGAAAAAAAGAAAAATGAAGTTAAATGCATGAACAGTAACAAAAGAATATTAAAATATTAAAGAAGAGAAAGAAAAAAAATAAATTTAGCTTTGATATATTGCTTAGTTTTAATAAATAAATCAAACGTTTTATATATATATATCCAGCTCTATGGGTTGTTTCATAATTCTATAAGAGGCTTTGAAATAATGCAGTAGTTATAATTAAACACAAAAGTATTTTAGAAAATACAAATATTTATAATATATTAGTACTGAACAAAGTTCATATCAAAGGTCCGCCATATATAAACAAAATACTATATTATATAAACATACACTTACAAAATAAATCAATACAAATTAAATTATATATATATTTAGGAAACAATCTCCATTTCCATTTTAGAGATTGTTTCTTTAAAATAAAAATAATAAAAGTAAAATTAATAATTAAAAATGTTGTTGACACAGTAAAAAGTCAGCAGTGTACTACAAAATGTGTTTTTCTAGGAAATTCATATTTATAATAAACGAAAGCGATACAATCATTATAAATTACTCTCAAGTAATAATTTAGAGTGATAATTTTTAGATTTTTTTTTTTTTTTTAGTAAATCATAATAATAAAAAAATATATATATATTACCTATTTATAGAAATGTGTGATGTTTATATTATATAAAAAGATAATAATAATTTCTTCTTCCATATTATAAAACAACGTAAGAGATAAAAATGTAAATTGCACAATATTATATAATATATATATATATATATATATATATATATATATATATATATATATATATATATATATATATATATATATATATATATATATATATATATATATATATATATATATATAAATGACATTCCTTATTCACCTGATACGTTTCTCTTTAGTCTCGTAAATTCAGGTGAAGTAGACATGGCAAAAACACCAATTTTTATGTAAAAAAAACTAAATAAACAATACTTGATTTAAATAATATGTACCAATATGAAAAATCCAAATCCAAATGAAAAGGTCGCCTAACATTAGGCTTATGAGAATATCGTATATGGCAGCTTTTTCATTTGAGTTTGGTACACATTGTATTCATTGTACTGTATTTATAGATTATACTGATGACCATGTCTGTATAACCCTGAATGCTGTAAAACACTTGATCAGCTGTAACAATTTGTTCCTTAGCTCTGTGCATAATAATATACTCTATTGTTTTGTTACTGTGGTTGCTGATCATATTGGAAATTAAATTTACTGGAATTTAAATTTATTAAATTAAATTAAATTAAAATTAAAATTTATATAATCCACTATATTGAATTTTTATAGTAACACTTCCCCCTCCCTCCCTCCCTCTCATATTTTTATGTTGTTTTTTTTTCTCTATATATACCTATAATTTAACTAACTGTATAGTGTATCATAGAATTAATAACTGTACAAATATGTATTTTAATTAATAGCAACCATGTAATAAATTCAATACTTTCTGCCTTAAATTCGAAAGCAATAAATAAGTAATGAAAGGCTCTATTGTTGATTTAAATTGTACATTAAAAACTTGTCTTAAGATTTAAAAATAAATTATATATTAATATATGATATTATACAATAGCTTATATTATATTCTAACTTGTATAAAACTTTTAAATTCATCTCATATATATGCTCAACGAGTTGTGTCCAAGTTGCACTTGAAGCTTTTCTCTTATTTATCATGTTACTTTTTAATTGCTCACTTTTATTACAGTATAAAATCTAATCACTCAAAAACGTAAAAACACCAATAATTTTTTTTTTTTTTCATATTCCAACGATACTAGCAATAAATAGTGGCTTAAAATACAGTTATGTGCGCTTTAAAGCAAATTAAATGTATTGCTGCAATAAGATTTGGAAATAAAAAAAGCTTCAATTTGCAACTTTTACAAATTTTTAGATACTAAAGTCTTTACTATAATAATATGTATGTGTAAACTTTATATTCTATAATTAGCATAAAATAATAATGCTGCAATGTGCATTTTTTTAATCATGTAGAAACTGCAGTTTTTTATGGAACAAAAATATTGCAAATTTTTTCTGCAACTACATAGATGAATTTTTTTCATTTATTTATTTTTTACTTTTTCCACTTTTTTTTTTCTTTGTTTCTTTGGGAAAGGTTATATGCAATCAAAGTTGTGTTAATGAATTGCTATTAAATTTAAAAATACATTTGAAACTTGCAGTTTCTATGTTGTGTAATAGTATAATGTTTAAATTTTATATACATTTATAACCTTATTGTGGCGATTTTTCTGCATTTTTGTCCCCTTTTTACAAAGCAATAATTATTAAACCTATTATTATGTACTTTAAATGCTTTTTTTTTTGTCGCATTATACTGTTATTTTCTGTAAATAAAAATTCTGTTTTTTGTATATAATAAAAAGGAAGTATTAAGAAGGAAAAATACTATGTGTCAAGTTTTATTGTTTGTCTTTATACCCGGCGCTTTATCTCTTCCTATATTAGTCATATATGTCATAAAAGTAAAGAAAAAGCTAGTTCATATTCATACATGTATTAAAGTGCGAGCGCTTTGAGCTCGCGAGCGCTTTTACATACATATTTGTGAGCTGTGACCTTATACATAGCAGCATAGAGTAGCACGCTCACAGAAAACGCATTGTAGCCATAGCAAAATTTTGAAATAGTACTTAGCACTTCATTTAGCAAAGTAAGCACACAAATAACAGAGAAGTAAGCAAATAGCGTGTGCCATAAATTATTACGCTCAAACCTTATAATCATTTGCCGCGCGAGGAAAATCATGTGGTCAAAAAGTGAAGATCTAAACCCGTGGTCAAAAGTTGAGTCATTTCAGTCGGTAGTGCTAAAAATCGAAGAAATGGCCTCAAAAAAGAAACAGGATGAGAAAAACTTAAAATTATTACGTGAAATAGTTTCATTACCGTGTAATAAACATTGTTTTGACTGTCAGCAGCGAGGCCCAACGTATGTAAATATGACAATTGGATCGTTCGTGTGCACTTCATGTTCTGGTCTATTGTAAGTTTTTGTGCTTTTTACTATATAAATTTTTATTCTAATTTTCAGGTTTAACATTGTACGTATGTATATGTATTAAATTTATAAGCCTAATGCCTTAAAATGCTCTTGTAGTTTTGAGTATTTTATATACATATTAGCAAATATTAATTTGAAAGCACCCTGATTTAATTACTTAGCTTGAATGATTGTAGCAGAAATCGCTGGAGAGCCAATTGCGATTATATACTGACGCAGAACGCTCTTTGACCATTATGCAATTCCGTAAATTCAATGCGTAATTAATTTTTGCATGCATATTCACTTCAATTTTTTTTTTTTTTTTTTTTTTAATGTCTCAACACTTTTTAAACTGCGTGAAAACTGTGGTCTTCAATGTGGATTCTCATTAATAGATATATGTAAATTTATCAAAGGCCTACTTTTATAATCCCCCTCTTTCAGCTAAACAGGAATTAATTAGTTTGCAAAATAATGTTGTTCATTTCCATTATATTGTAAGCTTACACATTAGCAAATAATTATGTACATATACATACTTCTGTATTGATGCATTATTACTTCTCATTTTAAATATGTGCTGTGATATGTTTCATTCAAACATCCTGACATTCAATCAAGTGACAATAACTTTCTCAAAAATGTCAAATACAGAACTGCACCATAAAAGGCCATAAGAAAGCAGAGCAAATTCTTTGAGTATCTTTTTTCAGGCAATAAGGATATTTAGAAACTTTTTAATGAACACTTGATATTTTGTCACAGACGAGGGCTTACACCGCCTCACAGAGTCAAATCTATCTCGATGGCCAGCTTCTCGGATGAGGAAATTCTACTTCTCAAATCAAGAGGAAATGAGGTAAGATTTTGCTGCATGTTCCTTGCAAAGTGAATTTGTTGCACATAGGGGGGAGGGGGGGGGGGGGGGGGAGAAAAAATAAATAATAAACTTCCTTGTTTATTTTTCCTTTGGTGAGAGATAAGAAGAAAAAAATACCCCGTATATTTTTAAAATTTTGTTGTTTTCTAACAACGTACATGGTACTATTCTTGTTACTTTATCTCATTGGTTAAGAACAATTTTTATTTTCATAATTACAGTACTATATAATATATGTATTCAATATTGCCTCTGCAATAGCTCAATCAAAAGTATTTGTCATGAACTAATAATTTGAGCAGTACAGTACATTGTACTCGCAGTGCAAGAAAAAAAAATGCATGCAAAGCAAACAGATCAGACCAAAATTTAATTTTCTCCTTGCTGTAAGTTAGCGATCCGAAACACTATACAACTACCACATAACTAAATCTTAAATTTATATCTTTGTTAACAGTATTGCCGGAGAGTATGGCTAGGACTTTATGATCCTGGACAAGTCACTGATGTATCAGACGAGTCACATGTAAAAGACTTTATGATTAATAAGTATGAACGTAAACGTTTCTACTTAGACCCCAGTAAAGTGACTTTACCATCAACACAGATGAAGCCTGTTTTGTCTCAGCCAAATACGCCACAGAACTCCACGCCAAAACATCAGTCTATGGCAGTACCTCGCAGCACCCCTAGCCTCAATGTTTCAAGCAATAATAATAACAATCGGAAACAGACTGATCCTTTCTCTCCAGTAACTGCAACCCCGGTTATTCCTGTTGCTGATAATTTTGCAAACTTTGATAATGCACCGATCTTTAATGCTGCAACAGCTACACCAGTCAAACAACAAAGTAAGTATTTTTATTATTATTATAATCAGTGGTGGTAGAAACTTAAAAACTTGCCTACTTGGAATGGTATGGGTTTTGTAATGGTGTTATGTAAACAATTGGTGTTGGCAACAGTTTAAGTTTAGAGTGGTAAAGAATAAGAAAGTAATTCAGGTATAGAGATTTTAAAGTCATTGGGGATAAAAAACAAAACAGAAATCTGTTTTGAAACTACAGTTGTTTAAATTTTGGAGAAGAGCCTTGCCTAGCACTTGGGAGTGTGTTCAGATGCAATCATAGAATATAGTGAGAATGAAAATATAGTGACAGTAATTGTAAAGCTTTTTGAAGCAAAATCAGCAGTTTTGGTGGTATTTTTTTACTTTTTATTTTGGATAACTATTGAGAAATAAAGATTTTTTTTTTTCTTATTTTTTTAAATTATAGCCAATGCAAGAATTAAAATTCATGCCCCTAATCAGTTAACGATGAAAGCAAATCATAATAGAGAATGTAATGTATGTATGCAAAGGTGTATGTAATGAAAAATCATTGTGATGAATAAAGATGGAATAAATATTTTTCTTGCTGCTCTTGGGATCAGCTTTAAGTCGTGCATCTCAGGATCTAAGTTTTCTTGCCTCTGCCTTCTCCACCCCTCCGGTACAACAACAATACAACCAGCAACAGCAGCAGGCTCAGGTGCAACAGGTGTTCACACCTAATCACAATGTCTCGTGGTTCAACCCTTGGACCACAGACTCATGGTGTACGTCCAGCTATTGCTCTCTTTTTCTCTCCTGTGCTGAATGAAATACTTAACATGTCAAGTTTTTATCTTTGCTTTTTTTAAACTTCTGCTTAATCTTAAGTATAATTACCATGTCTTTGATTCTATCTTTGTGTGTGTGTGTGTGTCCGTTCTGTCTTTGTTTTATTTATGCACATTTAGTTTGATTTTAAGCAATTGTTATTATTATTATTTTGTGTACCATTATCAGTATTATTAAGATTTTTATCATTTGGTATATTTTGCTTAATATCTGTGTGAAGTAGAAATATAGAAATTCAGCATTGAAATACTTCCTCTACTAATTATAAAAATTACAACCCATTTTAAATACATTGACAAGTTAATGCTTACATTTAATTTGAATTGGATGTCATAACATAATTAGCATTAACACTGTGGCTGTTATTTGTTTTTTAATATTTGTTTTCATTAAACATAAAATTACTGTACTCAGATAAAGATAGTACTATGATGAAAATCAGGAAAAAAAGCAAATAATAATTATTGTTATTCTAACTTGATGTCAAGGAAACATAATGTCAAATAAATAAATCAAATGGTAATAGTTAACCTGTTAATATGTCTCAAAAGTAATTAAAGTATTTAATTTAAATAATCAAATAATATATTATGTAATGTATAATATGACGTAAAGAATTATTGTATTGTTTTGTAATAATTGTATTGCAATTTACAGACGTGGCTCCCTCCACCTCTACGCCCAGCCCAGCTATGTCTGTGAACCACAGTACACCAGCACAGGATCGTTATGCTGCACTTAAGGATCTAGACTCCATGATGAGAGGTGACTTAATATTAATATATTATCTCAATTAATTTATATGATGGATAAAATGTCTTATTTTAAAGTACAGATCTTTATTTTGTATACACCCCTCCACCACACACCAAACTGTTTTTGTTTGCTGCTCTTGTGCCTTATTGTTGATACCTCACAAATGTTTCAATAATCATAGTATTTTATCTTCATGGTATAAATAAACTTTTGCTCTGTAAAAAGAAAAAATAGGTAAATCACAACATTAATAATGTATGATCATACTAGCTATACTTTAGCGTTATACTTTGGCACCTACCACCATCTTCTGACTTGGTAGAAAAAAGTATAGTTGGTTAATTTTATTATTATTATTACAGCCACTACTGCCAGTCCATGGGCAGCAAATGGAGCATCAAGTGTGTTTGACACTTCTCAAAGTCAGCCTCCAGTGCAGCAGCTTGCAGGCAGCCCTGCCTCCGTGTTTCATACTCCAGATTCAAGCATGTCAAGTCCAGGGAATCCCTTCATCACCAGTCCTCCCAGCAACAACAATCCTTGGGGAAGTGCCACACCCCCTTCTTTCTCTCAAACTGCAGCTTTATCTCGTACAAATCCTTTTGAAGTTGCAACCAATGGTGTACACACCAATAACCTAGGAAACAATCAAGGTAGGTTATTAAGCTTTAACATTTAATGTAGTATGTCAACATTTTATGTACCAGTAAACACAAAGTTTTCCCTGATTGAAACTGTAATATTTGCAATTAGGTACCATGGTATCATCATGGTATCTATGATGCAAAATACACAAAAAAAATTCTGTATTACTGGTATTAATGTAGTATCCTCGTGAGAAAACAAACAAACTATGTTTTATCATACTTGTATTGAATCTAGACTTGTGTTTCATTTCCAGTCCAAGGGGACCATGCATGGGCTGCCAATTTCCAGGACTCATCCTTTAACAGTCCGTTTTCCCAAGTATCCAATTTTGCAGCACCTGCAGAAAATAACAACAAGGGATGGAATTTTGTAGGCAACAATTTCAACAACCCTTTTACTGTAAGTATGATACTTCTGTCAGTAAATTAGAACTTAAAACTATCCTTTAATGTACACTCCTCCCGAATAAATCTGACCACAGCGTTCATGTCTCCAAATATTAAATATGTAGGTATATATGGGGAAACTGGTTATATTTATTTGGGAGGAGTGTACAGTACAATGTTTTAACGTAACTCAACTTGCAAATTATAATTTAGGTTTTTATTATTATTAAGTTTTTATTAAACACCAAAGTGTACATACAATGCCATCTAGCGATGACTTGCAAAAGAACATAAATATTACATTATACAACATTTTACATACAAGATATATATTATATTATATATTTTCCTTTATTATTACAGACAGCTTTTAAATAATCTATATTTCTTTATTATAAATATAAAAAACATTCTCTTTTAATTACTATTATTATTTTATCTTAGATATCTAGGAGTATATACGTACTTATATAATATGTGATAAATTAAGTATAGGAGTTTGTTTAACACATCACATATTATATAAGGACGAATAATGGATAATATATAGCACCATAATTAGTAATAAATATATAATAGGTTATCAATAAATATATAAATAGGACATATATACGTAAACATTTTCAGTCAGCCGTTTTTAGCATAATCGGCAATAGACTTAGTATTAGCCACACAGGTATTTATATGGTAAATATTGCAATGTTGTCCGCATTTTGCGCACACACATTTTGTATAGTCTGTGTGGTATTTCTTATTTGTACAGAAGCAATGGTGAAAACCGTGAACAGCGAGCCTCGTTAGTATTTGTCTCTTATTTGCTGCTAACGGTTTTTTCCATTCTTCATTTTTAAAAACGTCGCATTCATAAAATTCTCGGTCAATTTGTCTTTTCTTTGTCCAATTGTTGTCAAAAAATTTACGGTATTGGTCAGTTGGTCCTAGTTTAAATTTAATTTTGAGATCTACAACGAAGAGTGCGGTATAGATCAGTTCGTAGACCAGTCGAGATCTGGTGTATTTTGACAGGCATAGCATCTTTTTAATGAAGTTAGTCTTTACTGTTTCTAGTGTGTCAAGGTCGGATGATTTTAATTTGTTCCAGATTACTTCGATACCGTATGATGCGATGGGAGCAATTTTAAGTTCGAATAACTTAAGTGCACATGTTACTGATAAGTTAGCTAATTTAGGTAGAGTATATATTGCTTTGATGGCCGCTGCACATCTGTTTTTAATATGTTTCGTGTTTAATATTTCGTGTTAATATTTAGGTTTTTATGATGCTACTAGGAATCTTAATCTCTTTAATTTAAGATTACAGTACTTATAACTCCATGACATTATTATTATTAGGCTATATATATTTTTTTCATTATTTTTTTCTTTTTGCGATTTTATGTTTACATTTTTTTCTTTGGAAAGTCACATTTAAACTCATCATCCTTGTTTGTTGTCCATCTTTTACTTCCAATCTTTATCCTGCTATTCCTCATCTTTACGTTAAATCCCTGGCTTGCGATTTAGTGCAATTGTTCAAATTCTGCACTTTTGCACTTTGTTGCTTCATGTTGTGGCAACTAATGTGGAGTGTGAGCTGTAGGGGCATGCTTAGGCTTGGTCTGCAGGTATAAATACCACACAGTCTCGTCACTCCAGCACTTCCTCTCAAGTGGCCGCAGCTCGCGGTCACCTAAGAGTGGGAGCTTCTCTCCATGCCATCCCTGTAAATTAACAGCTCAATTTCACATTCTCTAATTTTTCAAACATGTGCTATTCTATTGTCTTCTTATCAATAAATTAGATATTAGATGTTGAAAAATAAGAGTAATTTATATAAGTTATTTTGTTGCAGCTTGGAAATGGAGGCTCAGCCAAATCAAGCAATCCATTTCTTTGATTGCGAATGAGAGCCTAGTGATGTCTCCCAACTTCACAATCTGCTGCTACTCATCACTAGGAAGTCTTGTTACTCTCCATTCAAATAACATCCTATGTAGCTAATTTTTTAAATAACTTATTAGGCTTAAAAAGAGCCATGACTTTGAAAACTGACCCTATCATAACATCATAACAAGAAATTGTCAATAATCATACAATTAAATTTTCTAGGGTCAAATTCACCCAATTTAGAGTAGTACGATAACAAGTATATTTTATATTGCTCTTGCTGTAAACTCAACATTAGCTTTGTATAGTAAACTTAAAATGCAAAGTAAAGTAACTAAATTATTTCTGCCTTATTCCAAGTGCTCAACTATTTACAATATAATTCTTTATTTTTGTAAAGAATTAAAAAAAAGACGATAATAAAGTAAATTTATATACTAAAATTAAAAAAAAAAAAAAGAAAAAGAAAAGAAAGAAGAAAAAAAAAGCATAAAATGGGCAACTGCAATTTGTATACTAAAACATAAAGTTATTGAGCAAAAAAAAAAAAAACAAAAAAAAAACATGTCCATTAAACTTTTATTTAAGTTTTAAAATTTTAATTTTTATATTTATAAAAATAAATGCAAGAAATTTTTATTTAAAATCATTTTTGTACAGATATTGTATATGAAAAAAAAAAAAAAAAAAAAAAAAAAGTTGAAACAACTAACAAGGATGCAAAAAACATGTTATCATCCCCCCCTCCCCCCACTTGTAGGTACGTGTGATAATACAAAAGAAAAAGATAGAGTAGCTAGGCCCTGCCATAGAGAAGAGAGTCCCTTAGTCGGGTGAAAATCTTGCTAGCACAGAACTGTATCGTCTCTATCGCGGCAAAATGTTTCAAGTGAAATTATCACTAGCGCTCCAAACGTTCCATCTGACACAGTAAACCCTATGTAGATGGAACGTTTGACAAGCTCGTGATAATGTCACTTGATACATTTTGACGCGATAGAGACGATATATATATAGTGTTTGGCACCAAACTCCATAAGAGAATGGAGTAAGAGTCATTCATAGTTTCTCTCTGAATCTGTAAGGACCGAATAAGGCACAAACACATACTCCCTTTCCTTTGGGAATTTAATGCCTAAAGCTATCTATGTTTTTTTTTTTGTTTTGTTTTTTTTTTCTTTTTTGACTGTGCTAGCAAGATTTTTACCAAACTATGACAAGGCCCTTGTTTGGTTTCCTCTATCATTTTCTTTCATATTATCAACCCAACCAAGAGGGTTTGTTTTCCTTGTTTTTGTAGTTATGTTTTATATAAAATTGTCTTGCATTTAACTTTATGCGTGCTTTTTACATTTTAATCTCTTTTAAGGCAAAGCCATATTTAAAAAAAAAAATACATAGGCCTATAGTATTTTATTATTATTATTATTTTTTTTTTTTTTTTTTTTTTATGTAGCATTTATTTGTCTTTGTTCGTGTGAAACCCTGTATTGAAAAATTTATTGGAGAGGCAGTGTTGCTGCCTAATGTCCTATAATTTATAATAAAAAGTAAGACAGGAATTATTGATGGGCGTGGTTTTTGTTAGTTGCCATGCTAGTGTTAACACAAATGCTTAAATATAATAAGTGTTAGTAATTGGTTGAAGCTTCATGTAAAATAAAACAAAGAAGTAGCTAGAAATCACATACTTACCTACTAATAATTATACAGATACTGCTTCTATAATAACAACATAGCACATTTTCATAATCATCTTTCATCAACTTTAATTTTAAAATAGTGTTTAGAATGCAATTGTTTTTAGGCCAAATATAAACATTAGCACATTTTGTTTTATTATAATGTATGGCTATTTGACATAATACCAAGACTTAAATATTTTATTATTGCTTGATAATTATTAATGTGAATCTCATTTTATAAAAACAATAATATTACTTATATAATCATAATCATTTTCACTCATTCTATACGTACTATATTCTTAAATGCTATGTATGTATTATCGTTGTACTGTGTACATACTATTGTTCACATAAAAGCATTGAATACTAATTATTTGTATTTGATATTGATACAGAAAGTGGTATTAGGTGATTTGTATTTTAATGTACAAGAATTCTTATTTTCATATTTTTAGTGGTACACATATAGTAATAACAAGAATATTGTGCTGCATGTTTTATTATAAGACAGCATTAAGGTACATTTACATTAAAAAAAAAAGAATATAAATTGAGCAATTAAATAATGATGATAAATACTTGCAGCATAATAATTTCAAGGAAAATGTACCTTAAATGCATCTAAAAATAATTTTGTTTTAATCAATGAAAATTAAAATGCTTGTATAGCTTCAAATCACCCACCAAAGGGTATAAACAAAGCCGGGCTGGCCCCATTAGGGCCCACCTGGCAACTGGTATGAGGGTCCTATTTCTAGAGAGGGGCTCAAGGGGGAGGGGCCTTTTTGGAAAATTTAATCCAGTTTATCGTCAAAAATTTTACAAAAAAATAAGGCGCCTGTGCATGTAATTCAAGTGAGCCTTACTGATAATAGAAGTTTTGCAAAAGGTGGGATTAGTAAAAAAGTAAACAAACTCGAAGCTGACAATACTAACAAAATGCCAGCAGACAGCTTTGTATTTCTGACTATTTAACATGCTTTCTAATGGGGGAATGATGCAGTTATAGCTCAAGTTAGAAATCGTTGTCATCACTGAAATACTTGCTGTAGCTTACCATAGTATAAGTGGTATACTTAAACTATGAGCTTACTGAACCTCCAAACTTTTGCTTTCCTGAATTGCAACCAATTTTGGTTATAAATAAGTTTGTCATTAAATTGACTTCAAATTCAGGAAAACAAAAGCTTTAAAGATCAATAAGCTTAAATAAAAATTCCAGGATCAATAAGAACTTTTAACTTGAAATATAGCTTCTTTATTCTTTCATAAGAGAGCATGTTAAATTTAGTCAGGAACTCACAGCTGTCTGCTAGCTCTGTTAGTATTATTGTGCTTTGAGTTTGTTTAATTTCTCGCTATACCTACTTTTACAAGTCTTCTATTATCAGTCCCCCTTTATGGCTAGCCCTACCTTAAGTATAAATATTTTTATTGGTATATTATGTTTTAAAGAAAGAAAAAAAGGACAGCAAAAAAAAAGTCCGAGGAAGTCAATCTCATTAAATTCCATCCACTTCTGTGATACGAGAACAATTCAGCCTCATAATAATTATTGTACATCAACGACATTTAGATAAGACATATTATAATACAATAAATGTATATTTAGGTAATAATCATTATGGTTGAAAAGTAATTTACAAGGTATAATAAATAAACTTTTGTTAAAAGTCCCTATATATGCGTGTGTTTTGGGGAATGTTACATTATGGAAAAATTAATATAACCTATGTAGGTATATAACAAAAAAAAAAAAAAAAAATTATTCATGATGCGTTGTGTCAACTTAGAATGTAAAATAGTGCTTTGAGTTAAATCTTTGTTAAATTGAGCAATTTAAGTGCATTTTCACGTTGCTAAAAATTTTAAATTTTATTGTACTTGCTTGTTTTATTATTTTATTTCTTCGTTTACTAAAATTACATTTCAAGTTTTTATAATTTAATAAATTTAATTTTTATCATTGTATTATTATGAATTAGAATGAATTACACACATTAAAAAAATAATAACAATAAATAAATAAAGATTTTTGAGTTTATTCTAATTATATGCAAAAGAAATTATAAACAAAAATTAACTTGTTTCAAAAAGTTTATAATAGTTGTCTTCATTTATATAATTAATAATCTACTTTTGTATATTATTTATTCATATATATTATATAATTATATTTCAATTTTATTTTCTATAACATTATATTAAAAAAAAAAAAAAAAAAAAAAAAAAAAAAAAAAAAAACGCACATTTAAATGATTAGTTTTATGTAAATAGCAACGTGATCACAAAACAAATCGTCCTTATACATTAAAATGCTGTGTTCCTACATATTTTCTTATATAACCAAACATAGGATAACAGCAAATAATAATTAAATATATATATATATATACAAGGGATGCCTTATGTTGAACACTGTGCAACAATATTATATTTATTATTATTAAACCACATCAACTAGGTATCATTTACAACGTAGTATGAGATATAGTGATTATATTATACGTGATCACAATGCATACTGCAAAATGATAATATAATCATAACATAGGCCAACGTACACTACATATTAAGCGCCTTTAATGTTATCTTCTATAAATAATTTATGTATAGGTATGCACACGGGCCTTAATAGTAAAGAAATATTGTATAAGCCTTATAGTGTAAATTATTATGTGATACAAGAATAAAATAATTAAAATAAGATTTGTTTTATTTCTTTTCTTTTTTATTCCTGTATATATGTATAATATTGCTGGCTGCACGTCTAAATGGTAAAAAAGACATTTTCATGAACTGAGCGAGTGGTAAATAAGCACCTTTCACAGCCGTCGTGAGTGGCAAATGCCATGTGCTGTGAGCATAGCTTATTTGCCACTCGCGGCGGCCGTGAAAGGTGCTTCATGAAAATAGTTTTTTTTTTTTTTTTTTTTTTTTTTTTTTTTTTTTTTTTTTTTACCATTTAGACGTGCAGCCAGCAATATATGATAATTAAAAGATTTGATAGAAAAACATAGCACTACACTAGCTTACACTAACAGGTACGCCGTGTTGGAGAAAATATTCTAACCCAGGCTGAAATAATATATATATATATATATATATATATATATATATATATATATATATATATATATATATATATATATATATATATATATATATATATATATATATAATATAAAAGCGTATGTAAGTGGCTCATATTGCTCACTTGTTGAAAGTGAGCAATATGAGCTACTTGCATACGCTTTTAAATTTCTTTTTGGCCTGGGTTAGAATATTTTTGCTACCATGGCATCCCTGTTAGTGTAAGCTCATACTATCTCCCATTCTTCAATTTTTCCTAATCTATCTATGGGTTTTTCTATCAAATCTTTTAATTATCAATTATCGCATAGATGATTTTTCCTAATATTTATTATGTCTTTGCTTAACATAATAATAGTATGCTGTTGTCATCAATTAGCAGAACGTGAGAATTAGAAGGGAGGAAATAAAACTTGAGTTTTACCAACACATTCAGATTTATTTGGTTACTTTAAATTTGGTTTGACATTCAACACTTTACATAAGCAAAATAATAATAATAATAATAATTTCCGATTAAAAATTATATTTTAACAAGTAAAAGGTAGGAAGAATTTCTACATTTCCCTATTCCTGGAGTTTAATAGCTCTAAAGAATGCTTTTTTATAATTAAACTAGATAAACCATTTTTTCTCCCTCTTTTTCAGAAAAAATCCAAACTACAACCCAACATTTCATAGGTAGCTGAAATCATTACTTTGAAGTGCATGGAAGAACACTGATTTCAGCTGAATAATTTAAAGTAAAGCAGACAAAATGTAATTTATGCTTAATGCAGAATAATAGATAGAAACACATAAAAAAGAGAGGTAAAAGATTTTTGGGGAATGGGAGATAATGAGCTTCCCCAAAAATCTTTTACCTCTCTTTTTTATATGTTTCTATCTATCTTTTAATTATCAACCTATCGCAAAGTCGATTTTTTCCTAATTATATATTTATAATGCAGAATAAAATAATAATAGTAAAAAAAAAAAAAAAAAAAAAACTTCTTTTTTTTTCTCTCTCACCAAGTAAATAATTGTTGATACAGAACACATGTGCAGCCAATTATGTTTAGAATTTGAGGTATTTCTTGTCAACTCTTTCAAAATAAAAAGTAAATATTACACTTAATTGCAAATTTCTCTTGTCTGCATTCTATTTGAAAATAATAATAAAAAGTTATTTATGAATTAAAATTTATAGAAAGGAAACAATAAGACATGCAGTGATTATATTGACATATAGTGCGTTTCAGCATACAGCTTTTGACTAGCTTCTAAACACAGTGGAACATTCCTTTATCATAGTAATACTTCGCTAGCATGGGCTTGTTTTTTTTTTAAACTTAATCCATAATCACACTAACACGGAAGTAACTGATAATAAAGATAAACAAATCATATACATACAAAGAGTTAAAGGAAAGTAAAGTCCAGGTTATAGAAAGCTTGGACCACTCATTGACAAATTAAATGAAACTTGACTACATCATGATGACTGGTGCCCATTCACCACTAATTTAACATCACGAAAGGTAAGGCTTCACATGGGTATAACAGGTTAGGGTTAGATTGTTGGCCAGTGGTCAGCTGGACTGTAGTTTTTTTTTTTTTTTTTTTTTTCCTTTTTTAAATCATGCATTGGGAAATATATACAATACATCCATAAATTTGTATCGGGAGGGGAGGGGGGTAGTGAAGATAATGAAAGAACACAAAATAGGCAAGTCCAAAATAATATATAATGTGTGTCAGTGAAAACACCTGCTGGCTTCCTATCCATTTTTAAATAAGATAATGTATAGCATTCTATACATAATTGCATCAAACATGAAGGTAAAGTTACAACAGTTTGTGAAATATATTAGCATTATATATTCTCAATGTCATTCACTATCTTTCTTTCTTACTTTTTTTTTTTTTTTTTTTTTTAGATATTTAAAAATCCTCCCATTTGTAAAAATAAGCATTAGGAAACTATATTATACAAATAGAACAAAACCTACTGATCCAATAGTTTTACAAACATAGAGAAACAATGTTTTAAATATGTAAAACATCATAACACGAGTACGCTAACACCTTGGCAAAAGAATTGCATTAAAACATATGTAATGCATACTAAGCAACAAATAACATAATATTTGAAAGCTATTAGTCTATGTTTCAGTTATGAAATAAAAGTAGAAACAGCCACATGGTGTCCATATATTCAATTAATTTATTCATTAAACTTAATTTTAATTTTTAGTACAGACAATTAATTACATATATTTTCAGTCATCTCAAAAATTCAAGTTCATATAGTAGAGAATTGGCTCAAAATATTAGATATTGTATCATTGGAATTCATTAGCTTAAAAAATAATTGTTGATAGAGACCAATTATCCCATCTTCAAAAACTAATATTAAAGTGAAATAAAAGTCCATCTCAATTACAGAAATCTGAGTAATAGTGTTAATGTGATACTGTTATTGTGATATATTTTTACATTGCAAGAAAAAAAAAGTTATATATTAATATACATCACCATGGGTTGTAAATGATTTTTCCTTTAAAATTTAAACAGTATTTATTTTATTTACAACCTCCAGTTAATTTTGGAAATATAATGATTTTGAATATGTACCAAATTTTTGATACAGGAGGAATGGAGCAAATATATATATTTTTTCTCCTAATAGCTTTATATTTCAACCATGTAGTATTACATTTTCATGGCATTTTTAAAAAACCTTTCCTACGGGTTGTGTTTTAAGAGGAGTAGGTGGGCGTAGGAGGGTGGAATGCTGACGAAGCTTGAGGTTGAAACTGGAGCTGATTATCTAGTATCTGGAACAATTCTGGAGGCTGGGGAATTCTTCCAGTTTCTAATTTAGACCAAACTGGCACATCTGTAAAAATTAAATAAATATCACTTGCATGGCACATAAACTTGATGTTTATTGACATCAGTCACAGGACAGGATATTGACACAAAACTGACGGTTACACAAATTTACACCTTTCACGTGATAAAGCATACCGGGCATGGGTGGAAAACTGATAAGAGACCGACAGACCAAGTTGAGCTTATATAACCTTATGGACCATAAATGGAGCTGCATTAACGTAAGCAATGCAAGATGTACAGCTCTGGACAAAAATTGTCAAATGAGGCAGCGGCAGCCGCAACGTTTTCTCATAAAGAAAGTATAGTGTGGCTGCGGGTAGCCTATACACATAGTTCGGGAACTTTTGTCCAGAGCTGTACATGTATCTGCCACTATCCACCAGTATCTGTCTTTTTGATGTATAACAACAGATATAAAGCGGGGAGTTGTCAGATTTGCCTGTCAGTATTCATCATGATAGGCTTACAACAAGGAAGTGACTTGACGTGAATAGTTTCATCTATGGAAATTTTCTTGGTTGATATTAACAAACTATTACTAAAGTTGAATATAAAGCTTACCATTGAAGAACATTTCAAAGGCACCAGTAGCAACCAGCTGTCCTTCTAATGCATTGCCTAGGAAAAATATCATCATGCATGCGTAGATCTTGTTTGAGATGCACCACTGCCACCACGAAGGAGCTCCTTGAAAGCCTAATGCTGTGAAGGGGTTGAAGCCCATCACAATGCAAAGGATGGCTCCCATTTTCAACAAACCCTGAAAAAGAAAGAAATAATATAATGGTATACAGTACACATTTTGTCACAATAATATGAATTTCTTTATTTTTATTTTACTTATATGAATGAAAAAATACAACAATATCAAAACATGTAACTTATATACACATTTATGTATGTAAAAAAGTGGTATGATATGGCCCAAAAAAATATGACAGCTTACATTAAAGTTTCCCCATATACATATACTATTTGAGCATATGAACATTCGGGATACTTTAAATCTACTTATCAAAGTGATGCTGCTTTCTTCAGAAAATGGTAAAAAAAGCAGCATTGCGAAATTGCTAAATTGGTCAGCTCCATTAGTATATTGACCTGCAGGTGTTCCGCAAGTCTAAATTTGGCATCACTTCTGTCATTTAAGTTGACATTTTGACCATTTTCTGAAGAAAAAAGCATCACTTTGTTGAGTAGATTTAAAAGGATTGCGAGTAGTGTACACTGTACACCTCTGGACAATCGGGCAGCCGCTGCATTTTCTCATAAAGTTAGCATGAAGTGGTTGCGGGTTGCGTATACATACAAATTGTTCTCAAACTTTTATCAAAAGATGTATGACGTACATACATAGATACATACAATACACATACATACCGCACAGCATACGTATGCACAGCTCTGGCCACTAGTTTGGGAACAGTTTGTATAGGCAACCCGCAACCCAACTGTTACAGTATCTTCATGAGTGAAAACACTGCGGCCGCCGCTGTCCCGTTCTCAAATTCAACTAATGGCCAGAGCTGTATATACATAATTATATATGTTGTGTGATGTTTACCATACATATGTACATACATATATTACGTGCGTACATAAGTATGTATGCATACATACATACATTAAAAAAAATTTTATCTATAGATTTACACCATTTCTCAATAAAGTTAAAGTATCATATCATATGCATACATATAAAACCTATGTATGTACATATGTATGCAGTATGTATGGTAATTGTACTAGTTATAGGCAGCCGGCAGGCTCTTTTTACGGCGAAAGTATTAAGTTTACGATATTCTAACTAGAACCAACCTATCTTAGAATTTCGTCTAGTTTCCATACATACCACTACCTACAAACTATTTTATCACTAAAGGGAGCCGAGATAAACTGCCGAAAATGGGGGGTGCCGATAACTGCGGCAGTGTCGGTTTGGCTGCTTTTCTCAACAATACTATAGGAATTTCAAGCTTAAGACCCTTAAGCTGCCGATAACTAGTACATTTACCATATGTGTATGTATATGTACATACATATGTATGTACATACGAACTCACCACTAGCTGTGCCAAAAATGTTCGCGTGGGTGCTGGTTGATATAAATCTCCCTGGACGATAATCTCTGGATATTTCTCTTGCAATAAACTTGCATACTGATCAAAAGCTTTTCTGTATCCACAAGAATAACTGAAAAAGTTATAAAAATTAATTTAATTAGAAAACAACGTCAATAACAAAGGAAATGGACCAGGGAAACAAAGTAGCTTACCAATAAAGCACTTTTAACGTCGGACCAATAAATTTATCCACCCCAACTCTAGTCACTGGTATTTCTTTATTATTTGAGGTTGAATCTGTTGTAGATATAAAGAGATCTTTTACGGTTAAAACCGCAAAAAGAGTGAAAATTCCTATAACTGACAATCTTGAAAAGTCTGCCATGTTTTTTATAACGAAAAAAACAGCTGCCTGTAAACCAACATAATAATAATAAAACTAAAAAACGAGACACTTTTTAAATAAAATAGCCCAAAAATAAAATGATAAAATAGCTTTAAAATATAAACTTAAATTAAATATGATGTAAGTTTAAAATATTAATTAATTTTCTTAACGTAAGACAATCCTTTAAATAGTTATTAAGTTGGTGTTATGTTTCATTTCCGTGCGCGCTACTTTCAAATATATTTAAAAGTCAGGTGTTTTTGTTTTTATTCGGTTTGAAGTACTTATGTTTGGTGAATTTTACAACTTCATTATTTTTACCAAAGAATTTCTATATTATAAACATCTAGTTTTAAGGTACTCTTAAATATGTCTTTAATAAGGAGGTCCACGCAATGTGTAAAAAGATTTTCCAGTGCAGCTATCAAACGCTCGAGTTCAAATATAACCTTGCTAGATTCAGTGGTTCCCGGCAACAAAGACAAGGAAAACAATGAGAAAATAAACATTTTATCTCCAGAGTCTGGCAAAAAAATTGACTTGTCATCTTACGCACCAGATTTAGTACCTACTTTTAATTTCGCAGCATATATTAATCGTTCTCCAACATTACAAAAATGGGTTGACTTAGGAGTTAATCTGGCCAAGCTGGAGAGGAAGAAGGGGATTCCACAATATATTTTAGGCTTGGATTTTGAAAGAGACATGAAAAATCATATACAGTAAGTATTATACATATTATTTAGTTTCAGGATTTTGTGTATTCGTGCTTCTTTGTATAATCAAGACCCAAATATTTACATACATCGAATCTCATCTCTGGACAAAAGTTTCCAAATTCGATTTGTTATGTATGTGGTAAATGTACTAGTTATCGGCAGGATCTTTTTACGGCGAAAGTAATAAGTTTACGAGAAAAAACCGACCATCTTAGAATTCCGTCTACTTGCCATACCACTACTTACAAACTCTTTTATCACTAAAGGGGCCAAGATAAACTGCCGATATTTAGGGGGTGCCGAACTGCGGCAGAGTGTCGGTTTGGCTGCTTTTCTCAACAATACTATAGGAATTTCAACCTCAAGACCTTTAAGTTGCCGATAACTATATAGTCCTATTACCATATAAGGTGCGTATGCATTATTCATTCGACGCCTTTTGCGTTGCATATGTCACAGTCACTCAATAACATGGGTTGGTATTATATGTATCAGGGATCAGGGGCGGATCCGGGGGGCAACCGCCCCCCCCCCCCCCCCCCAAATGGCCTACGTGGGTGGAAAAAATGAGCCAAAATTGGAAAAAAAATTAGTCAATACAATTTTTTTTTTTTTTTTTTTTTTTTTGCGTCTTCGGCGCAAATTTTATTGCTGCCTTTTAAAGCTCGTGGATAAGCGTTTGAATCTTGAATATAATATAACTCAAAATAATTTGTCTAATAATAATCCCCTATAGTTGTAATGTGATCAGGGTAGTATATATCAGAGATATATAGTTCAATTATAACTTGGGCATGCATCCATGAAATATTTTGCTCGCGAGAAGAACTAAAATATAACATAATACATACCATTTTTGCAAATTTTATAATTTTTATCTCAAATATTTTTACATCCAAATATAAGTTATGTTTTCCATCTATTATAATATTAATAGTTTTAAAAGTGCAAACAATTTTTAGTAAATTGATTTACCAAAAAAAAAAAAAAAAATAAATAAATAAAAAAATAAAAACACTGTTTATAATACATAAAGCCTTGTTCACAATGGACTTTTCTTATGGTACTATACTTTAGGGTAGGAGTGAAAATTTTTTATTATGACTCTAAATTAAGTTAAGGCTGGTGTACCCAAAAATGAAATCAAAAGAATTCTATCTTAAGGTACTACTTTAGGGTAGGAGTGAAAATTTTTTATTATGACTTGGAATTAAGTTAAGGCTGGTGTACCCAAAAATGAAATCAAAAAAATTCTATCTTAAAAACTCGCGTCGCAACAGAGCGTCAAAGTATTGCAAATGCCCCGCCCCCTAATGCTAATGAATCTATATTTGGACCCTAATTTTGAACAACTTCAAATTTTTTTCAGCGGTTAAAAAAAATACTAGCTTGTTTTTCGTGTTGATTTTTAATGAAAAATGATTTTTCAGATTTTTCTAGAACGAATCTGCCGAGAAAAAAATTATCGCAAATTGACCCATGTTAATGTGAATATGCAATCTTCATTAATTTTTTTCTCTATAAATGTCTCGTAAAAATCGTTTAAAAAGTCAAATTCATTAAAACTTGATCTATAGAACACACTAGTATTTTTTGTTTAGAAGTTGGTCAAGAAAAATTTTGCACACGGGGAGCTTGAAGTTTTGTATGTTTTGCGTGTTAAAGGGGGCGTATCCCAACGACTTTTAATGCTAATTTGCGGAAGATTTGATTTGAGCCGAAACTTTTTGGAGTATAGAGAATTGTTCCTTGGTTCATTATGAACCTAAAAAGTGATATTAAATTAAAATTTACGACAACATTGCTACCCTAAAGTAGTACCTTAAGAAAACGCTAATTTTTTCAAATTAAGAAAAAAGTTTGATTTCCACTTAAGAATTTTTTTTCTTAATTTTTTCAATAGGTTGAATTAGTATAATATTGATTAAAAAAAAAAAGTTTGTCCTAGGCTCAGCAATGTTATTCATTCTAGTATGGCGTCCAAGTGCATTAAATATAACGTCATGCGCATACACCCTGTAGGCAACCCGCAAACACACTATGCTGTATCTTTATGAGAAAACGCAGCGACTGCCGTTGCCCCGTTTGTGGATTTTTGTCCAGAGGTGAACATATGTATATTATGTACTTACTGTACTTATGTAAAACAAATGTACTATATATATACTACTACTTCATACTGTACTGTACAATGTACATATTATATAGTATAGTACATAGTAGTTGTATATATTTAGCAACAAATTTAATGCTATATGTTTTTCCATATTTTGTAGATTTCTTTCTTGAATCGGGCAAGTTCAGAATATATGCACTTTGTAGGAACTGAATATATACAGAGTAAACGCTATAGTGGATGAAACTATAGTCTTATATAGGGCCTTAATTGTTCATAACAGAGAGGATATATCCTCTCTTTTATGAAGCATTAAGACCCTATATATATATATATATAAAATTTTATTGCATATATTTAAAAAGAGGAAATTGTCCTGAATCGATAGACAAATTTGTAATTTTTGACTTGATTACAGTAAGTATTCTTAAAGGAACAGACCAGAGAAAAACTTATGCATTTAAATCACAAAAATTTGGATGGAATTTACATAAATAACTTTAGTTTGTCTTAAAACCCAAAAGTAGCCTTGTGGAAGTGAACAGAATATTTGATTTATGCAACCCGCACAACATTTTCATACTAATTTTTTCATGTTTCTGACGTCATAAACATGAATTTTTACACAAATTGCATACATTACAGTTTTTTCACGTTTTCTCATGGGGCTATACATTAACATTCTGGTAAAAATTGTAATGAGTTTTGAGGATCCCATTTCGTGTTAATTCATTAAAAAGCACATGCTGTTTTATGTGGTCTATGGCTTTAATTAATTTTTAAAAGTCACGAAAAAAAGACTTCATAGGTGTCACCTTTTTCCTATGCCCACATGCATAACTTGATTCCAGAGTGCCGTCATTTTCCGATTTTCAATCATTAATTAAAAATACTGAATTACCCCAAGAATTAGAAATGTGCATATCAATCGATTCATGACAATTGTCTTCTTTTAGAATATGAAATTATATATATATATATATATATATATATATATATATATATCAGGGTTGTAGTCCTAAGGGAACGCGGTGGGACGGCGTCCTACCTGGCGAGAAAAAAAGCCAGGACCGTCCCACCTGGAAAATTTCCAGGGGAACGCGGTGGGACGGATTTCTTGACAAAATGTGCCCTAATTTGTAAATTTCCTGACTTATTTTGCTGTTTAATTGGTTAATATTACTAAAAAAAATTCGCTCGCTACGCTCGCAAGTTTTTTTTTTTTTTATAACAAAGTTTTATGTTCATCACTTTATTATTATGCAGTTTCGGTTTATCCAGAAATTTACGCATAAGTTATTTGACTTTCTTTTTATTATTATTTTAATTCTCAGAGTAAACCGTTATTGTCAAGGTAATAGAAAATAATTATGGAGCGCAGATCGAAAAAAAGGACAGGAGGTTTGTTTCCTCTAGGAGCTTAACTGGAGATATATGTAATCAAGTTAATAAGTTAAAATGATGAATTTTTGATGTACTGTTCTTAGATTTTGGGATTTTTCTTAGGCATTTAAATAGTTCTTACGAAGCAATATTCAACGCACAATAAAAAAAATATTGCTGCGTGTTAAATCTTGAAAAGCTATATAATATATTTCATATTTTATACTTTTTTGTCTTTTTCATTGGAAAAAGAAACATATATTATACATAACGTTCTTAACTACATTTTTCATATAGATTCAAATATTAACATAACCTCAATCATCCTCAAATGTATAAATATTCAGTGCCCAAAAACATAATTCACGTATCTAATAATAGTAATAATAATAAAAATTGGGCTTCCGGCCTCGAATCATGCAGTAGCGTTCGGTTCCAGGGCCCGGGGTCGCTTCCGTCACCGCTTAAGAGATGACCTAAGTGTGGGGTGGGCCTTGTCCTCTGAAGCCCCTTAGCCTAGCTCTCGTTTTTGGACGCGAGACGGCCGAGGCATGGGCTTGGGAGGCCAATAACTACCCCACCCTTGAGTGCCTCGCGATAACTATTTATAGGCATACGGCTCCAATGAGCTCGCGGAAAAGTGTTCTACTGCGTCCAGGAGTGGACGTCAACCCGATGGGGACCGTCAGGGCCAAAAGCCTAAATAGCCATCAACTCGCCTTCTAGCAAAATAGTCACGAAATTTTGGGTAATAGTGACAGGGTGCGTATGCATCTTGGCTTCAGTATGAGCCCGTTGCACACAATAGTCCCCCAAAATCATTTAGTGGGCAGTTATAAAATCAAATAATAAAAATAAAAACGAATCTTTGTATTTAAAAAAAATTTAAATCGTAGCTTTCGTGTCGATTTTGATGCGTTATCAATAAAATTTTGGTCGGTATAAATTTTAACTATCTTTCGTAATTTTTGTATTATTTTTTCTAAAAAATGGGCGTGGCATTAAAAAATTTCGCGCCTGCGGCGGGCTAAAGGGGGGCTTCGCCCCCCCTTACCCCCGAGATTACATTCTGGACCCATATTACAGCGTCCCACCTGGTACTTTTTTAGGACTACAACACTGATATATATATATATATATATATAGTCTTCCAGGATGACCATGGTTGGAATAAATATAAATAATACTAATCAACAAAAATAAAATAATTTTAACTATGTGTTAGGTTTCTACATGACAATGGAATACCAGCTGATAGTTTTGGAAATTTTTTAACAAAAAATCCCCTCATCTTTAAAGAAGACATAGAAACTTTACACACGCGAATAGAATATCTCCAATCTAAACAATTTTTAAATGAAGAAATTTCTAGAGTAATATCAGCAAACCCTCACTGGCTTATGTTTAGGTTAGTAATCAATCATGTATTTTTCAATTTTGTATCTCTATGTTATACCTATCACCAATCATATTTGATGTTTATATACCCTTAGCGTGGATAGAATTGACAACCGATTAGACTTCTTCAAACAGCATTTTCTGCTGAACCACCTTGAAACTCGCAGTCTGGTGTGCAGAGAACCAAGACTGGTGACTTATAATTTGCGCCATGTTCAGGTAATTAGAGAATATGTTTGTTGCTATGAATATTCTTGCGCATCATCATCATTTTTTCATCTAATAAAAGTAAATGGTGATGGCTGATAGTCAGTCTTTCTTTTTTAAATCAAGAGGCTTCAATGAAACTGCAGTTAAATACTTAATTACTTTCAGGGTTGTTATATATTATTACTTACGCATGTAAAAAAAAAAAAAAATAATAATAATAATAATAATTTTTAATGCTTTTTTTTTAAATCTTTAGATTATTTATTTTTATTACTGTATGTAATATATTTTATTTTTACGCGTTTTTTTTTTTTTTTTTTTTTTTTTTTTTTTTTTCGTGGACCAGGCGAGCTGTGACGTAGTAAACCCACAACTGACATTTTGTAAATGGAAAATAAATTAGAAATCAATGACTGCGGCCAAAATAATGTTGATATTTGGGTATGTTAGAATATTAGGCAAGTTTTTTGTTCAGGGTGTTGTTCTACGCCTTTAAATAATACTCCAAAATTAATAAAATTAAATGTTCTTATGTTTACCAAAAAAAAAAAAAAAAAAAAAAAAAGAGAATTATATATACAGTGGAATTTTGTTTAACTGCAATTGTCGATATTGATTTTTCATGCATGTGCTCAAGGTTTTGTGTAACTGTTTTTGCTGTATTTATTTCCCTTCTGCTGATAGTATAAATAATATGTTAATAAAGTTACGAGACCAATGCTTGTTTAAAACTTCATGTGACTATGAACTTCCAAAACGGTCAATACAATATTTTTAATTCTTCTTATATTCTTGAAGGAAAATGACTATTATATATTTTTATTGATGTTTTTAGATCAAGTGAGAGCTAATACATTGTTTTAGATTTAAAAGTGTCATAAAAAGTTAAAATTTGGGAATAATGTTTTCGGAATCATTAAGACTGCATTTTGAAAAATAAAACTCATAAACATAATAACTGACATAATGAATCAGCATCTTCAAAAAACAAATTATAAAATGAGGAAGACTAAAAAATTTTAGGGGGTAATTTTAATGCATAATTCTAAAAGAGGACATTTAATAGCCTGAATCGATAGGTATACAAATTTCTATTTTTTGACTTCATTGAGTATTTTTAATTAATTTTTGAAAGTCGCAAAATATCGTCATGGGTAGCAACTTTTCCTATGCCTACATGTAAGTTGGCACCCGTGACGTCATTTTTCGATTTCAAAAATTAATGAAAAATACTTAATGAGCTAAAAAAAAAATAGAAATTCGCTTATCAACCGATTCAGGACTATTATGTCCTTTTCTAGAATATGAAATAAAATTACCACTTTTTTTTTCTGTAATTTTTTTTTTTTTTTTTTTTTTTTTTTTATATACCTTTCTTACATTTTTTTTTATTAAAAAGTGGAAAATAACGGCAAATTATGTTCTCGTTTCTATTTTTAGGCAGCAACATTTTCAGTGCGAGAAGAAATGGGTTTCACTAACTTTGAGATTAAAAAAATGGTTCTCAACAAGCCCAAAGTTTGGATGATAAGTGAGTACAGCATATTATGCTTTAGTTTTTGTCATTTTAGTATCCTCACTCTAATATGTTAATATAATTAGGATCTCTTTTGTTGTGGTAAAGAATTTATAAATTAAATTTCTCTATCTCTTTGTATTGTCTCCAAAAAAAAAAAAAAAAAAAAAAAAATCTTTTATTTATTGCACTATACTATACATGAAGACAGGGACTCTTTAAATTAATTCTTACTATATATATATATATATATATATATATATATATATATATATATATATATATATATATATATATATATATATATATATATATATATATATATATATATATATATATATATATATATATACGCATTATTACAGTTTCCTTCTGCTTCCTTTTATTGTGTTATAACCCTGGCCTCTTTACTTTAGACTTGTGTATGAGGGTGAGAGTAACTTACAATTAGTTCCAATCTGATGGAATTTAAACTATTGATTAAAAAGATGAGGCTTTTGAAAGTAATGAGTATATAATTGAAAAAATATCTTATTTATATATTTGCATTTAGATTACGTAGCAAAAAAAAAAAAAAAAATGCATTTTTAATGTTGCATACGAATTATCTGTTTTTAAAGTAAATACTCTGTTAAATTTTCAATTATTTGAGCAGGATATATCCTACACAAACATTAAAATTGTACATTGTAAACATTTCAAATATATTCGAATTCTGTGAAAGATAAATTTCTTTTTACCACTCTATTTTGTAATTTATGAAACAGTATATTATTTAAATGTAAATGACTTCATGTTTTGCTAAAATACCTAACAATGTTATGCACTCTAAACACGCAAAACATTGCAATTTAATTATTATTTCATGTTTTATTGCTTTGCTCTATAAATAAATAAAGGCATTAATAAATAAACCCATTTTAATTATAATTTTGAAATCAAAATATTTATTTATGTTCATGTTTTGCAAATGGATGTAAAAGTGCAAGTAGAGTTACAAGTGAGATGTCCTTGTTTTTGTATTATAGGCAACCGTGCTCTGGTAGAGAGATTCCATTTGGTGCACAATGAGATGCAAGTGCCTCATAAAATGATCGCTCAGCAGCCTCAGGTTTTGCTCTGCAGAGCAAGTCGCGTGAAACAGCGGCATTTGTTTCTCGCGAGTCGTGAGGCGGCTCAGTATGACCCCAGACTACCCAAGTATATATCTCCAAGTACCCTGGTTGAGGGCAGTGATGGCGAGTTTGCAGTCAATGTAGCCCATACCTCCCTCCAAGTGTTTTCTGACTTCCTCAAGACACTGTAGATTGACGTTGCAAAGTAAGTGGCAACAAGATCTTATTTCACAAACGTGCTTTTTTTCATTGTTATTGTTAGAAATGTCGTAATTTTTTACCTAAGCGAGGATGTAAAAATTTGTTTGGCCATTGTTTTTCATCAAATCAATAGAAGCAAATAAGGAGGGGGAAAACTACTAAAAATATAGTAAGACCATGCATTAGCAGTGCATTTACTTTGGCGCTAGTAAATTATTTATTAACTTTCAAAATATATGTTCTTATGTCGCGCCAAACATCAGTTTAAGTTTCAGTTCAAAATAATACAGTTGTATGTAACATTATTATTTCTCCGCTGCTTAGGTTAATAATATGTCATACACGGGGGGGGGGGGGGGGGGGGCTCTAGTCTCGTAGTGTATGTATAATATTTGCATAATAATGTAACAATACTTGGAATATTTAATGTATTTTTTCAATAAAATTTTCGTAATATAATTTATTAGTGTCATTTGCTGAGAAAATGTCTTCTTTTAATAATAATGTAATTATAAAATTATTCCATGCAATGAAGAGCGATAAATTAATTAAAATGATAAAATATATAGCAAGAAAAGTCTTTATATAATGTTCAAATAACATAATTAATAGTCACAATTTTTATAAATTTAAAACTTTTGAAGCAAAAGATAAATTAAACGAAAAAAAAATTGTTGCTTAAAATAAAATGATATTATAAAAACATGACTTGAAACTTTTTAAAACTTTTTTATAAGAGTACTATAAAATTGCTCTCAGATGCAAATTAATAAATAAAAATACAAAGAGGTAGAAGAATACTAATTTAACAAACAGAATTTTGAAAGAAGAAGAATTAAAAAAAAAAAAAAACTTTGCATACAAAATTAAGAGCAGTTTTCTTAATATTATGTTAAAACCATCAAGCTTTTTATTATTATTTTTATTATTTTATTTACGGATTTGCATATTGTTTCCAAAAACCTCAGGCTTTTTTTTGTATTTTCTTGTCCTTTCATCGATTTAGCGAAAGAAATAAAGATATTCCTCTTTGTATTTACAGACTTTTTTTTATCAGCCAATCATGGTTTGGCAACGTATAATTAAATTGTAAATAAGAAAAGTATAATAATATATATCTCCGCTATTCTCTTTTAGAACAATAATGTAATTTGTATATCGTTGTCTTGTTATATCGAATTACCAACATCGAAAGAAAGAGAGAAGAAATTTCAATCGGCGTCAATACTTCTGCTTTAAGATTAGAGGAAAGAAAAGTATATCCAATTAATTAGTATTGCTCCCAAACTGCTTCTAATACCAAAGTTTTTGTGTTACTTCGCCCGTCATAATAAAATAAATTAAATTGACGTTTGCTGCTGCAAGAATCGAGATAAATCAATTTCGCTTCAAAAATAAAACGTATAAAAGCAAATTAATTCTCATCAGTTCATTCCAGCTTGAAATTGCGAACTCACTAAAAGTTTTAATTTTGTAATTTCTAACCCATAGCCAAGAGCCAGAAATCGTAAAAGGTCAAATGTATGCCTTTTTTTTCCCCATTTAAAAGCAAAAAGCTACTGTAACGATTTTTTTCAATAGTGCACGTTTAATTTACTACGTACATGTATAGTAAGTTTTTTTTTTCTCACAAAGAGAAAATAGAAGCTTCATAAATATTGTCTTGTATGCGATGTTCAAAATAATAATGCTGGTTCAAATAATCAAAACGTTTCTGAATCTATTTAGCATAAATATTGATTTCTTTTGGGCATAAGTTATGAATCTAATTAAAGCGGTATTTTTCCTTTCAGTATTAATAAAACTAAACAGAACTCTTGCAACCTCTCTACTTTTGTGAAAATTTTCTTCTCTGTGGTAAAAAAAAGGGGGGGGGGGTAAAATTATAAAAACTTTTGATTTGTATTGATGATAAAGTTCGAGCAAGGAATCTCGAATCTCGGACTGGGAAATCTTTGTCTTTTCCCCATAAGGTTAAAGACTGTTGATTTATTATGAAAGATTTGTATGACTTGATTATGCACGACTTAATTAATTATTACAAGTTGTTGTTTTTTCACTTATTTTTTTACGAATATCAAAATTTGACAAATATCAAATTAAATCGAGGACTTATGCGTGAATTTGCTTTCAGCTTAATTTGTAAGAATTTTGAAAATTAAGAAAAAGTAACGAAGTGTGCACATGTTTTAGAGACCATTTGAAAATGGGTATATATATGATACATTTCTTTGTAAACCATTAGACATAGCAAAACACAGCATTTTAATACTAGCTTTTTGATTAATTTAAGTAGATTTTATTTTCCGTGTAATATATTATATTCCTTGTGCAAGTCGCATCATCTTTTTATACTGTCATTAAATTGACTAGATTATGAGACTTTAAAAGAAACTTACTTAACACCGCACTTAATTTAAAACTATAAAGTTGTTTCTCTCTCTCTCTCTCTTTCTCATTTTGAATGTAGGGACAAAGAATAATATTTTTTGACTGTTTCGGCTTCCTTATAACAAAAACAAAGTATATTACATATAGAAATGATGAAATATTTCACATTACATTATTGTAGCTGTCTCAAAGACAAAAACTTTTGCTCTAGAGATGACTTTGAATTACGTGGAAAGTTTTGAATAATGTTGATTGCTTTGTATTATCACATCGCGGCTCAAGACAAACTTTCTTATTTTATTTTTCTAAACTTTTTATTACATTGCTTAATGGAGAGACATTTTGATTTTTCTTTACAAGACATCTGATATTCTTATAATCTGTATTCCTTTGAATGTTTTTAGAAATTCAATTTACATTCTCTCTCTCTCTCTCTCTCTCTCTCTCTTTCTCTCTCTCTCTCTCATTTTTTTATTACAAGGCTTTTTTTATTATTAAAACACTTTTTACATATATTTTTTTCTCATCCCCCGTGTTTCTAACGATGTAAAAGATCGTGTTTCCGTAACTTTTAACGTAAAACACGCGCGCTAACTTGCATTATAAAAACTTGTTTTGTATTTATAATGTTATTATGCAAAACAGGAGTAACGTAACGCACTAAAAAAAAAAAAAAAAAAATGAAATGCATTGTGCTTGCGTCACAGTGTATATAGAAACTGTTTTCTGCTTTTTGTTGCAGTCTCTCTCGTTTTTGACATGAGTAGAGCGAACCGTAAAAATATAAAATATCACGCTTTTTATGTTTTTATTATTGTAACATTCGTAAAAACCTCTCTTGATATAATATAAAAAAACAGCAATAAAAAATTCATGTTCATTAATGGTAATTGTTAGTTAATTTATGTATGTTTTATTTTTATTTTAGTGTATAAATGTAAACAATTTATTATATTTTCGAGGTTTTGTGAGAAAGAGAATGTGTGTATATGTGAGAGAAAAAAAAGAGGGGAGGGGGATAAAAGACTCATCTGACAATTTAATTAGTTTATACTCTAAAATTTTTGTCTTTTATTTTTAACTTGTACGTTTTGCTGGCAAAGGCAGACTGGAAAAAAAAAAAAAAAAAAAGGTTTAGGTTTGGAGAGAAGCGTGAACTCGAATATTAGTCGTTGCCAAAAACTTTTCTTTTGTCAGTAGAAATGATTAAAATTTTCAAAGTGAGCAAAGTTAGTTATAGATTAATGCTCTTCTCTCTCTCTCTCTCTCTCTCTCTCTCTCTCTCTCTCTCTCTCTCTCTCTCGTATAACACGCAGCTTAATTAAATGTAAATAATATGTTTGAATAGCGCATTAAGTTCTCAAGATATATGTATATAAGAGATTAAAAAGGATTAAAATTATTTTTAGGTGTATAATACGAATAAGTAAAAAAGAATCCATGTATGTATAGTATTATAATTTTATTATAAAAGTTGATATCGTTACAAGTTATTGCATGCTATAACAATCTCCAATTTGCGTAGCTAACAAAAATTTACCTTACATAGAGTAAAAAGAAAAAAAAAAAAAAAAGTAAAACCGCATAGCTAGCAGATTACAAAAAAAAAAAAAAAAAAACGTATAAAACAACATACGTGACAAAAATACTAAATTTATAAAAATTAGATTATTCTCAATGTAAAAATTTAACGAATCCAAATTTTTTACATTCATTTTTTAATAAACTTTTTTATATAATTAATTAAACATGGCACTGTATGTTTATACTTTATAAAGCTCTAAAGAAACCAACAAATAATAAATAAATAAACAAGATAAAAAAAAGAAGAAAAAGAATAGTAATAATTCAGCTCCAAAAAAAAGTAAATTTCTTATACTTTTCATTTTCTTCGTTATATTTTTATGTTTTACAAAATAAAATATATGCGTGCTGGGGAAAATACCATTTGTTCCGAAATTCATTTATAACAAAATACGCTTTGCAAAGTAAACCATAACAGAAAACTGTTAGAAAATAATACTTTTTCATGCAGATATTATTTATTTTTGTATCTGTCGAAAGTATTCTGAGATTTCAAGTTCTATCAATTGAAATCAGGCGATTACTATATAATATATATATATATATATATAGATATATATATATATATATATATAAATATATATATATATATATATATATATATATATATATATATATATATATATATATATATATTATATATATATATATATATTATATAATACCGTATAATAAAGAAAAAGACAATTTTATTAAGTAATGGGTAATGAAAAATCTGCGCTTTATTATAATATAGCTTAATCAAAATATATCATTAATCAATAACATGCAGATTTTGCATTAATTATACTATTAATGGTATGTACGACATTATGTAAAATTTACAATAAAATAAAATAAATTCATTAATTTCAGTATAATTATAGTGAGTAATAAAGATTGAAACTTTGTTTTTGATGAGTATAATATTTCTAAATATAAATTATAATAATTAATTATAAAATAAAGCCTCTAAATTACCATATACTCACAGTTAAACTTTTAATACATATAAAATAAAAGAGGGATTATTATTATTAGTAATAATAATAAAAACATCCCTAGTTTGTATTTACGTTTAAAATAAATTGCAAAATTTCTGTGGTGAGAACGTCACGTAAAGTTGATAGTTATTTGACGGCCAGTGTTGGTGCAAAAGATCCTAATGGATGGCACAAAAGGGATAATATGTAAAGTGGTAAACCTCACCGCGATGGTTCTCTATCCCCTTTTTGCCTATCTAGTAGACTTTTGCTATGTTATGTTATACCCTTTTTATAAAACATTTACTATACAATAAGCAACTCCTAGGGCAGTGTTTGTTTTGAAACAGTAGAGGCGTTATCAAACTATTTTAGAACGTGCTTGCCATTTATAAAAAAACAAAAAACAAAAAACAAAAAAAACACGCATTTTCAACATAATAAGGGAAAATAGGATAGTATATAGTTGGAGTTTTTAGCACTGATTTTTTTAGGGATAAAAGTTGCATGTAATTGTATATAACTATATATTATAACAAAACTAATTTTATACTTTTTTACACAATGCTATTTTCTGTAATGCTGATTTAATGTTACAGGTTGTTAAAAATATGTGTAATCAATTACGTATTAAAATTTTTATATATAATATTTTATTAGTACAATTTATTTCAATCAGATTTTATAAGTGTAGGAAATTACATCGTATTTCTTAAAATTTAATAAATAATTTCGTGGAGCTTCAGACTTATTAATTATTTTCTAAATTTTTGCTATACTACATGTCTCAATTTATTACGTGATATGAGAAAATTTCCCATAGAGTGTCGGAGAGCACGACATCGATATCTTGGCTTGGCTTGGGTGATCACAAAATATTGCTTGCCTGCATGGCCCGCGCGCTACACCGCACACAATTCCCGCCGGAGAATAAATTGTCCAAGTGCAAAAGTTCAAGCTCAGGGGTACAATTCGTTTTTATTATAACTTTTTTTTTTTTCAACAACAAATCATTTATTTTTATCTAAAACTAAATTCTATGTAACGACACTGTTCCTCTAAAAAAAATATTGCAGGAAAAAAATAATAAAGGTATATAGTATTGACTACATATATGACGTCAATGACGAAAATATGTAATAATTAATTTGATATTTTCTCGTAAATTTTAAGTTTTAAGTTAACTAAATTCTTCTCTCTAATATCTCTCCACCCTGGCTTACGTTATAACTTACTCTCTATATAAAACCGTTTCATATTAAAATTTGAAAAATATTATAAATCTTAAAAAGACTTTTTGAAAGCTATATCTTTGTCAGAGCAAAAAGAGAATAAACTTTAATCAATAATTTTGTATATTTAAATAAATACTACAAACCCAATTAAAGCTTTATAACAAAATTAATTGGTAAGCAAGAGAGAGAAGAGTATATATTTATATTTTTTTCGTGAAAGCGATTTATTATTATTCAGAGTGAAGTAGTGGATAAATTACGTATATACCGTAGAGCTGATTTTACAGTCTCATGGCTAAATATATTGGAAATTTAAAAAAAAAATGTATTGGTAATGATTTCTTTACAAATCGTGTGTGTGTGTTTGTGTGTGAGTATGGTATGTACTATGTATGTATGTTTATGTATGTATGTATGTATGTATGTATGTATGTATGTATGTATGTATGTATGTATGTATGTATGTATGTATGTATGTATGTATGTATGTATGTATGTATGTATGTATGTATGTATGTATGTATGTATGTATGTATGTATGTATGTATGTATGTATGTATGTATAATATGCAATCAACGAACATTAAACAAAAGACTGAGATAATATAAAAAAATACAATAAGAGCAGTATAACATTTCATTAACTAAATGTATTTTGTTTTACAAGTACATATGTGATTTATTAGCGTGAAAAATATAAAATCAGCTTAACTACATTAATCAGTATTCACTAATGATATTTTTTTGTCAATATATTTTTTTTATTATGGATTTCATAGTCATGCATGTGAAAATTATTATCTAATTTTTGTATCATATATATTATGTCACTAATTTTTATATAGCAAATAAAATGTAATTGGTAATTCAGTTCATGCGTTAACTGTATATTTGATTGTTAAATTAAAATGTAATGTATGGAAATCGATATTCAATAATAATAAAATTTTAAAAAAATGGGAAAGAGGGAGAGTAGGAGAGAGAGATGAAATTCATTTTTATTAAATATTTTATCATCGTCAAAATCATGGCAACAGCTTGAAATGAATGAAGTGTGTATTTTTACTTACACGCCATTTTTTTCTTTACATAAAATGAACTTAATTATATATATATATATATATATATATATATATATATATATATATATATATATATATATATAATTATATACTTACATCTCCCTTTTTCACGCTTACATGTTTTAAAATAAGCTAAACATTATATTTTTTTAATGATTGCGTAGAAGGAGAAAAAAGTTAAAAAGATAAAAGTTTAGACTTATTACATAAACCATATTACACACATTTTGTTGCTATCTAATTTTTATTTTTACGTATTTAACGTTTTGCCGCAAGTTGTTTTATGTTAAAAAAAAAAAAAAAAAAACTTGCTTTTTTTTCTGCATTTTTAATTTAATTAAACGTTTAGATTAAATCGAGAAATTTTGCTTTCTTTTTTTCTTCTGCTCATTTCATTATTGTGATAAGTTTTAAAGTAATGCTGACTTTAAGTTTTAATTACTTTTAAATTTGATTTATCCAAGTGTGTGACAAGTGACGAAGAATACGTATAACGTTTCTCTAGATGAAAATACGTCTCTCTATTTCTCTCTCTCTCTCTGCCTTTTGGTCTTTTATGTGAGCAATGAAAATCCCACCAGTATTCTTGATTCGGTTTGCCCCTTTTTTTTCTGTATTATACTTCCCATTTTTCATTTGAATTCAAAATTTAATTTGTTTAGATTGTGTTACGACATACGAAATTTTTAAACTACGTAGAAAAAAGCATCTCTATGTTTTTGTTTTTTATTATTCTCATTCTTATACTCTTACGCATTTTTTTTAACAAAGTCCTGTTTTTTATTGATTAGATTTGCAGTCAGAAATTAGCTCTAGGGAAGGCAATTAGGGAATGAAGAGGGGATGAAGCATCGTAAAAATGTCTCTAAAACTAAGTCGATACTCTTTTCATTTCAATTCTTATTACACCAGATAGCTCTGTGTAAATTTAACTTTGTATACACAATGAAAATATAATAATATAAAAAGAGAGGTTTTTAATAATAATAAAATATATTTTAATATACCAAAGCACACATATACAGAATTATAATATAGTAGCATGTTTTAATAAAATTATTTTTATTATATTTTTTGTCAACTTTATATTTTTGTTTATTATACTATTCAAAAATGTATGTACACACACACACACACATATATATTTTATGAATATTGTTTACATATATCTTATTATATTATATATATATATATATATATATATATATATATATATTATTTTGACATTGTTTTTTTAAACCTTAGTAGCACACAAAAATGCTAATATACAAGAGAGGAATAATATTATACTACACACACTATAAAATAGTGTTTTTTGGCATAGTATTGGCTATGGCTGCTTTTGTTCATACAAAATAACGGTCGCACATTCAAATATTCACTCTTGGTATCAGTATAGGCTATCAAACACATCCAGAGAGAAAGAGAGAGAGAGAGAGACATCGATTTTGTGTCCCAATTTTTATTCATATTTTTTGCACGATTCTACTAAATATTTATTGCTATGACAATTTTTAAATGTTTTTAATAAAAATTTCGCTGAACTTTTTTTTTTTTTTTTTTAATAATGAAAGAATTTGGATGTTATAATTTTTTAATGAAAAAAACAAAACAAAAAAACAATGAAACATAAATTAAAATATAACTGTCAAAAGCTTAACATTTTTATTATTTTAATTAATAATATTATTAATTTGGTTTTTATTGTTAAAATATCTTATAAAAGAAAAACAAAAGATAGCGAAGGGGTTTCTTAACAAAAAGAACTGTGTTGACGTGTATCTTTCACAATAACAATTACAGCCTTATTTCATGGTGGGAAGAATTCATTAATTTAAAATACGCTAATCCATTTTAAAGGAAATTGGAAGGGATGTAAATTTGTGGGAAGACTTAATTTATAATGAGCTCTAATGCTTAAGAGCTGTCGAGCCATGAAAAGGTTTTTAAACATGTGCGTTCAAAAAAACACGCTCGAAGATTTTAAACAACGCAACCCGCAGTGCTTGCGTGACCGAAAAATTGCATATAATGCAAGGATACTTTTCATTTGTCGTATTTACGAATAAATTGTTTCCTATTTATTGGAAAACAGATGAAGTGGAAAGAAAAGGAAATAAGAAATGACTTATTTGTTCAAGTCAATGGTAGTCGATAAATTTAGGTTGAAAATGCGGTGAAGAGAGAGCACATACAGTCTGCTATGTAATATGTTTTTCTCTCTGCGCCCGCCGTGACAGCCACTGTAATCCAAGTTAATTCCTTTATAAACGGCAATGAGAGAGCGAGGGAGAGTTCACTATAATATAGAGTAACATTCCGAGAGAGAGAGAGAGAGAGAGAGAGAGAGAGAGAGAGAGAGAGAGAGAGAGAGAGAGAGAGAGAGAGAGAGAGAGAGAGAGAATAACAAACATCCATGCGGATCCATTGCCTGTATAATAAAACTTAAGTACCCCCCGCACTTTCTGTTAAAATGAAAACACTAAATCAACTTTAGATATATTGTTATTAGTTATTATTAAGTTTATTACAAAGAATATAAGAATAATTTATGAAACTTCAAAAAACTTATTTTAATAACATGCAATATTATTAAATATATTATAAAATAAAAATTTGATCATATTGTTTTACTATCTTTTTTCCATTCATTTTAAAGCTTTATAGAAAAAAATATATATAAAAGAAAAAAGTTTTTAAAGTCGAAATAAACAGTTTGAATCCCTCAAAATGAGCCAATAAACCCTCACATATAAACGTCAGGGCTTTACCACAACCCGCAACACAGAAGGAAGTCAAACAAACTATATATAAGAGAGAAAGAGGAGGAAGAGAGAAAGAGGAGGAAGAGAGAGAGAGAGAGAGAGAGAGAGAGAGAGAGAGAGAGAGAGAGAGAGAAATACCCAGGCGAGATACTGTTCAGTGATTGAGTATGGAAGATTTATGTTACACAACCCCCTAGAAAAAAAAAGTAATTTTAACGTCTTTTTCTCCTCGATACCTTCTTTTAAATCTTATATTCGTGTCTTGTTTATTTATACACGCTTCAAAGATCTTTATTTATTTTTCCCTTTGAGGATCACCTTTTTTTATATAATATATATTTTACCTTTTTTTCTTTTAATATATTTTTTTTCGTCTAAATTTGAAAAACATTAACATTTCTTTCATATTGAAATTTTTGTTAGCAATAAAGTTGAATATTATAATAATAATTGTTATATATTTTAAAACTATATGGCATTGTTAAAAATTAAATGCTTGTCATATCATCAAGATTTTTTTATTATATAATAAAAAAAAGGTAGCTTGCTGATGCTGAAATAATAATTATAGTGAATTTATTCGTCGTCATGTCACATGTCCAACCCCTTCTCCCCACCCCCTGAGATCTACTTGATACAGAAGCTGCAAGCCCTCGACTCTATACCCCGTTCCTCTCTCTCTCTCTCTCTCTCTCTCTCTCTCTCTCTCTCTCTCTCTCTCTCTCTCTCTCTCTCTCATAGCTCTCGCTCTCCTCGCTTCGTTCGCTCGACTCCAAAACCCCCGGGCTTCACTTTATCGATCTCCACAACTCGCGAAGCTACCCGCCTACATTTGGTCTCTCTCTCTCTCTCTCTTTCTCTCTCTCCGCGCGGTGCTCACATAGAGTAGCGGCATTCCAGCTGTAACGCGCGTGAATCCCACATTCCTCCCTTTGTTTCACGTATTTATATATATCAAGACTTTGCTGCTACTAGCTGCTTCTCAAAATCTTTAGCTTTTGTATCATCCTCGAAAACGCTAGGAGCATCACAGCATCTTTATATATTTCCACAGGGATCAAGCTACTCAACTCTATAAATCTTAGCTCCTCTCTGTTTCTTCGACATTTCTAATACGTATTGTATGTCGCATTTATTTAAAAAGGGAAAGAAAGAAAAAAGGGTTGTTATTTTTCTTTTGTCACTCATTATATTGTATTCAGCATAAATGCGTATAGTTTAAATCATTTTAATGAATCTCTCTTTTTTTCTTTCTTTGTCTTTTTTCTTATTAATTTTTTAAAGTCAAGTTAGTGTTAAAATAATAATAAAATGAATGTTTAGAGGAATAAAAAAAAATGCAAAGAGTCTAACAATAAAATAAAATTAGCATACTGTAAAAAAAAACATGTAACATCTCGTATTTTGTAAAGCATATTTTAATAAAAAAAAAATTAAAAAAAAAACGCGCTAAATTTTAATTTGTACTTGTACCCGTATGTCTGTTTTATATACAAATGTTGTACGAAAAAACCTCGTCATACAGTTAAGCTTGTTCAAATTAATGCGGCTGTTTTTGGTGCGCATGAACTGTGCACCACCTCATATGATATTGACCACTTTGCTGCTGTGAAACAGGGATAACCACTACAAAAATTGACTTTAAAATATTTCAAAAAAATTTCTAACCATTATACTTTATAGTCTTTCATATAATGATAAAAATATTGGAAGATTTATTATTTTGGGAAACTCGAAAAACCCGGAGAAATTGGTTGTCAGGTAGTCGGAAATGTCCGAGGGTAACCGAACAAGCTGCGAGTGAGAGAGCGAACTAGTTCCACGGTATATGGAGCAGCATCGCGCAGGAAAAAGGGAAGGCAGATAGAGCAAAGGCAGGGTAGGCAGGGGCACAGCCAACATTGGCAAGCAAGCAGCACAGCAGGGTTGGTCGGTGGGGAGGTGGTTGGGAGGAAGAGAAGAGAAGAGAAAGAGAGAGAGAGAGGTCGAGCAAGAGCAGCACATACAAGAGGCAGAACCGTGAGATTGCCTCCTAAAAAGGAGCGATAGAGACTTTTTTAACACAAGTCAAAAGATCACCAAGTGATTCAATACGAGAACTCCAATATACTCATGTGTGAAGAGATGAATCAGTTATCGTGAAAGTGAGCTCAATTTTTTATATTACACGTTCATTTAGAACTTAAATCAAAGGGAAGCGTGTGTTTTTACATATTATTGGAGAAAAAAACGTGACAGCCCATTTTTTTCATTTTGCTTTTCATTGAAGGATATTTGTTTCATTTTTGTGTCGTAATTTGTTGACTTTTTGATCTTGTGAGTGGTTGCAATGACAAGACGTGATGAAGGTTGTTGGTGCGAAAGCTCGTGCAATATTCATAGCCACGTTTACAACTGATGTGTCCCATGACGGTGCTCAAAAACTCTCCCTCTCTGGAATACTAAAAGTAAAACAGTCAGCTACACCTACGTAACAAAAATTAACCTTTTTTATTCAATGAATGAAGAATAAAAAATTTGTCGCAGTGATTTTTGATTTATAGCAGATAAATCTTGTCACAGAGATTGTGTTGATATGCATGCTGTTTTATTAATGAATTTATTTGTAATCAATGAGCAAATGCGGGAGCATGGTGGACCTGCGACAGCCAAGTCTGTTGCCCACCACTCGACCAAATGTGAACAGGACACCGCAAGTAACATTCCCCCACCGCATTTCCGCCATGTTGGTCCCGGGTTCAAAGTTCACGACCCCAAACTATCATCTTCTTCTCTATTTAATTATACTCAGTTTTAATATTATGTTAAATATAGTAACACAAAAATATTAATTACGAAAAAACAGTCAAAATTGTTACTAAATATAATAATAATAATATCATATAGTTATCAAATTATCTTCATAAAATATATTATATAGTTACAAAATTGTTAAATCTTTTATGCATTTTAAATTTATAATTGTTTTATAATAATAAAAATAACTATAACATTTTTATACACAATAAAAAATATAGTAACTGTTATTACTTGTAGTACAGTGTTTATACATAGAAGGCCTAAATTTAATTTTTACTTGTGGCCTATAAATAAATCTGCACATAAATATACATAAATAAGTATATCGCTGATGTGTAGGAGTGGCTTGGTGCAGTATATAGTGCTGATGTGGTTGAGCTACGACAATGTGTACTGTAGTCGGTGACCACACGCTACAATGTGGTGGTGTGGGGGACGACTTGTGTTTGTGTGGCTCTGTGTTTTTGGCGTGTGTACTCTGCATGTGTCTGGTGCCGGAGGCGGGGGCAGGTACAGTACCAGATTGGTGCGCACCAGGTATGGCTCTCTACGAGGAGTCATCACGCTCACCGCACGTGCCAGGGCACCTAGAGAGGTCGAGGCCTTCCTTGGAGTACCCTATGCTACACCGCCAGTCGCTAGTCTTAGGTAAGTAACTACCTAACTATTTAATTATTTTAATTACAACAATAATAATAGCATCAATGTTGATTTATTCCTAACTATAGAAAGTTATGTGATTTTTATTATTTTTACTTACAAATTAGAATACGAATTGCGTTTCCATCCATAGTTTATAGTAAAAAAAAAAAAAAAAAAAAAAAAAAAAAAAAACAATGAACTTTTAAATTTTTAGTAATTTTTTTATAGTTAAAGCCATTAATAGTTTATTCACGATTAAATTTTTAAGAAACAATATCTCATTCTTTAAATAAAACATGTTACATTTGTTTGCACTTTAATTACTATATTTTGTCTCCATTAATGTTGCATTCCCTTGAGTGGGTATTTTTTTGTTTGCATTATTCTTTCATTTAATATCTATTAGCATAATTTTTCCTTTTCCTCATGACCTTTTATTTCATATTCTTGACCTTTCTTGTTTTATGTACTGTGTGTAAGACTATAACGAGCTTTTATATTATGTATTTACGTAGGCGTGTACGTAGGCGACGGTGTTAAATTTTTTACTTTTAATGCAAGGCTGCGGAGTTGCGAGGGAATTTTTCAGCCTTCTATTATTTTTTTCCCCTACCATTTATTATTTGTTGTAAACTTTTTAATATAGTATTACTCTCATTTCCATTTCTGCTCCACATTTACAGAATGTAAATATAATAATTAACGGCTTTTATTTGTCGAAATCAGGCATTATTATTATTTCTCATTTCTATGCACACACTGGTGTAAATTTATATAAACTTTTAAATTCATAAATTTTATGAAAATCCTCCCAGTAAATCATATTTTACGAATATTTAAATATGTAATATTCAAATATTTATTGACTATTTTATGTTAAAAGATTTTTGAATTAATAGCTAAATTAAATTGTTATAGAGTAGCACTTTCAACTTTTGCTGATGTAACATAATAACTTGGCTATATAGAATACTCTTTATGTGACTGTGAAAACTATCTAACTTACAAGTTTTATAGTTTTTGAAAATAACGAAATCTGTAGTAAAACGATTTGATTTTTTTTTTTTTTTTTTTTTTTTTTCAAATTGCACCCCCCTCCTCCTTTTTCTTTTACACACATCATTAATTTTAACGCATATTTATTTCATTTCGAATTTCATTTTATTTTCATGTCTTTTAAAAAGAAAAAAACCATTTAAATTTTTACTGCATGATACTTTATTTTTATTTATATCTTTTATTATATTTTTATTGATTATTATTTTCATATAAAATTTTAAATATAAAAAAAACGTAACATTTTGTATTATATGTAATAACAAGACAGCCGCATGGGTTTATTTCAATTGGCAAATTGAGTTGTTTTTTGTTGTTGTTTGTCCGTAGTAAATCAATGCTACTTTTATCTACCCTTTATCTTTTATGTCTCCAATATTGAAAATGTGCAGCAACGTTCCCTATAGTTTTTGTGAGCTATACCAACAAAAAAAAAAAAAAAAAAAAAAAAAAAAAAAAAAAAAAAAAAAACGTTGGTATGCAGGCAACGTTACTTTTTATCGTTCTTTCTCTCTAGTTTTACTGTGTCATATTTTATATTGTTGCATTAGGCTTTGCTCTCAAATAACAGAAAATGTTTTTTCTCTCACTTTTTCTTCTCATTATTTTACATGACAATACCACTGCATTTCACCAAGTGAAAGTCACAGCTTATTTTTATTTTTTTCTCAGCCTTTGTTTACACCGTAATTATACTTCATCATTAAAAATTCTTCTCCTAGATGATTTTTTTTTCATTTAAAGGAATATAAAAATAAAATAGTAATGAAATTAAAATATATTATTATCATTTATTTTAATGAATAAAATTTGTTTACAAACATTTATATGAGTAATTAAAAATTACTTAATGTGTCTTAAAAATAAATAAACTTTTAAAATAAAGAAGGAAATTTATAACTTTGTTTAAATGTCTATGCCGTACGTTAATGTGTCATTAAGAATGCAATAAACTAATTTAACTATGACATTTTACAGGTAGTAATCATTAAATTAAAAAAAAAAAAAAAAAAAAAAAGGATGACATCAAAACAGATAATTAAAAAATATATATTATTACAATTTTTACTATTATATAAAGCTTAAATTAAATAGTTTTTATTATCATGTTTTAAAGATAAGGAAAATAGTAAAAAGTATATTATTACAATATAACATTATGAAATTTCCATTTTAACGTACTTTTCATGTAAAATTTAATTTAATGATATTCATTATTTTTGTTAATCTTGTTGATCGATATTAAAATTTCAACACATTTTGTATTATTCTTTAAAAATGTTGTTGTGTTTAAACATTTAGCAAAAGTAAAATTTGTTTTTTAAGCTTTTCTCTCTACCTCTTTTATTACAATAATGAAAATTTTATGCTATTTTCTACATTCAAAATATTCCCCTTATTGTGTTAATTTTTTACTGCATGTTGCATTTGCATATTGAAGAATACTTTTTCTCACTCTTCTAATTTAGTCTCTGAATGTTAAATAATTTATTTAATTTATATTTTAGCTTTATTTTATAACAGATTTGTTTTGCTGCATGTTTGTTTATTTACAATATTTACATACTTAAAAATTATGAAACCTATTTATGGTCGCCATTTTTTTTTTTGTGAACGCCTACCAAGGTAGGCAACCAGTTGCACTAAAATGCTCAACGGGTGGAGGAGCTTTCAGGATACAATTAGTCTCCCATTATAATATTATACACAGTATAAATTTTGACATTTTTATATTGTGGTTTTATTTTATTCTTGAAAGTGCGGCGACCGATGTTCGGTAATTATTATTAATAATAATAGTTCTTGGAAGTTGAAGCTTGTGTAGCGAGGCACACTTAAACATTGATTAAATTGATGTATGTACATGTGATTATCACAGACTCCATTTTAGAGCTTTTACTCACTAAATTATCATGTTTTGCATAAAACATTGTTAATGGCTGTAAAAAGATAAGACTATTGTAAATAAACTTTTATTAAATGTAGTTATAAATATATTTATTTATTATTATGTTAAGTGTAAGTAATTACTAGATTAACGCGTGTTGTAACAATCATAATGTTAGTATGAACTGCCTGGGTGACATTGAGATTAGCGATGTTTAGTGATGACGTGGTGACGTTGATGTTGCAGGTACATGCCACCACTGACCCCGCAGAGGTGGCGAGGGCCGAGGCTGGCAGACCTACCCTCTCCCGCGTGCCCTCAAGCTGCCCCCGAGGTGTCTATCACCTCTCCAGAGGCTCTGCTTCATCTACCCCGAGGTCGTATCTCGTTGCTGAGGAGAATGATGCCAATGCTCGCCAACAGCAGTGAAGACTGTCTCTACCTCAATCTCTACATTCCTAGGACAGGTCGGTACTTGCATTTTATTTTCGGCATCTTTTTTTCTTTATGTATATTCAGTTCCTAAGCGTGTCTATGTCACCCCCTAGAAAATATCGGAAAAATGTATTTTGTTGGAGGGCTCACTGGGTGCAAAACTCTAGTTTAAATCAATCGGATAATTTTTCCAATTTTAAGAGAAAAAAAAACTAAGGTAGCATTTTTCTCTTTAAATATTCATTACATTCATGCATGCCGATGTTATAAGTTTTATAAGCTAAGTAAGCAAGTAAGTAAATGTTTTATTATATATATATATATATATATATATATATATATATATATATATATACGTGCATTACTGCATTACGGAGACACCGCAAATAAGTAAACTGTTTGAACGTTTTATTTAACCAATTTTACTTTAAATGTTAAAATGAGTAATATTGAAAAAAAAAAAAAAAAAAAAAGCACGCATAATAATGATTAATAAATCAGAAAATACTAGCAAAGGTTAATATAAAAAATCACACTATGCATGTTATATATTATAATATATTATTTTGTTATTGATGTTTTTGAATAGGTAAATTTTGTTTAAAAGTTAAAATTAATTATACAAATAAAGAGGTGCCAGGATAAGTGAGACTACGGGGTATCGGTGGGGGGGTGGGGTGGCCGGTGGGCGTTACTTTATTGAAAGAAACTTTTTGGTCTTTTCCATGCTAAATAATGTATAATAGATCAGTGGAAACAAACAACAACTAATATTTAGATCTGTTTAATGCAAATTTAATTAGGGAATATTTTTATTCCTGTGCATGCTGTCAGCACCAGATATAGGGATGTAAAATTATCATACATTGTATTATTTCAATAAGATTATAATGTTAAATTGCACAAAAAGCAGCAATATTCATACCATAAACAACAACACGATCACTTCTTAAACGTGATAAATATTTTAAATTCTTTTATAAATTTTTAGTTCAATAAATTGGTTTTGACTGTGACCCCGTCAAATTTCCTAACTAATTCTATTAAAAGAATGACTAATGTCTTAAGTCCTATTTTGAACAAGGAATAACGATATTTATGATACTGTGGACACATTGTGGTATTCGACATTTTGCGGTATCACCCTCGTTTTAGGTTCCTAGATCCACAATTGTTTGCTTTGTCAGATAATCCTCCTTACATTCAAACGAATAATATATAAGCAGGTGTATACAGTACATTTTAATTTACTTTTCTTTAAACGTCAAGTATATTTTTTATGCAAAGAATAAAACTATACGGTAGTTCTTAAAATGAAATGGTTAGACAGATTTTTTATTTTATACAGTATATATATGGAACAACTTTATTATTACTGTTTTAACATCCACCGCCATTACTTGAGTAAAAAGCTTTTTGTGCCATTTAAAAACATGCCTTTTTTTTTTTTTTTTCGAACAAAAAAGGCAATTCTATTAGACAATGATTTTTACATGAAACACCTTACCAGTTTCATTGTCCCCAAAATACGTGTTTTGTGGAGTTTTAATGTTAGTCTTTGCCTTTATTTAATAGACCTTTAAAAAATATACATTAACAAAAATAAGGATTAAAAACTATTTGTTTTTTTGTTTGTTTAAATTAAATGATCTCAAATGGTATTAATTATAGATTATATTGGTATACGGATGTTATATTCCAGAAGTACATAGATGATTAATTTGAGGAGAATTTTAATTTACAAATATGTATAAAAATCTTATTGAATTTAATGTGATTTATATTCTTATTTGTTCCCAGTTAATCAATTTATGTTTTTAAGACGTTCTGTTTGATTTTTTTTTCTACTTGAAGCAGATAATGTCTACTGAGTACTGACACTGAATTTTAAAACAAATGAATACATAAAATAATAATGAAAAGTCGTAGAACACGTTGAAAAAAAACATTTCTATTTCTAATATCCAAACATACCTGAACATCAACGTTGATTTGGCCGGAGTTATTGATTTTTAATTTATTTTCCATTCACAAAATCACAGCTGCGGGTTTGTGACGTCACAGCTCACTAGTTAACGCGCGTGGGAACAGGCGAGCTGTGACTTCACAAATCCGCAGCTACCATTTTAAGAATGGAAAGTAAATTATAAATAAATTCCTCCAGCCAAATCAACGTTGATATTTAGGCATGATAAGATATTAGACATGTTTTTTGTTCAAGGTGTTTTACGACTTTAAAGAAGAATACTAAAAAAAAAAAAATTTAAAGTATTTGAGAATGACATGTAGTTCAGACTTCATGCAGTCATTATAGGTTTAAAATATTCAGAAATATCTTTTATATATAGAAACTGTTTGTAATTTCGATTCAATTAGAATGTTTATTGAATTGTTAATTGTTTTATATAATGACAGTGATGTGACAAGGGTTGTTTGCTTATAGAAGGCCTGGATGCCCCTACTTCTCTACTGCCATTGTTGGTCTTGGTTCACGGAGAGTCTTACGAGTGGGGCTCCTCGGCAGCGCTCGATGGCTCTGCTCTCGCCGCCCACGCAAACATCGCAGTCGTTACGCTCAACTACAGACTGGGCATCTTAGGTAAGAACACTTCATTAACTCAAGACTATTATTATTGTTATATTTTAATTTAAAACTGCGGTTTATTTTTAGTTGTTTATTTTAAGAAAAGAGTCGACGAAAGCATAAGGTCAATATTTACAATTGTCTATTTGAAATTCGTCCTGTTCGCGTGAAAAATGAGTAAGTTATTTTTGTACAGGTAACAAAATTTGCAGGTTGAATGTTATTTTTTTTTAAATATAGCTTTAAATATTTTGCTTTCGGAGATTAATGCTAAGACTTTTCTCGCAGCCACTACGATTTATTTTTTATTATAAATACTTTCTCAACGCAGATGCTATTAGTTTTTGTTTTTTATATATTTTTAGGCTGTTATTAATATCCCAATAGATAATTATTTTCATTAAAAATATGTAATAAAAGGAAATATAATTATTTCTCTAAATGCATTTAGTTTCATTATTATATACGGTATTTCTGCGAGTAGTGCCGTATATAATCTCACAATATTGTGTGTCTGTAGTTGTATCTCATGTTGCGGAAATTAGTATATTATAACGCTAATTATTATTTACGATAACAATAGAGGTCTTACTCATTTTGCGTTGTGTGCTGTTGTAACTATATAGAAATGCAGTCATATTTTGCACACTGCTTTTGTGATAGATGAAAAGTTTAAAGTTTAAAATCAATACCATTTCCATTTGTCTCTGTTAGAAGAGAGTTCCTCTGTTACTTATGCATATTCCTATAATTTACTTTAAAATAAAATATACCTAAAATATATCCTTGCTCGGCTGCTTAAATTTAAGCTTTTACCCAAAACTGGTTTATTTTAGAGTGAATTTAAATATTGATGATGTAATCTGTACCTTACAGCTTTGTATCAGCTACGAAATGAGATTTAAAATGAAAATTCATGAACATACAATCGATTTTTGCAATGCACGCATTTTGTGTTAAAAATTTATGAACTGTATATAATCACATTCATACGAAATTTAATTTTAGAGAAGATAATTTTAGGATTTTATAAAGTAATAAGAGACCTAAAAAATCTATAATGACAAATTTTCAGTGATTGCTATTTTTATGTTTAAGTTCATTAATGGATTTTAATTAATATCTTATTATAATTTTGATAGTATTTTCATAAATAAATTTATCATAATATATGCATGCACACATATTATACATGGATTCACATGGCGAGTTTCGTGTTCAATCGCAACAAAATGTAACATTATTCCGTTCCGTCCCCCTTTTTTTCCGTTTTATGATTTTTGATGATTTATTTATGTAGTTGTTTATTGTTTTTGCGAAAAAAATTGTTGCCCAAGAAAATCATAAAATAACAATCCCCGTGATATATATATATATATATATATATATATATATATATATATATATATATATATATATATATATATATATATATATATATATATATATATATATATATATATATATATATGAGTTTTTTATGGCAAAGAAATGTGAAATTCGCCATGTGCAAGCGCCTTTATACTGTGTTTATACCATAATGAACTTGTTATCAACTTTCCATCAAGAAGCGAGTATAGACTAAACTTCCGCAGCGCTATTAGATTAATAATGCAAAAAAAGTGAATTTAGACTAAAATGAGCTAATACATTAGAGTTTTAAAAAAAAATCAAATTCAATTTTTTGTGTGGAGGGTAGGGAGCCTTATATTTTTTTATATACATGAATTTTTCCTTTAATCTTGTGATTGAAAATTTTATATAAAAGAAGTCTGGCGGGGGGGGGGGGGGGGGTACACACTGTACGTAAATATATAAAATTTCCTTGAAATCGTTGCTCATTACATATCATTGAAAAATTTTCTATTATATTGTGTTACCTGCAATAGAGTCAAGGAAAAAAAAAAGGTCTAATCCTCTTTAGTATCTAGTTTTATAGGTCATAAGGATAAGCTTAAAGTTGAATTGAAGCTGCAAGTTGTATTTCAATTACTTATAATGTCATACTTATATTGTAAGAGGGAGAGAAAAATAAGTTGAGTCGTATTGATTTTTTCTTTCGCTCTCTCTCTCTCTCTCTCTCTCTCTCTCTCTCTCTCTCTCTGGTTCATTGTTGTGTGCATTTCTCTGTATGCCGCTGAACATTAAATGTGAGCCTCTCAAAGGGCTTTTGTCAACATCAAATTTTATAAGCAGGTCTTTAAAAAAAATTATACTCATTATAACTTTAAAGTAGACGAAATTTTTGTTACTTTAAGCTCATGATGATTTTTTTTTTTTTTCCCTCACAAAAGAATTTTCAAAAGGTATTATCTTTTTTTCATGCTATTAATGTCAGTCTGTTTGTTTTAAATTATATAAAAACAGATATTATATATATATATATATATATATATATATATATATATATATATATATATATATATATATATATATATATATATATATATATATATATATATATAATGTCATAAAAGTTAAAAATATAAAGATTAAAAATATACTGCAACATGTCGTTTAAATATAGATTATTTTATTCGGCTTTTCATTTTATTTATATTGCTATACAAATTTATTATTTACATTCAAAATAGAGTATTTTTTAACTATGTTCTTTCCAATATATCTGCATGTCTGTAAGTCGCACACATGATGCTTGTAAGAGCGCCCAATGCTGAGTTATTGATCACACATATACAATATGCATAAAGCTAAAGAAATATTATATATATATATATATATATATATGTATACATACTACAAAACCAAACCATAAATAACACACACAAAAGTTGAATAATAAAAGAAAAAGATACACAGGAAACAGCAGTAGCCTTAATTACCACTAGTAGAGCCGGACAGAACATAAAAATGCAATGTAATCTAATCTTTCCCTTGTAAAAAAAAAAGTTAAATAGAGAGTATACGTACAGTATAATTGTTACACGTTCGCAGTGTAGAAAATAAAAATATAGAACAAAAATTTTAAACAAAAGAAATACAAATAAAACAAGATTCGTATCCCTAGGTATTTTTTATTCCAAAATTTGTCAACGTTTTCTACATAAAAGAGTAAAAATATCATTGATCATGTTCATTTCTTTTTCCTCTCTTTCAATCAAAGTTTCTTGACAAGTTTTTGTTTCCCTATATCAAGCGAGTATTTCCCGAGGGGATTTCTACATTTCAATCAAAAGTGTCACCTGCCTCTGTTAACATACACGCACACACATATGTTGTCCATAGGGTTCCTGAAGACGGGTCCCAAGAGCAGCGTGCAGGGCAACTTCGGGTTGATGGACATCGTGGCCGGGCTGCATTGGCTGAGAGAAAATGCAGCTGCATTTGGTGCAGATCCGGACAGAATCACCTTGTTCGGCCACTCTACTGGGGCGGCCCTTGTCCATCTACTGTCAATGGCACCTGCGGCCAAAGGTGAGTAGTGATCATTGAATTTATATAAAATTTATGTGCGTCTTAATAATTACATATGGAACAGAATTATTTGGTAATTTATTTGCTATAAGTTTTTACTTACAAATGCTTATATTTTATTATTATTATTTACTAACCCTAAGCCTTTTTTCCTCGTAAATTTCCATCTAGCGACCGTGGTTTGCTTAGCTTTCGTGTTTCTATCATAAATTAAATGATAATAATAATTTTAATATGCTAATTTGTATCATACTTGTTGCGATTTTGATTTACTTATTTTATCTGTATACATAAATTAGTGAAGAAATAAAAATATATCCCAAAGTTATTATATCCTAATTTTATAAATGTATGTGTGCGTAATAAATTTGTGTTTCATACCGATATATGTACTGTAAGTACAGCTCTGGGCAAAAGTTCCTGAACGATTTGCATAGCCAACCCGCAATCGCACTATGTTATCTTTATGAGAAAACGCAGCGGTCACCGCTGCCCCGTTCGGGAACTTTTGTCTAGAGCTTTACATATAAACGTTTATAATTTTTTAAGTGTGTGTAGGGGGGGGGGGGGGGGGATACGTCAACTTTAAAGCTACGATATTTATGGTGTAGTATATCGTTGTTTTTTTCCGCGTTTTGGACCAATCTTAAAACCACAATGCTAACCGCTATGATTTTATTATTGAGATATATCGATTTTAAGTAGACATTTCTTAGTTTTTAATTTAAATACTCTGGTTTTATTTTAGAATATTTATATTCTGCTAATAAAAAGCATTGTTTCACAATTACATTGAATGTATGTTTTTAGGTCTGTTCTCTCGCGTGGTGCTGGCGAGCGGGTCTGCGCTGAGCCCCTGGGCGCTGCAGACTGACCCTCTGAGCGTGAAGAGACGCGTCGCGGAGCACACTGGTTGCCATGGTGACCTGGAGGATGAGGATATTGCTCCGTGCTTGAGGAACCAGCCTCTAGCCAAACTGTTAGCAACCCGCGCAGGCACGCCTAGGTATGTGCAGTATAAAACTCTCAAGCTTCATAACAGCTACTGAATTATTTATAAATTATACTATTCTAACTTTAAGCCATGAGTATTATAATATGTTATGTTAATCATGGGCGGTGTTAATATTAATATTATATTAATGTTAATTTGTTGCATGTGTGTGTATTTTTATATTATATATATATATATATATATATATATATATATATATATATATATATATATATATATATATATATATATATATATATATATATATATTATATATATATATATATATATATATATATATATATATATATATATACATATTTTATATATATATATATAATATATATATATATATATATATATTTATATATTACATTATTTTTTTCAGTTTTTATTTTATTTAGTTGTGTGTAGATACACACTGCATTCTATACTATTTACTAAAAGAAAGTTAATATGTATAATAATAAATACAGTATTAATAGGCTATAATTTAAATATAAAAATGAATAATATAATAAATTAATAATATTAACAAAGAAAATTTGAAAAACTAAAACTAACAAAACAAGAACATTATCATTTCATCTTTATTACTTATTCTAATCCTTCTTATTTGTTTTGCAGCATATTGAAAAGTAAAAATAATATTATACTGTATTTTATGTGTGACAGATTTCTCCCTGGCTTTGCCCCTTTCATTGATGGAGGTGCCTTGGTGCCTATTCACCCTGCAGCAGCCATGGGCATGTCCTCTTTAGCTATGGGCTCTATAGGTTTGTTAATGAACATATTTCACTCTGAACAGCATCAATTAATTACTTGTCTCTAATTCTCAGGGCTTACGTGGGATGATGCCAAACAACAGGGACCTGCAGCTCCTTACCAGGGCTTCTTAGATACAGATCTTTTACTAGGTAAAATTATTAAGTTAAAATTTGTAGCTAAAAGTTAAATTAATAAGTATAAAATTAACAGAGAGAGGAGGGAGGAATACTTTACTTTGCATTCATTTTTTATTATCTCTCTCCCTTTCTGTTAAGAAAAAATTAAATAAATTAAAAACAAGTTCAATATTTAATAGGATATGTTCCATTATTTTAGACATTAAAATTGCTTTTCTTTGTTTTGCCCCATGTTCTATAAATTAACAAATCTGTTAACAGTGGTGACATCTGTAGAAGCTTATGAGGAGTTAAGTGCACAAGACTTAGAATTTGGTCTCAATGAGACAAGAAGAGATAGACTCTTACGAACATTAGTTCGAAATGTATTTCGGTGGCATTTAAATGAAATTTTTTCTGCGCTACGTAATGAGTACACTGACTGGGAGAGAGCTGCAGGCTTAGCCCACAACCCTCTTGGTATGTATAATTTTAATTTTTAATCCTCATTAATTATTCAATGTATATATAAGACTAAAGAAAAAAACTCATTAAAAACTTTTTCTGTATGGCTATATATTTTTTTTTCTTTCTTTAAATTTTGATAATGTAATACATTATTTAAGATGACTTTAAACTCTTAAGTATAGTGTTAATTATTAATGTTTATTATTGTAATTTTTTTTTGTCAGGTGTCCGTGATGCTGCCCTTGCTGTGCTGGGGGATGGTCTGACAGTGGCTCCACTCTCAAGGGTGGCAGCTTTACACACTGCAGGTCATGGCCTTGGTAAAACTTACTTTGCCCACATGGTGGCTGGAGACTCTATTCCTATCAGAGATTTCCCTCAGGTAACACACACCACCCAAGGGATTTTTTCATATTATGGTAATAAGGAAAAATGAAGCTAGAGACTTAGTGTTGATGATGCACCTTATTTGTATACCACATTTTGCTTTTTACTTCTGCCTTGATGATTTAAATACTTATATGTATTATATATGTGGGTATATATATAATATATACACAAGCCGTGTATATATATACATATATAATATATTACTTTAGCCACTAGTTTAGTTGAATTACTATCAGATTGCTTCTTATTTAATACATATTTATAATTAAAATTAAATGCATTTGATACAATGAAAAAGAATGGATCATAGAGAATATACTAGCAAGGGCCTTACCAAATTACTATATAGTGAAGAGATATCCTATATATAGTTTGCAGAATACCTTGCGCTAGCACTAAGATAATATATTGGTAGCTTTTGGCACTAAACTAAAAGAGAAAATGGAATATGTGTGTGTGTGCCTTTGTTGTACTTGCAGACTCCAAGAGATTAAACTAAAAATGATAGAGAGAGAGAGAGAGAGAGAGAGAGAGAGAGAGAGAGAGAGAGAGAGAGAGAGAGAGAGAGAGAGAGAGAGAGAGAGAGAGAGAGTTCAAACCATTACAACTAGGTATGATAAATTTGAAAGAAAAGGATTGTGGGGCAAAAACAGCAAGGGCCTTATCATTGTGAGGAGTTTAGTCACATAGTTTAGTGAAAATATTGCTAGCAAAGTTATAATAAAAAATAAAAATAAATTATGAATTCATTCATATATATACTGTTTTCTCTTGGAGTTTAGGGCTGAACCAGTATTAACACGTTAATGTGTGTCAACGCAATGATGATCATTAATACATATTGTTTCAGATATTTTCATAATAATTGTGATTGATTTTTTATTTCAGCGTCCTGGTAGTGTAAAAGGGGAGGATGGTCCTTATTGGCTGGCTTTACCTTTGCTACCTGCAGGCTGGCCTGGTCTCTATACAGAGAAAACTAACTATTCTCAACAAGACGCCCAAATGTCAAGAGCTTGTGTTCATTACCTTGGAAACTTTGTTCGATCAGGGTGAGAAAAAATGTTCTATTGTGAAAATTAAAATGAGTGCTTCTAAATTTGTTGGCATACTGTATATTTCTATATCGATCTTTTTGCGTCAAGATGAAGCTACTACACTTTACAAATTTCCAACAAATGAACGATCTACACTTTACAAAGTCACGGCTACCTGAAGCATCTGCTATATTAAACAGGTAGGTGAAGCTCCAGGTAGCCGCAAATTTGTAAAGTGTAGATCGTTCATTCTTCGGAAATTTGTAAAGTGTAGTAGCTTCATCTTGACACGAGAACATCGATATAGGGTTTCACTTGTTTTCAAGACTGTTGCTGTAGAAAAAAATATTACCAGTGCAAACTTAAGTTTAATAAAACTAATATTATCTTTTTTTCATGTGTGTTTAGTGACCCTAACAGCAGATCTGAGAGTGAGAGAGAGGAGGAGGGCAGGAGGAGAGGAAGCAGTAGTCAGCACTCTCACCAGGGACCTTTTCCTTATTGGGATAAATATGACACAGTCAATCAACTCTACTTGGACCTAGGTAAAATGTTTATGCTTCATTATTTCATAACTATTTTAAATTTTAATAAAACATTGCTCGACAAACTTAAAATTAATGTCTTTCACTTGTTTGTATATAGGTCCACGTCCTCACACAAGGAGTCATTATCGAGGTCACAAGCTTTCCCTGTGGCTTCATCTAATTCCTCAGCTTCATAGACCTGGCTCAGGAGATGCTGGCTCCCGACATCATCATTTCCTTGAGGAGGGACCTCAGTATTATGATGGTAAATAATCATGCATAAATAAATAATCTAGTATATTGTTCATGTTTGAATTATTTATGAAAATAATAAAAATATCAGTGGTAAATTAGAATCCAGTTCTTTTCTACATATTAAATTTTTTTATTGCAGGAATTGTCAGACCTCAGTCTGCAATCTACCCATCAAGAATATCCCCAATTCCACAACCCTCGCCATCTCCTCATTCCCCCTCTCCTCCTCCTTTGATCACAACGACTGAATGTCCCCCCTCACCTCCCCCTCTTGCTCCACTGTCACCTCCAAATAGCACCTTTCACAATCACCCAGCTCCACCTCAGCAAAACAACAATAACAATAATAATAATTACAACAATAGTTCCATGTCTACTGCCTTGATAGTGACTGTAACTGTGGGGTGTGCTCTTTTATTGTTAAACTTACTGATCTTTGCTGGCATCTACCGTCACCACCACAAAAGAAGTATGAGACATCGGAGACACCATGCGGAGAAATCCCACCAAGTTGCAGGGCCATCTCATGCCTCTCCTCAAATGCTCAAAGAATCCCCTCCCCCCATGATGATACCTGCACCACCCCCACCCCCCAAGAACTTGCCACCACCTGATGTGGCTCCCTACCTCCCCCAGCAAGCTGGTCACCATGGCCCAATGGGAGGAATCTTACGGAATAATAGCTCAGGTCCCTCCTCTACCCCTTCAACTCCAGGCACTGCAAAGAAGCGAGTGCATATTCTCGAAATTTCTGTGTGAAATTTAAAACTTTATGACTTCTCATTGTTGTATTTGCAAGATTTTAGCACAATTTTTGTTTTTGTTTTGTTTACATTAAACTTTTACCTGAATAAAAATTTTACCTCAAAATAGTGTAAATTATTCAATAATATAAAATATGCTTTAAAATACAGCAATAAATAATGCTTTATTTTATTATTTATTACTATCATTTCAATCTTATCCCTTTTATATTATGTTGTATATTTTGAATTAATTTTATTGTGTATCTCTATTGCTCAAAAGAATAGGAAATTTTATAATCAACACAAATATTATTGCACAAATATAACACTGTTTTTATTGTCTCTTTTGTTTCTGTGAAAGAAATTTTCTTACAAGGAATTGTGCTAGTGACACAGACTTTTAAGAAAAGTGTATAAGATTGATTGCTCAAGATGAAAAATATTTACACTATTTTAAGGTTTTAATTTAATAATTGTAATAAAAAATATATAACCCATATACATAATATGAAAATATCATGACTAATCAATGTAAAAAAAAAAAAAAAAAAAAATGAAAAAAGAAAAGAAGAAGAAGAAGATTACTAAAATAACAATGTCCATATTAAATGTACTGCAATACAATCATTGTCAGCCAAAATTCCCCTTTCTTCCAATTTTCTTCCATCCAAAAATGACAAAAGAATAATTTAAACAAAACCTGTGAGGTACGTGTGAAGTTAAAAAATGCAGTTTTACGTGACACCTTCAGAGTGCAAAATTTATTTCAATTGTGGTACTTTAGAGAAGTTATCACAGAAAAAGAAACAATGCCAAAAAAAATTTGTTGTTTATTGTATAATGATCAGAAAATATATAAAATAATTACATATAATAATCTATGCTAAGAAATGTATCATGTACAAAATATTTACTGTATCCAAAAATATTTTACAAAGTTTCTTCCAATAAATGGATGCTTTCTTTTTCTCCCCATTTGTATTATGATTATAATATGTATCAAATTTAAATAAAGAAATTTTCAATATAATTAAGCATCCATTTAAACACTGTTTTGTACAAGTTCCATTTCTGAAATATATTATATGAAAAAAAAAATGTATAAAAAAATTTAAAAAAAGAAAAAAAAAAAAAAAAAGAAGAAGAATAAGAAGAAATTTCCTGTTATTGAAGATTTTGTCTCATTTGTTCTTTGTGTTTTTGTTTAACTACTAATTAGAGCTAAAATAAAAATATATTTTTATTCTAATTTATTGTTGAACCAAAAATGAAAGAGCTTTTATAACTAACAATTTTTCTCTATTTAAATGCTATCCATTTTAAACTAATCGCATACAAGTGATTTTTATGTATGTAGTCTCTCACACATCGATTGTAATAAAAGAATAAATGAGACACATTCTATATTTCTCAGTATTATCTTCCCAATTGTAAGATATTAATATTAAAATTCCTGCCTGCTTAAATTATTGTTTTATTTGTGTGTATGTGTGTGTGTGTGTGTGTGTATGGGGAGGGGGGGGGGGGGAGGATGAAAACAATAAAATTTTGGCCTACATAAACTCTGGTGCTATTATATTATCAATGGAAAGAATAGGGAAATCAACAAAAGTCTTTACCATGCTGAAGTCCATGGCTAGGTGATAATCTTAATTATGTGAATAATAAATAAATAAATAAATAAAATCTTGATAGTTAACTGTACCATCAAGATCTTTGCACCTAGCTGCAGACTTCATTGTGGTAACACGCTTGTGGGTTTCCCTATACGTTGCTCTGATAATACGTATAACTCAAACCAAAATGGTTTTCAATTTTCATACATACTGTAACCTTTTAAGTTAACCTATACGATAAAAATAATGTTTACCTTCACTATTTGAGTTGTGCTAAAAAAAAATCAAGACAAATTAATTGCAAACAAGTCAATAATTTTAGAGTAATGATTTATTCATAAAATTTTTAACTACAAAAATGACAGCATAATAACATACAACATAAAAAAGTGGCATAAACAAACAGCGCAGGAACAAAAAAAATATATATATATATATTATATGGATTTTTTTTTATGCCAAGTTGATTGAGCTTGGTACAACCAAATTTTTATATGAGCAAAATGATTGTTACTGTATTTTTTTTTTTTTAATATTAGAACATTGATATTAATTTGAAGAGTTAAAATTTTTGAAATTGATTTTTATAAATTTTTATTTGTTTATATTACTTTTTTTATTATTATTTATTATTAATATTTTTTGATTAGTAAATTGGACTTGGTATATATTATATTATTAATTTTTTTTCTCTTATTATAAGTACAATATACATTATTTTTGTTACATTAAAGTCAAACTTCTATAGTGGAACATTTTATTTTACATATAAATGGCACAATAAATTAATATCCTACATTTCTCTATCCCAGTAAATCACTCTTCAGTTTTCTTTCATATTTGTACCCACAAGAAAAAGAAATGCTCAAATAAAGCAAATTCTATTATTAGCATGATGATTTATATATTTTTAACGGGTTAAAAAAAATGTATAGGATTGTTTAACAAATAATTTTAGCAACTATTTAAACATATAACTAAATACAGTTAAAACTTCACCATGCTAATTAACTTGAAAGAAACATTTAAGTAATTTATTATACAACATTATTTCTGCGATGTTCCACCATTAATTTTTAATAATCAACAATTTTACCAAGCTGCCTCTAACAGGTGCAAAGTTATTAACACACTTTTTTTTAACCTTAACATATAGAATACAGACATCACCTTCTCAGTATTGCTATCTTTAATTAATCAGATCTTTTACAGTACATACAACTCAAACAAAATTTTATAAGTTTATTTTTCTTTGGTTTTGCACCTTTTAAATTTAATTTGAGTTGTTGTTTTTCTGTATCCTATTTGAGTATTCTCATTCCTCCAAATCTTTTAAGTTTTTTTTCTTTTGACTTTTAATTTATTATAATGTTTATATAATATTACATATTTAATAACATAGACAGTGGAAACAGAACAGAAGTCATAATACTATATAGTGTTTATATATACATAATGATTTAAATTTTGTGCCTCAACAAACTAGGAAAAAAATAACATTTTATTACTGTATATAAAAGAATAATATGTATTATTATATTAAATTTATGATATTTATATTTGAAAATAGACACACAAATACTTATTAAAATATATAGCTAGGTCATAGTAGGAATAGTTAAAAGTATAAGAAATTTAGAAACATAAAATCTAGTATTCTTTTTTAAATATATATAAGCTCTCTAAATTAAATTGTAAATATTTTTTGACACTCAGAAAGCGTTATTGTGATAAAAATGATATTGAATGTAAATATTCTGATATACGTGGTTGCATGGTTAGGTACACATAATGAGTGTTATACTTACAGTGACAGAGCAGTATATAAATGTTTTTTTTTTTTTTTTGTTTTTTTTAGGTTTGACAACAATAAGATAGCATCTAAAATATTAACATTCATACGATGCTATTATATAGGACAGAGCAACAGGGTATTATTTTTATTAATTTATTTCCATGATGGTGACACAAATGCAAATATTTATTTATTAATTTATTAATTTTTAATTAGGGCGGATATATTCAACGATGCAGACCAGCAGGCAATGGCTGTGACTTAGCTCCTCTGCAACAAACAATTCAGAATTTTGATTAAAATTTTAGCTTGTAGGATTAACATATCACTTATGTTTTACTATTGCTTGTATATTTGAAACAAGTGTCCAAAATTATTTAATAAATGTCTTTCCACTACAGGAATCAGGAATTAGCATCACTGAAATTATAATACGATTAAAAATACAGTAACAGACAACCCCATTTTAATTTCTGCACTAAAATTTAGTCCAATAAAAAAAATTTGAAATGATAGTGGGCCTTCTCTCTCGAATATACAAAATAAATTTAGTTAGAAGCAGCAATTAAACTTACAGATATCGATTTAAGTCTTCAATATCAACCAGCCGCGAGTCCTGCTCCATATGTAGATCATCTCGTTCCATAAGAAGCTGCACTAACTCTTCATTCAATCCTGTAACAATTCCTCATTGGTTACATATTTTTCAAAAGTTGAAAAATATTATATTACGTACCTTCAATGAGAGTATGTAGGTCATTGACAAGTACTTGCAACTGTGTGACGTTCATATCTGTCAACAACTGACGACTCACTCGCCTCCTCTCTGGTGGGAATGCCACACCCACCTGGAAAATAATTGAATTTGAGGATCTTAATGAGAGAAGATCCTTCTTTAGTATTACAAATTATGATTTACGTTGTAAAAAGGATCATTACACAATTTTTATTCTGCAGCTATTCAAATAGGAAAGATGGTCTCACTGGGTCTATGGAGACATACCTTGTGTAACGATCGTTGCAAGAGCTGTGAAGTAGGACTGGGTGTTGCAGTGAGCCTCATCTGATGTCTCTCAAGGGCCATCTCCATATGAGCCATTTGTGACGCCTGAGCGAGAGCAAGCTGGGCTTCCCGCTGCATTTCCTCAGGATCCTGGTAACACAAAAACCTTGCACCTTAGATATGAACTAACATATAATGGTTTTGATTTACGTTACAAAGATTTCTTTAATAAAATAAACAATAAAGATTCTTACCAAAGATGTACTTTTGGGCAAATTGATGGGCACCGCTACTGGAGGAGTTGGCCTTGGAATGTCTTGATTTGGTAGATTCTCAAACTCTGGAGCAGTTTCATTCATAAAGCATAGTTGCAGATTCATGCCTGCAAATTAGGATGCGAGTTTTAATAATTCATTTGCTCGTAATGTCACATAATTTGATTAATGATTATAGGAACTCTTATATCTTACCACTTTGGAGTCGACTCTGTAGGCTCGGTTTGCGACCTCCTGGTCGTTCAGTCTCTTCTCCCATCGCCAATCGCCGACGGATTTCTTCTCTGTCATTTCGACGCTGAAACATCCACGTATGTACATTATTTGTTAATTTAAAGAATTAAAAAACATAAACCTCGATATTTGTGTATTCTTAGTAATTAAAGTGCCTTAATTTATGTACATGAAATTGCTAATTTTAAGTTCCACTGTAGTTTTTGAATACCTTAAACATCTCAAAAATTGACGATTTCTAACCGCTATGTCCGATGTAAAGCGTTCAAAAACACATAAACAAAGCCTATTTTATGTGCAATTCTGTATTCTATAGTGCTTCTTCGATGGTTTGAGTGGTACAATTTTATAACGAAAACTTTCGGTTACAGAATACAATAAAACCACTTGGCTACTTTGCTGGTAACCACAAGAAACACTATAAAAATGTAACTTTATCCATGTTTGTGTTCAATTCTCAAGAAATGTCACTCCCCCCAGCTGACAAGTCTAGCGAGTCTAGCCTGCAATCTGGCAACACTGAAGAGTGAAGAGTCGTGCAGGTTGTTTGTTTACATTTATTACGGCTTGCGACTTGCGACTTCCGAGTGTCGCGAGGTTGCCGCACGCCTTTTGCTCATTGCCGTGCATCGCACCGCTCCCGCCCCCTTTGATATTGCGCACCCTTTGAAGTCATTGAAGTTGCCTTTGACCTTTGACACGCTTTGAAATTCGCAGCCGTTCACAGTTGAGTTCTGAGTTTATCATCGGTTATCTCTGAACTCTGCATCAGAATTTGAAGGTTCAGTACACGTGTGTGTGTTTCTCAGGTAATATAATTTAAATATATTATTATTCTTTTCCCCCAGAAAATCTAATTAATTACAATTAAAGCATAAACATGCGCGGCAAACGCAATTACAATTTATTGCAGGGCATAGAAAGAATTAAATGTTGTATTTCGAAGAAATAAAAGTTTTAAATAAAATTTAATCAATCAAAGCTCGATCATCACTCATCAGCGACAAAATGCTTATTTATATTATATTGTGTGTATTATATCTATTATTATTTATTATATGTGTGTGTGTGTGTGTTGTGTATATACAACATAATATATTATATAGGACATGTAATCGTAAACAAAATACTGATAAATATTTTTTACGGTCTTTCTTTTAAATTTTTATCGCAGCAGAGAAACGAGTTTTTGCACAATTTGCAATCGTCAGCGGCAGTTTTAACAGCAAAAGTTTCTTTGATTTTTCCATCGCTTTTTCAACGGGACCAAACGTTATTTATAGGCCTAGATAAGGTATAGTATAACGTGTATTGTTCTATTTTTATTTTTAGATTATATTTTACTAAACAGAAAGGATTATATACAATCAATAAGATCCAATTTTGGACGTTATCGGTTTAGCGCGCGGGGTGATGCGGGGAAAGCTAAGGGTCCCCTAATTTAACATTACGCTTATGGAGAAAAACACGTTTTTTGCGATTTTTGAGAAAACTACTCCACCATTTTGGAGAAATTTAAATGAGAAATACTAGACATACTTTTACGTGTTTTAAGCCATAGAAAATTTTTAACAATTTTTTAAAACGATAACCTCCATTCCATTATATCATCAATTCAGATATAATTTTATAGAATAGAAATATTATGCAATATTTCCTGATAGGATAAATCTACATTATTATAATATAGTATAATAAGAATATTTCCTTATTATACCCTTGTGATAGTAAATACAAAATTGCTATAAATATATTATTTTATTATTATTTGTGCAACATTTTTTATTATTATGTAAAAGCCCCTATAAATTAACATGATTTATTATACGGGGTGAATAAAAGATAATAATTAATAAATATAAAGAAACCGAACAATTATTCGCACAACATTATAATATAATATAACATATACAATACACTGAATACACAGTATAATATGGAGCTCTGTACATTTCTTGCAAAACAATAATTGATGAAGTTTACGTAGTCGTAGAGTGTTGTACTTACTTATACAGCGCCTTAATAAAAATATGCGTTTACTTTTTACTTGTTTGATGTTGATACCAGCACAGAACCGCATTTTTTTTTTTCTAAAGAACGGTAAATTTTTAATTAATTATGTATAAATTGCGTGTAAAGTTCCAGCAAGCATCATTCTCTCTCTACCATGACTAATATTTTCGTTTTCTGCTTGTTAAAAGAATTAATTTTTGCGCTGAAGGTTGTGTACATAATATTCTTATTTTTATTATATTAAAAAATGGGCATACACATAATTTTTATCTGGCCTTGGATATTGCAAATCGCATTTTTCTTTTAAAGATGCTGAACATATTTCATATTTTTTTTATACTTGGCTTGGTTTTGGGTTATATTTTAGAAATACTTTTTAAATATAGATATTATGATAAATAAGCACTTTAAAAAAAATGGAAATCATTGTGGTGTACGTATATGCTAAAATACACGATACTTTGCCATCGTTCTAAGAAATGTGAAGAACCTCCTGAAAAATATTTTATTTTTTGAAGAACACGTTGGGAGGCTTTTTTTTTTTTTTTATCCTGCAGTAATTAAACAGTTGATATGTTAATGCATATTGCACGTTTAAATTTAGTTTTGTTTGTTTTCACAATGTAAACTAATGTTTGCTTCTTTTATTATTATCGTTGCATGATTACAATTATATTGCTTTAGTTTTTATTGCAACATTATGTTTGTTTAATGGTGAGCTTCTACCTTATTGAAACATTTGTATATCAAGTAGTTTTTCATTAAACGCTACTTGTAATTATTTGTTATACTATGAACTGCCCTTGGTTTCATAAAAAAAAATAATAATAATAAAAAAGTAGAATAAATGACATCGTAAGAGCGAAAGTTAAATTGAAAAGTTCCATGGTAAAATGATGTAATTCTGCAGCATAATGGAATATTTTAAAAGCTATAAATTACTGTTCGATAACGCTTCACTTTTATTTTATTATTATATTTTTTAAATTCATCACAAATTCATGTGTAAGTGCATAAGCAACTTAGTGCAAATTAAATATTGATAAATAGCCAGAGGGATCACTTTTTTTTTTTTTTATTTGGTAATTATAAATTTTATCTTTTTTGTCTCCCATCTATGCCAATATAAAACAATTACACCTTTACTTACTTGTGGTTCATCATCTAAAGTTTCCCCCTCGTCATACGTAAGCGTATAGAGATCACTAAGATACCGCGAATCCTTTTTATAATGTCTCCTTGATGCAATTATTTTAGGTGTATTTGATATTGTTGATCCTAGCTCAAACTGAATGGACGACATAATATCACCTGTGTGCTGTTTAATACTAAATTAACTAATGCGCGCGATCGCGAGTTTCCGTACTTCGCGTGCTTAGAAAGTGTGACATAACAATATACCGGCGCGGCATGCTTCCGCTTTATATACCGTCCCTCTATTTTTTTCTCTCTCTTACTAACAATTATTTTTTTTCCACCTTACTCATTCTTAACTAGCCACACTCTAATTACTATCTGACCTTCATTTAATATATTGTGTTAAGACATAGGGTTAAAATTGAAAACATATACTGTATATACGGTAATTAATAAAAAGTGGAATAAAAAAAAATCAAGAAAAAAATTATATATTTAAACGCTTCGTTGGCTTTTATTATTGCGATATTTCTATTGTCTTTAATAGTGCATACATATATATTAAGTTATTGCTTGATTATTGTTTATTTTTGCAAAACGATGCTCTCAATTTAACAATTATAATTACCACCCTAAAGTTATATGACTAATGTTAATATAAATTTGAAAAATGCATTAAAATTTGTTTCTGGCATTTTTTTTTTTTTTTAATAGGACAAAAACTGGAAAAAATTGGAAAAAAACGAATTCAACATTTTATTTATAGATTTTCTTGTTTTATTATGACTTTTATGTTCGTTGTGTTGACTAATAGTTTTTTGAACTGACCTAAATAAGAAAATAATTTATTATTTTACGTGACCAATGTATTACGTATAACCCCCTTCACGTATGCTTAACTTGTTACTTGAATGTAAGGCGGGTTGCCGGCACGTACTCTCTGCAGGCGTAATGGCGGCAGTTTCTCATAACATAATATCGTCGTTCAAATTTTAGCGTTTTTTTATACTACGTGACAAATTTTATAAAAAAATTCCGTTTTATCGTTGTTCAATATAAATGATAATATATTGCATCATTATGTATATGATGCATATAATGTAACCTGTCATAACATAGCACTAACATTATTTACTGGTTCATATTTTTGCGTCTCTAAACGTGAATGTAAAGGCATGAATTTTGAACTGTAAGTTGTTCTGCTGGCATTTTGCAAGCAAGTATATATATATATATATATATATATATATATATTAATATTACTATTATCCTAAAATATTATTGATAATGGTGTATGTATATATAACATTGTATACGTTAAATTCGTATTGTTTACTTCATTCATTAAATGTTCTGTTCGAGCGTTATTAGCGAAAATGAAATGAAAATATTCTTCAATGGTATTAATGGTAAAAGCATATTTAATTAATTATTTGTGATACGTACTCTGCGGTCTTCACTTCGCGCAGCTGCCAGCAAATGGCTCTCCAATTGTGCCAAATCCAACTTGGGTAGTGCAGTCTCCATGGTGAACACGTCAAATGCTCCTGTGGGGATAAACACATAGGTAAAGAAATATGGTGAAACAACCTCCGATTCAACTCAACGATATTATAGGAGCATGCGTGGTAGCAATCTCGTGTTCAAAGAAAACCGATAGCTGTATATTTCTGATTATTAGCGTCGTTATTACAAAACAATTAATCTATTTTTATTTATTATATACAAGGAATTTTATTGTATTGTATTTATAACAGCGTTTTCTTGTATTTTTTTTAATCGAAACATAAATACATAAGTTATTGTTTCTTGTGTACTGACCGAGAGTTTCTGTGGATGTGCCGCTGTACTTGCTCTTGTTGCTGATCTTGTTGCGAGGTTTCTCCAGCTTAGTGACCACTGGGGCTACAGGTGCCAAGGGAGCAGGTGGTGCAACCTGGACCACTGGTACACTCACTGCAGGAAGTTCCTCAATCTTGTCATCCTCAAAATCCGACATCTCGCGACTCTCCTGTACCGTTGTTTCAGCAGTCATTGGAGTGTCATTGAAGTTGCTACAGCGAGCTTGCTCTGTGGAATAATAAAAATCTCTATCTGAACCTCTGTCAACATGTAATTCTGTTTGCGCTCTATGTTATCTCTACTTTTACTGCGTTTACATGGCAAATAATTCAAGATTAAAGCTATGTGTTGCCATAGCTGATGTTTTAGAACGGAAATATTCGTTGTCGTCGTTTGTATTTAATTTCGTTCTGGGTATAATTTTTTTCTTTATTAGAAAAAAACAACTTATTATCTACAAAAATAATCTAATTACTCTAATGTTATTTCGTTCTTCTTGGTTATATGAGATTTACAATTTCATTTAAAGATAAGCTTTCTTACCGTCTTGTCGGTTGGTGAAGGGAGGTACCGGTGACGCGGGTTGTTCATCCTCACTGCTGCACTCTCCACTTCCTCCGCGACTGCTACTGCTAGTGCTCGCCAGATTGGCTAGTTCTGAAGCCTCGGAGGACGTGGACGAACATGCAGAGGGACAGCACGAGCTGCGAGCCTCTTCTTCCTCTGCCTCGCTCACCACAGAGCTGCTGCTCCTTCCTGCGCCTCCTCCTATTTCACAACACATTCGGATATTAAATTTCAGGTTCAATTTATTTATTTATTTTATTGTAAACTGGAAAACTAAACTTTGAAAAAAAAAACTTATTATTTTCTAAGATTGACAATTTTAAAAAGAGACAAATTTTATTGATATATTTTCCACAAACGTACCTTCATCATCCTCGTCATCATCTTCCTCGGGGGTGCAGGGTGACACACTACGCTCGAGGTCACGTGCCCACGCCTCCAGCACGGCAGCCGTGGAGTTTGTGTTGGTGCTTACCGGCTGTACGTTAGGCGCCACCGCCAGCGTGTCAGAGTTGTTGTTGTCAACCCTAATGCACATCAAACTTTCACCCTCGCGAAAATACGTAATCACTCTTGAAAGGATTCAAAACCTTTTCAGCTATTTGCCCTATTCTAATATCATTAATAAGCATACATCATCAAAATTTATCTCTGCTATGTCTGTAAGCCTTTACGTGCATTTACGTATTGTATTTCAATTTAATTTGTTATATTAATAAAATAAAATGTTAAAATATTAAATGTCAGTACAGCGCAACAACATAAAATACTTTTCACACTATATTAATTTTTATATCATGCTTGTAATGACAATAATTTTGTGACTATACGCTTTTCAAGTTTCAAGCTACGGTGATTACACCCAGTTGACGTTTAATGTATACGAGTCGAGAACGCCGCCCACTTCATTTCCTCTTTGAATAAATTGGAGTCGTTTAATTAAACTGAACTGAAATTTATGCTTTTAGTAAGTTCATAAAAATCTGCGATAATATGACAAATGATTTAAGATCCTTAAAACTTTTAATTTTAAAGAGCAATACAAACCTACTGACTGACCTTCTGTTACATTAACGATGAGCCAATTGAAACAACAAGCATGAACAAACAGTTTTCTTTTACTTTCATGTAGGTTTGTTTTCCACATCTGACATTCATGCCAATGATATTCATAAAATATAGAGCGATTATCGTTGTTTTCATTTCAATATATTGGTCATTTTATTTAAACTATATGTTATGCATGAATATAAAATAATCATCATTATGTCAAATGAATATATTATATATAAACATAAACAACAGTTGTATATCTGGGATCCCAAAATATATAATATACGCATATATTGTAGAATGTATAGTATATAAAAAAAAAATGAATGAATCAATGAGAAGGATTTTTTTTGGGAGGGCAAATCAATATTAATTTTTGTTGTTGTTGTTGAAACATTAGTTTATGTTTGCTAAATGAATGATAGTTCATAGATTTTTTTTTAGCAAAATTATGGTTTTTATGGTGTTCCCATGGGAAAAAAATATTTCTATACTTGTCTCGAAGAAGTAGGAAACATTGTCATAACGCTACAAAGTGCGTAGTATGTTTATCTTTATATTCTCTTTGTATTTACAATTTTTTTCTTCGTATGTTCTTTAGTTTTGGAGAATTGTATTTGTTATTCAAGGGTATATATGAAGTGCGCTACGTACACAAGACACAATTACGTGTAATGACAATGGACAGGTGTAAGCGTAATGAGGTACAGTACTCACAGATCTAGAGAGCAGAGAATGTTGTTGTCTTGTGTCCGGAGGCTGCACGGGTCGGGGGCGACGTGCAGCGGTGCTTGCTGCTCCAGCCTCATCCTCGCACCCGCCTCGTCTGTCGCCGCTGCTGCTGCCTGCTCTGCCTGCGCACAACCATCCAAACAGAGCCATTTAGAGTCAATCGACTCAGCACAACGGAATTTGTTCATAAACTTCCATGAAGGAATTGATTCTTTAAGATTTATAAATCCTCAACCTTAAGACTCTTGAACATCAAGCTAAGAAATATTTGTGCTGATTATAATCCGTCCTTGCAACCCAGGTAGGGTTACCAACTGTCCTTTTTTCAGAAGGACAGTCCTTTTTTCGAGGTTTTTGTCCTTTTTTCCTTTTTTTCCAAAAAAGGACACTTTACTCCCCTTATTAGAAATTTTAGATTAAAAAAATATTAAAAATGTTAAAAATTACATTTCATGCACAGTATTTAATTGATAATAAAAAAAAATACAACTTACAGAAGTTCAGTGTGCAGTGCACACAGTACTTTTTGCAATTATATTATCTATGAAACCTATCTACTAATATAAATATATGTTATCAATAAATATTAGGAACCGGATTTTCAGTTTTGAAAATGTACATTTTCAGTACTGAATTCAGTCCAGTTATTTTGCATAATCATTTTGTAAAAACAACAAAATCAGTTCACTTTCAGTTCAATTATACAAAAACAGTGAAATTCAGTTTTGGTAATTTTTAACTTAGAAACCAACATTTTTCAATAAAGAAAGATATATATTTTTTTTTTATGAAAAAAAAAAATAATAAAAAAAAATCGGTTAAATTATTATTTGATACACTTTACCAGCCAGTAATAATGAGAGCTGTTCTTGTATTTTTGAAAACTTCTCTTTAACCTTTTTTTATTCGTGTTCAGTTGAAATCAGATAATTTTGAGATATACCTTTAAAAAAAAATTTTTTTTCCTTTTTTTTAACACCCCGAGTAAAATTTTAACGATGACACAACGATGAAATAAGAATGACAAATAAATGCGACACAAAGATGAAATAACGATGAAACGTGTCCCATTTCATCGTTATTTCATCGTTAGCCCCATGTTATTTATATGGAGTTAAAAAATAGAAATATTAGCAAAATGAGCAAAATATTTTCGACGAAATTTCAATGACATAAGTATGAAACAACGATGACATAAGTATGAAACAACGATGACATAAGTATGACACAACGATGACATAAATGAGAAATAATGACGACAAAATTATACTACTAGAAATTATCGATGAAATTTCAATGACATATGTATGAAATAAAGATGACAAAAATTTTCAGGATAATTTTAATAATGTAAAAATATGAAATATCGACGACAAACTTTCAAAGTACACCGCGCGACCACCTCGGAGACCTGCCTGTTAATAAAATCTAGTGCCTATATACCAAATGCTACCTGCCTAACATGAAATTTTATATACGGGGTTGGAGTTTTCTTCTTTCGTGTAGAGTTGCTCGCATTATATTATATAAAAAAGCTTTCCAAACTCAGTAACCCAGCATTTTTTAAGTCTCACTTGAAACTTGTTTTGCAGATTTCTTAATTAATTTGTAATCAAGTGAATACTTTTATGCAAATCTAAGTCAGAAAACACAATAAATCGTCATTTTTGTAGTAAATTACATATTTTATAAATAATTAAAACTTTTATTACCTGCCCTAAAAAGTATCAAAACCTCCGAAACAAACGAAAAAATAGGTATTAATTCTTGACTTTGAATTTTTTTTTTTCAAGTCTGAGAGTCACCGGAAAAAGCTACTATATTACATTGCACTACCACAAAGATTTTGTACAGGATTCTAATCATAATATGTATTTATCAAATATATTGCTTGTATTGAATATTAATTAAACGCAACAATGTATTTGCAATATTTAATAATATTTTTTATGCATTATTTTATGCATTAAAAAAAAGCTATATAAGTGATTATAATAATTGTCAGTTTTGGCACTAAATTATTACTTTCCATATATTTATGCAATACTAAATTTTGAATTGTTTGAAACATATATTTATAATATATTTTTTAAATTTTCTTTTAATGCTTGCAATTAATTTGCCTTATCGTACGCGTGTTAAGAAATATATAACAATAAAAATTCAATCAATTTAACAATTTTTGTTACGCTTATAGAGTTAATAATAAGCACATTGACTATATTTAAAGCTGATTTAGATTGGCATAATTTTTAGTAATAATAATAATATAAAATAAAATAATAATAAAAAAATAATAAATAATAAATAATATAAAAAAATTATTTTTTTTTTTTACAATATTGAAAAATACACACTCCGAAACCGTTAGCATGCATTTTTGCACATAGGAAAAAAAAATCTATATATAATTATGTCAGTAGTAATTTTAATCAAACACGTTATATTAATATAGATTAATTATTTAATTATATATATAATATGATATTTTTCTATCAATCTACCAGCTAAAACCGAAAATTCGATGACTTAAAGACGACATAACGACGACATGAAATTTTTTGTTTTTACAAAAATGAAATAAGTATGACAGCAAAAAATTATTGATGAAATAACGATGGCAGTTTTATTTTTCAAAAACCTAAATGCGACACAACGATGACAACGATTAAAATTCAATATGTATGAAATAACGATGACACGAAGAAATAATAATTTAAATTATTATTTCTTCGTGTCATCGTTATTTCATACATATTGAATTTTAATCGTTGTCGTCGTTGTGTCGCATTTAGGTTTTTGAAAAATAAAACTGCCATCGTTATTTCATCAATAATTTTTTGCTGTCATACTTATTTCATTTTTGTAAAAACAAAAAATTTCATGTCGTCGTTATGTCGTCTTTTTGTCATCGAAATTTCATTGTTAGACATTTTAAAAAAATTATTTTTGTGACTTTGTCATACTTTGTCTTCATTAAATCGCAGTTGTGTCATCGTTATGGGACATTTCATTGAAATTTCATTGAAAAATCATAGAAATGTCATACTTAGCGTTCTACTCGGGACGTTATTTTAAGTTTTTGCACAGTAAAAGTCTATTTTCAGTTTCCAAAACTGAGAAAAACTGGTACAAACTGACAAAAACTTAAAATAACTGACCCAGTTTACAAATTTCAAAAACACTTTTTTTCAGTCCAAACTTTTTTGCATTTTTAATAAAAAAAAAAATTCATGATTCGTGGACATCTTTTCAGCATGCATATTTCAAAAACTGAACAAACTGGAGATCCGGTCCCTAATAATTATTAATAATTGTCAGTGTCAAATTTAATTAAAAATGTGTGCATTTTATTTAATGTATTTTTAAATTATTCTATTCATTAAGTCTAGTGATCTAGTCTATTTCTATTCTTGTTTTTAACATTAAAAATAAAACAATAAAAAAAATCGCTACTATTTTTTTACCAAACATAAAGAAATTTCTATCTAAATTTTAAAAAAGTATGTGTTACATACACAAGATTGAATATTAAACTTTACTTTTATTACTTATAAAACTGATTATTTTGCTTGTTTTTTCAAAGAAAAGGGGGCGTGGCATAAAAAAAATCGCGCCTGCGGCGGGCTTCTGGGGGGCTTTGCCCCCCAGGCCCCCAGTTGGGTGTGGGCCATGTCCTTTTTTCGCATTCTGAATAGTTGGCAACCCTAAACCCAGGGGGTTTGTTGTTTTCTTTTGCAACCTTACTTTTTATGAAAAACCTTTTTTTAATGTCAATTTAAAGCAAAATTAATTAACTATATAACTATATAAAAATGGTTTCTTATGAGTTTGAATATTTGTCTCGTCGATTCTTCAACCTGGCATTTTGTTCTTATATAAATGTGTATGTATGCATGCATGCACTGCTGCAGTGCGAATCTTGCTTATTTATTATTACGATCATTTTAGAAAAAAATATTCAAAAAATTATTGTGTTAACAATTTTGTTTTGTTGTTGTTGTTGCTATATATAGCATGTACAAATTGTACATATATCTAATTATAGAATAGAAAATGTCAAAAATAGAATAAAGTAGTTGAATACGAATATATATGCTCAATATTATATATTATTGTTTTAATTGATTTGGGTATCATGAGGAAATATATTAAAAACAACAACAATAATTCAATATCTTGTCATTTTAGACAAACTGGTATATATTATAGGGAAAGAGTCTAAAGTAAAAACTAAAAAATCGTCGTACAATAAAATGATTGATTAATCACTTTGACAAGAGTGCCCGATTCGGTGTTGGCCGTGTTGCGGTGCCTAATTGAAATACGAGCAATGCAATTGAAATCTTAAATTTTTCATGTGGTGAACCAGCAAATATTTACATATTATTCTTGAGTATCCTTGTGTAATATATATATATATTTTTTTCTTAGCTACCTTTATAAACTTTACTTGAAATACTGCTGCATTTAATCATTTTCAGCATTAAATTCACTATCCAAAACTTACAATTTAATAGCTAGTAAAGAAGCAACTTATTTGAGCCCGACTTTAAGCAATTTCGCTCACATCCACTTCCGTTTCTACGTACTGCGCATGCGTAGAACGTTGAAACGGAAGCGGATGTGAGTGAAATTGATCAAAGTCAGCTTTAAATTAGTTGCTTCTTTATTATTATTAGATTATAATGAACTTCTTATCAATCGAAACAAGGAACCAGATTTAATGTGATGAAATAAGAATGCATTACGGTTGTGAGTAATTATTACAGATGGCGTTTGATTCAAAATGCCTCCACAATAGAAGTCAGTAAACCGTGATTCTCTGATCACGATGCACAGCTGGCTGTATATTAGTGACATCATTGAGCGATGTGAGGGTGGGCGTAACTTGGTTCACATTCCCTCCACCAGATGTAAATCCTAAAGTATTGACCAGACTCATCTCGTTCTTACTAGTTCATATGTGAATGAACCATGCTCATAATATTTATAATAATATTATTATTAGCACCAGGCGTGCACTTCAACTACATTTCATACCCAATAAAGAATTTTCTTTATGTACTATTATAGATAATAGAATTTATCATCATTGAATTCTTTATATTATATTACTTGCATTTCTCTTTTATAATAATATTTTTATATTACAAAAAAAAGGCTTTGATTAAAATTTTAGTAATTGCATTTGACCATTTATAGTAAGATAATGGAATTTAAAGTACGTCTGCTGCGCAAATAGTAGAGGAAGGTTCATGAACTTTACTTAATATTTTGCACAATCATGCCATATAATTAATTGTTCTCCACTCCGCACATAATATCCATACATGGCCTTATCAAATTTGAAAATTTCTCCATAGTTATAACTATCACTAAAGGAGACCGTATATAAACATTACAGATAATAATAATAATCATTATAGATTTACAGTGAAAATGTGAATGGCTGATTAACGGCAATGTGATATGTTCCATGAAATGTGGTAAAAAATATAACTTTCTCCACGTAATGTTATTATTTTATTATTATCACTCGATTTAGATGAGGATGATAAGATGATTTCTTTATTCCCACAATGATTTTAGTAAAATAAATATTTTATCAGAACTACTGCAATCTTTTTAATATTTGTCCAGGAAATTAACAAAAAAGTATTCACAAAACAAAACTTTCAATTCAAATATACTTCTTATGCTAACTGTTCTTTTATTAAGATTTATTATTTTATACATCATTGTTACTCTAAATATGAACGGTTTAGTTTTATTATATTTCTTTATTAAGATTCAGCAGAAAAATTGAAATATAATGAATTTTGAATGACTTTTAATAGAATGTCATGCTTGTAAATGATTAAGTATAGAATCTGTAAAGAATGATTGTCATAATTTGTTCGTTTGTATTAAATATCATAAATATATAAATAAAAAAGACGATTTAACTAATAATAATTCAAAAGCCGATGACATTGTAATATTTTTTTGAAACAAACTTAAGTTTATTTACATCAATCTTGTTTGTTTATTTGCATATATTTATCGTAATTCAAGTACAGTAGTATCGTATTATATACATAATATAAAAGAAAGAGATGGAAGAATTATGAATGGAAAATACATATTAAAGTAGATTATGTAAATAGATATTGTTGTCATCATTTCATCTGTATTCATTCATGACGAATGTTATACATAGCATTTCGTGTGATGTATTATATATAAATAAGATTTAACTGTAATCGCATTATATAAATAATATTATTATTTATATTATTATATAATTTCTAATGCTTTTTGCTTTCTTTCTTTCTTTCTTTCTTTCTTTCTTTCTTTCTTTCTTTCTTTCTTTCTTTCTTTCTTTCTTTCTTTCTTTCTTTCTTTCTTTCTTTCTTTCTTTCTTTCTTTCTTTCTTTCTTTCTTTCTTTCTTTCTTTCTTTCTTTCTTTCTTTCTTTCTTTTCTAAGCCAAATTCCAACTTATTTTTTAATTACTGTTATATACTTAAAATACGGTTTCTGCAACCTATTATTCTTCTTTTTTTTTGGGGGGGGGGGGGGGGCGGATAGACAGCTGAATTCCGTTTCTATGAAGAACTGTTAACTCTCTTTCTCTGTGTGTGTGTGTAATCGGGTTATCGTAAAACATGCTGATTTTGATATTTTTCCGTTTTCTATAGGCACTGTAGAAAACTTGCCAAATATGACATTCCTAATCATATCGTAAATATTTTCGTATCACTATAATGTGAGTGATAGGTAAAAATAATGAGTGAAACAAAAATAGGATCGAAAACAAAATGATAAATTTTACGGTTACTTATAATTTAATTTCTAATAGTCATAGTTTTATAGTATCAAGTTTTTTCTGAGTTTGTGATGCATATTATTTTCCTTATATTTACTCTATATAAAGTTTTATATTACTATATTATATGAAATAGTGCTGTAAATTTGAAATAAATTTTGCAATTATAAACATATATACTATTAAAAATTAATAAAAATTAATGTATTAATGTTGTTAATTTAGAGTAAATGAGATATATGCGTGAATTTTCGTTTTTCATTCATATTTAATAACAGAAAGTTGTAATCGTATTTTTTTTATTGCCTACCTGCGTCCTGCGTCACAAAAAAAACAAAAAAAAAAACTATTTGTGCAACACGTACAGTACGTTATATCATCTACAGAATCAGCCACAGCATTTTGTTTGTAGTTTTTTTATAAAAAATCTTTTGCATTGTAACTTTATATGCATGCAACCGAAGACAGAACAAATGTTTGCAATATTCATCGTGTACTGAAATATTCATGTATATAGCTGCGATTACCGAAGCTTAGATTTTATTTTGGATTGAGATTCCACCGTATAGTTCTTTATTTCAAAAATTTACGCAAAATGTTCTCCGTTTTTATTTTTAATTAATGCAACGTTGTGCAGGTATAGTAATTGAAAAACTCATTTCCTAATAATCATTATTTTTGTTATTATATTTTGTTGTTATTATTATTGTTACTCTTCATATTTTTATTTCATGTACGATTATTACTTTTTTGTCGTTGAAAAGTTTGAAGTGGAGTACGTGATTGTGTATAGTTGACATACAAAGCTATGCAAACATCCACGTTGTGATGAAATATTTAATGAGCAGAGCTTCACCATGTAGCTAAAACAAACATCCCCTACCTCCCTCACATTTGTTATCATCTATCATCCTCGTATTTACACTTCATACAAATGGGGTGCAGAACAATTGAAAGAAAATAAAAATAAAATAATGTTACAAAATATTATTCTCAAAATGTGCCCTCATTTTTATAACCATTTTCATCCACCATTGATTTTTATCAATCGCATTGAGATTGCATGTATTTTAAAAATTCATGCTAAGAGTAAAATATTCATACATTTAAGAGTATTTTCATTGTAAAATTATATATATAGATAGTTTTGTGAAAGTTATTTAAATATTTAGTATAGATATTTAAGTAAAACTCACCAAAGTCTTGCCCCTGCGACGTATGCAAAGCGCGATATGATGCCGCTATATAGAAACTTGGTGGTGGACGTGAGGGAGAAAGAGAGAATGGAAAACACGTCGAGTATTGATCTGTTTCTGGGTGGTGTCTTCATGGACACGTCTGACACCTGGTGGAGCACCCACCAAACTAACTTCATTGATTTGCAGCTTCCAATTATTGATACTTCATTCTTCATTGGAAAATCCACCCAACCAACCTATATATAAATTGGAAAGAATATAGCAATCTCATCATTATCGATTTAAAAGCTTATTTTGAGTGATTTGTAGTGATTTTCTTTAAGACTTCAGGTTAGATTTCTTTTTATGCAAAATAATAATTGATAACATATATTATAAACCTATGATTCTGTGATTAGAAATTAAGATAAATCATGTAGTTTAAATTAAAATATAGCTGAGTGCAATGGTTTGATGATATAAAATTGATCTTAATAACATTAATCATTAATCATTATATATATAAAATATATATATATAGATTATTTTCTGCTTTTTTAAGTGAATTTTAGAATAGAATTCTAATATAGAATATTACTATAGTTTAATTTTCTTATTGAGAATCATGAAGTAAAATGTATATAAAACGTACAAAAATGAGGCTGAATATGTATATGTGATGTTTGATATTATGTCAATATAAGATTTTTTATTTTTATTGTACTTAGAATTCAAATCTTGACACAACAAAGATAATTTTAATGATATTTTTCAACAGTGAAAACTATTGTTTTCCATGTCAAGCGCTATCAACAGGGAGGAAAAAAAAGTAACTTTTTGTATCATATTTTTCCCTGTAGAGAAAAAGTAATAAATTCATACTGGTAAATATATTCAAAACATATAAAAAATGAAAACGAGTAAAAATAAATTAAAGAAAAAAGCTAGGAAGAAAACAGAAAGATACAATCGTGTATTATTGTATATATACATACAAACAATTGAATGAGTTTAAAGATAGAGTTTGTTGTTTGTGGGTAAACATTTATTTAAGTCACATTTAATTAAAGTTAGTATATATACTTTTGTTGTGTAATGTTGGCGTTTGTTCTTATCGGTCGGTGACAATAACTTGGCAAACTAGGCCACGGGGTTGCATCTTGTGTGAGGCGCCCTCTTTGTCTTCTTCCTCCCTGCTATATGCTACACTGACTTCTTCTACTGCCTTTTGCTTCAATCGATGTATAGTACATACATACACATCGCATGTACCGCCGCGATGTCGGCAATTTATAAAATCAATTCATAATTTATTTTCTTATAGTTTTATTGTCTGCAGCATTTTTATAAGTACGTACGTCAAGGTAAAAAATAATAACCAGATTTCAGCTTACAATTACAGTTGCTGTCACATCCTGTCTCTTGTCAGAAAGACGTAAAGTATATCTATAGAGTGTAAAATATCTAATATATGTAATTAAATTTCAAGATTTTCTCTTTCAATAGCATAGAGAAAAAATGTATGGGTTAGCTTTTAGATACAAATATTTTTGTAATAAAACTACCTTTTTATTTGACAATTAAAAATACAATATAATGGCATAAACATCTCAATTTTTATATTGCCTTGTTGTAATTATAAGTTTGTTTAATTTTCATTACTGCATAAACAAGCTCTGTAAGCATATAGGAACGGAAAACATATTGTACTAATTTACTTGATCCACGAGGAAAATGTGCTAAAAAGTCTGTCACGCGTCAGCATGCATAGTTTAATTGATTCTAATTACAAATAATTTAGATTTTGCTGAAGATATGACGCTGTCCCCTAAAGTTTACAATGTAAAAAAAAAAAAAAAAAAAAAAAAAAAAAAAAACTTGACATGGTGTGAACGTGAACACTCAAACCATTGTTTTGTAACCGAAATTGTCTGGCAAGAGGCCAGTAGCATAAAATTCTCACAAATAAAATTTTGTGACATAAGATTTTTTTTTTTTTTTTTTTGTGAAAAGCCTACATTCAAGGGGTGCACAGTGGGTAGTCTTATTTAAGGATAATATTTTCAGGATTTGTGGGCATTTTAGTTTGAAATTTTTGTGAATAGTGACTTTGTGAGACGATAAGTTCGAGTCACGAGATTGCATTGATCGCATTCTTGACGTCGCTCGCGCCGAGCGGCCCCTTTGAGGAAACTATGAGATTGGCCGCAGCTATAGAGCGAGTTTCTCTTCTAACGTGGACCATATTTGAGTGGCGCTTAACTCTCCAGCGCGGTGCCATTTGAATTTCTAATTTCGCACTGCAAATATAAGATAAAGCCGGTCGAATGATTTTTTTGTTTGTTTTGTAAGAACGAAGTGTTATTTGGAAACCTCTTTAAAAAAATTGATACTATTTTTTCCCCTTTCATTTATAATGAACATTTTTAATTGATTCTTACTTTTATAATAAGCTAATTAAAGCATAATATTGGTGTAATTTCTATAGTAGATTGTAAAAATATTTCCATTTAAATGTATTCAAAATGTTCGTGTAATGCCGATATAACATATTTCTACATGCATTTAGTCACACCTTTATAATGAAGAGAAAATATTCACTTGTCACGATGATTATTTAATTTTATGTAATAAGGAGAGCTCCATACGAGCTTTTTAAATGTCATTATTTCAATTTATAATTTAAAAACTTTCCACGTTTTTGTAGTAGGTGGCTAGTGCCCCTGGAAATTTGTGATGTAGGCAACTTGAGTTACATAATGGACCAACTGTTTGCCTAACTTTCAGGATACTAACAAATTTACATTGCTTCAGTAAAATAGCATTGTATGTGTATTGTATGAATGCTGACGAATAACTGACAAAATAATATATATTTATAAAAATAATAATGCAAATTTGTTTTGTAATTCATTTTTTTAGTCAAAAATTGACTCTCTATTTTGACTACGCAAGATAACAATTTTACGGTAATATAATTTAGACTTTTTTATGTAGATTTTGCAAACTCAGACAGATTTAAAATATAAAGAATTATAATTACTGTTTTATCGTTCATTTATCCCATGCATTATTAATTGTGTATTGTATTTTTTTTAACGCAATGGTGAGTCTTGATTGTAATAATAATAATAACTTTATTTAAGGCGTTGTGAGGGCCTAACTACGTATTATTGTTGTCGTGTTATTGTAATAAAATAATTGCTCGATCTGAAATATCAGATCAGCATCCGTAACCATCAGTAAGGGACAGGGGATTATTGAAATTACCATGAGGCTTTCATGGTAGTAAAATAGTATATCCCTGAACCACCCCCTTCCCACTTTGTGTCACTTGCACAACTGTTAGTCAAAGTGCCACACTACCATCAGCCCTTAACTTACGTTGAATAAAATTGTGGTTAGTTGTACAAAACTTTGACTAGTCCGTAAAAGATATGGGAAGTATTGTTATTTTTATCATTGTGTCTAAAATATCTCTAGATACAAATGCGAAGACCAACGATTTAATTTTTTTCCCATGAAACGATATTGTATGATATGGTATTGTTAGTACAATACTGTACTGTATGGAGTGTCTATAATATCCATATGCTATTCATATCCGTATTATTATGCAATTTCTTCTACTATACTGGCATTGCTCAGCGTATAATTACGCGTCAGTATGTCACAATATGTTTTTTGTTTGCTTATGTCATTGCTATGTCTCTTGAGATACAACATTTTTTATTTTACTTCTAGCATTAAGATATATAGAATCGTAAAGATAACATTTTATGAACAGATCGTAAAGTTATCTCAGTAAAACAAGAAACTCCGAAAACTATTATATACCGTATCATCGTAATTATTAAGATGTTATAACAGCACACAATAATATTATAGGTTCTATATTTTTCGTTGTTTGTAAATGAGAGACATAGCAACACATGAAATTGATGATGAGTATGAGTGATAACAGAAAAAAATTAACTTCATTAGTATTCATCAAACTTTGCTATAATTCTATTTCACTCTTATTTTTCTTTCAAGCACGTATACTGTGTGTAATACGATTTTTTATGTATATATATTAACTGAATTTCGCATTGTGTAACTCTGTATTTTCTTAAATTCTTAGTACCCTGTCTTTACCCTGACTTGGTGCTCCTCCTCGTCCTCTGTTAATTGGAGTTGCATTGGTGCAAGGTGCACGCCGTGGCGGCGTATGTGAGAGTAAGGTCTGTTCGAGGCGCAGACTCGCGGGCCAGCTTCAGCCCGATATATTTCTCCCGGGGACGAGTGTGTTTGCGAGCGCTCTCTCACTGCACTTGGAGCCGCCGCCGCCCTCTCTCTCGTCGCACCTCACTCGCTCTCTGCAGTCATGGAGAAGAAGGCAGTTGATGGACAGTACTACACACCACCGCCCAAACTGGGCAAATGGAAAGGATTCAAAACCTTCATCTGGAATTCAGAAACTTCACAATTCCTCGGCAGAACCGGCAGCAGCTGGGGTAAGAATTTTTTTTAAAAATTCCCTTCATTTTTCATTTTCTCATTTTTCTCATTTTTTTCATTTTTTTCATTTTTTTTTTTTTTTTTTTTTCATTATTAACAGTTAACATGACTAGCTACAAAAACAGCTTGCAAAAATAATGTTTTCATTTGCTTTAAATTAATAGGTCAAAGTTCAGTGTAAATTTCCACAATCATCTGCCACCCCCCGTCAGTAAAAAATCGAATTGTCCTACCTTTTGTAGAGAATCCTAACTTGTGAAAACCCTCCCGGCATTTTATTTCGTTTTACCTTGCTTTTAAACTTTATCATTATTATTATTTTTTACAGTAAAATAAAAATTGTGAAACTATTTTTTAATTACTTTACGCTACCTGCTTATATATCAAATATTGCATAAAATATAGAGAAAAAAAACCTGATGTTTATTTATTTATTTATTTATTTATTTATTTATTTATTTATTTCACCAGATTATACATATAAGCATTACAACATTACACAAAATGCAGCATGTAAAATGGTGAAGGGTGCATACAAGGCATTATAAAATACCGCTACACAATTAAGTGGTATGCCACCCTTTACTAATATTAACACAAAATTTAAAATACAACAATGTCATAGTCAATAAATCATATATACAAATTATTTGGTAATTTCCTGTACTACCAAATGTGAAAAAAATGACTCCTTAAATTGAGAAGGGTCACTTATTTTCAAATACCGAGGTAAAGCATTAAAGCTAGTAACAGTCCTATAAACATAACTCTTGACACGAGCTGCAGTTCTAGCTTTAGGAGGAATCAGTCTATGCACACCGAGCTGCCCACGAATCTCCCTCCCTATCATGATATCTTTTGAGATATCAAAATCAGCTTTACCACTCCTACAATTGTTAAAAAATGTTAAGTCTATAAGCTGTAATTGCTGTTGAATAGGTAGAATATTGGATTTTCCAACACTTGGCACATTACTCTTACCATATATGAATTTTAAAGCTCTACGCTGTACAGTCTCAAGCTTATTACAGTTGTTTAAAGTTGTAGGGTGCCACGCTGGAGTGCCATAAGTAATATTTGGCCTAATAAGAGTAAGATAAGCCAATCTCTTTATGCGTGGAGTACACCCCCTTAAATTGAGACTAACAAAGCGTAATAATTTAGAGGCCTTTGCACGCACTGCCTCAGTCTGTCTGTTCCACTTTAAGTCAGAGGAGATTTGCACTCCTAGTAATTTTTCACAATCACAGTACGTTAAAAGCTTGTTATTTATACTATAATTTACCTCCATTTTAGCCCCATTAGTAATATCCATGACTTTACATTTATTTTCATTAAGAGTCATACCATTATTTTGACACCACATTGAAATCGTATCGAGGTCAGATTGCAGGGCAACAATATCTTCCTGCGATTTAATACTACGATACAAGGTGGAGTCATCAGCGTATTGTACGATAGTTGAGGTGACACATTTAGGTAAATCAATCATGTAGATATTAAAAAGCAGAGGACCGAGGACACTACCCTGAATTACACCAGAAGATACATCACATAATTCAGATTTAGCACCTCGATAGACAACACCTTGCGTGCGTCCACAAAGAAAACTCTGGATCCAAGCTAAAACGTTGCCATTTACACCATAATTATTCAGCTTACTTAGTAATCTTTTATGAGGTACTTTATCAAATGCTTATATATATATGATGTTTCGGTAGAATAGATTTTAATTGACACACTAATATAAGTGTTGTTCAAAGTTACAGCAAGGCCGACTTATGTTCATTTTTGTGACATATTTAGCATAAATCTGTCAAGAGGCGTGATATAGTGTAGAGTTTGCGACACCAGTGACGTCAAATTTCACCTGCAACGTCGGTGCTAACTTTGCACATTCTTCTCTTTTTCTCTCTCGCTGCCATCTCAAACTTTTCACTCATTATAACTAACGAGAACAAAATTAAATTTGCATAAATTTATACTTTGCTGATGATAAAATTATATGTATAAAAGAGAAATGTGCTAAACACGAACCCATGTGTATTATATTAAAGATTTTAATTTTTATGTTCTTCGTCTCTATATATTTCATTCTTAGAAAAGACAAGGAAACTTTTTGCAATATGGTAATTTATGTTTATTTCATACATTAAAATAACAATAATATAATATATTATTACAATACAGACGTGCGTATATAAACTATAATTTATTCTAAATAATATATTCTCTTTTATGTTGGAAACAAAAGACGTCAGTATAAATCATGTGAAAAAACTAATTAATAAGTATTTAATTAGCAAAAAAGAAAAGAAAGAAAGAGGAAAAAAATTATTAAGCTCATTGAGTAATAAAATTTAATGTTCGTCATTTGAACATTTCTAAAAATACTGATAAACTTGTTCCTTTTATGAATATATTTTTTTGTATTCATATAAAAAAACTTTACGGTGACGTCATTTAATTTACAAATTTTCACCACTTGACTTTACAGTGACCCACGAGGGGGGAAATTGGTTACATTTTCATTGCTATATTAGTCACCATAATATCTATTAGAATGCTTCCTATAAAAAAGGTTTTATTTGCAATTGAATTATGTGGAAAATACTTTTTGATCTACTTACTTACATTTATTTATATTAAATTTAGTTACGTGTTGATACAAAGTCTCAAGTTATAATATTATAATGATAACGTATACATGCACTCAGATCAAATTTAATGCTTACAAAGTCATAAAAAAGGTCAACGAAAAAGATAATTTTACTACAAGAAAATGTTATAATCAATAATATTAATTGATATAATATTATTAGTTTATCATTATTTTCAATTGATTTATATACATATTATATAACTAGACTGTGAGGCGGATAATACAGTAAAGTATGTAATACTGTGGAAGCCGCAGAAAATCGTTTTTCTATGCAATAGTTGACCTAAAATCAATAACTGAGAGAGAGAGAGAAAGAGAATAAAGTAACACAAGAATTTTACTATACAATATTATATTATCATGCGCAAACTCACTCATTTCATTTTCAAACGGAGTGATTATTATTATATAATATTTTTTATATATAAAGTATTTGTTAAAATATTATGCTTTCGTTACATTTTATTGCAGTCTACTTTTTTACACTTATGAATTGTGAAAACGTATATAATTATTTGTAGTAAAAAATTTTATGTTGATTGTTGACCAAAAAAAAAAAATAATAATAATAAAAATTCTGCTTTCATAAATTTTTAAGCCACCTATAATGAAAAGTTCCTGAAAAGCAGAGGCAGAGAGCAAGAGAGGTGTACTATACAGTATAAAGTAATATTACTATTTTCAAGAAAATAGCAATGAGTATATTACAAACTATTAACTTAACAATCATTAAAAGAAAAAAGTCTTCCGGGCGAAGTAAATATATCAGTAGTTTCATTAGTTAAGTTTCATTTTGTTCTATAATTAATTAAAAAAAAAAGTTGAGACATGCAGGATGAGTTCATATCTCTTTCTTTTAGAATACTATACATTTTATTAGTGATTGAGTAACTCGTATCTTATCTTTTCATACTTCAACAAATTAATATTGTAAACTGTCGTATAGCATCGTTTTAGCAGATATATTATAACAATTTATAACACTAATATTAAGAAATAAGAATAAAATGATTAAAAATAAAAAATAAGATACTTTATTAGTAGCAAAGCTATACTGTATTTTTACTTTCTAACTTAAGATATAGAAATTTTAAAAGCTCAAGTAAATTTATTAACAGCAATTCTTATCCATGATCTGATTATATTTTCAGATATATTTATAGTGTAGACTGTAGTACTTCAAAAAGTTTCAAACTTTTATGATTTACCGCATTAAGCTATAAAAATTACTGCAGTTAGGTTATTAAATTAATACATTAAGTTGCTGCTGACTGATCATTAATTAGGTTACGTAAACAAAAAGCGAGATTTTTGCTAAAATTATAAATGCATATTTTGAATTGAGATATTTAATTATTTTATATAGGAGCGTCTGTACTATATAGAGAAAGCTACTTGGTGCCACGAGTTAGGTAATATTTGATATTTGTCAAACACTTATCAGTTATGTGATTGTTGACCCAGCTTATCAACTGATGCTGCGCCGCTCTCCTTCTTTTTTTCCCACATCTGTAATTAGCGCAGTGTAACATATATGAATTATGACCACACGCAAATATTCTATATAGTCGTGACAAGCAAATTCTCAGCTGCCATGTTGATATAAACATTTACGTATTTTTTTTTGCTCGTTAGCGCCTTCCCGCATCAGGCTGTATAATAAACATATTACTAAAAAGTCTGATATCTTATCACCTTATATATTACGTCTATCTCAAACAGGGACAGCATTAAATCCTTGAAAACTTTTATACCGCAATTGAAAAGTAGCTTGTAATTAGTTTTCTTGTATAGCTTTTCCATACTTGTTTTCTTTTATTTTAAAACTTACATTTAAGCAAGATTATATATATTTATATATATATATATATATATTTGTAGCTATTAAATTGAAAATATAATCGTTTTGAACAACTGGTGAAGAACCTTTTTTCCTTATATTAAATTCTGAAATCCCTGTATTTGTTTTTCCTTCACTCTGTGAGGGAATCCCACAATTTAACTAGTTTATTGTCAAGGCTGTGTGTACCACTTCATATTATTATTTTTCATTCTTGGAGCATATTTATTTTGTTGAACTTTTAAAACCGGTTATATATTTTACTGATGCAAAATTTCACATCTACAAAAACGAATCAACATAATTATAGTGACTACTTCACTACTACGGTATATAGTTTATATTTTGATTATATTATTGTTGCTATATGCTGTTTATTAACTTAGTAATTTACTGCACACTTAAAAATCTAATAAGTTTAAGTAAAAACGATGTTCTCTGAAATTTACTCAGTGAAATATAGTTAGACTAGCCTCTTCTGTCCCCGATTTTTTAAAAAAATTATTTCAGTGTCGTAAATTTTAAGCACGTTTTTGTGCGGCTCTCAGAATGACAAAAATGTGCTTCTTTTGTCAAAAAGGTTTTCTTGCTTTTGCGGACCCCCTATTTACTCTAGAATGCTCAAAATAGCGTTAAAAATCGCGTAGATGCAGTGGCGTTTTCTGGTCCAAATTTTGTATTTTTACCTCAATTTCTTCGATTTTTTTCTTCTATTTTTTATTAAATTATCTGATGTCCACTTTATTGTATACTGGGACTGAAGAGGCTAGAGACATGCCTTTTATACTGCATCTAAAAGTTATAGATTGGAAAGTGCTCAGACCTGTGTAAACACCCGCTATATATATGTATATCTCGTAGTTCAATTCTTAAATTTACGTACAATTTGTGAGGTCAGTTCATTCACATTCGTATGTACTACTGTGTACTATACAGACAGTACTTTCACTTTTCTCAAAGGACAGGTAATCACTCCTATACGCACAGTATATTAGGCCTAACAACAAACAACAGTGGGACGTAAACGATGTGTTGATGCTTAAAATAATTCAAATACTCTCCTTGTTGATTATTTTAGTTCCAATTCGACTGGTCTGTCGTTGGCTCATTCACAACACATTCTAATTTTAGAATCGGTCTATCAACCGACCCTGACCATCAGATTTTTTTTTCTAGAAAACAAAATAATCTATTTATAAACACACATACTCACACACTATCACTATTTGAAATAAAAATACGAGTTCAACATTTGATTACGTTTTTACTAAATCTATCCGTGCTAGTTTTGTAAAAAACTTTGATGAATAAAACGAAATTGCAAAGTTTATTTTTATTGCCAAATAGTTTATTGGCCGTATAATCAGCAGCATAAAATAGAATCTGCAGATTGCATTCAATGAAAATTATATATAAGCATTTTGTATACTTTTATAACAATGCTGCAATCGATTACAATAGAATTTAAATATAATGAAATAATTTACATTTATGTTGTATTTTTTTTGTTTTTTTGTTACAATTACAAAAAAAAAAAATCGTTGTAAATCAAAGTTATTGTATTTCAATGTTTTAGAGTTAAAATATACAAAGTACAAACTAAATACAGTGAGTGTATATATATAATGCTTACATATTGCACCATATCCATATAGTGAATAAATAAATATATAAGAAATAAGAAATGCAAACAAAGCATAAAATGAAGCACTTATAATTTTGTCCCCTTTCTTTTTGAGGACAAGTAGAGTAGTTGGCATATTGTTAATTTTAAATGAAGTATACTTAAAAGTAATAATACAATTTTAATACATGAATGCAACGGAAATCGTGCTGAGTATCTTAGCTTACACAAATGTGGTTTTATAATACCTCTGTACTACACAATATGCATCATGCTGTGGCTAAAGTTATATGTTATGACTGCTTTCTTGGATGTCATCATACGATTTCCCTCTGCAGTAACTCATGCCTTGCATATAAATCAATTGGTAATCACCGCAATATTTATTTTTGTTTCTAGTGTCGTGATCGGAATGATGACAATATTTGTTATTGGGATTGAATTTTTTTTTATTACATATTGACTTGAATTTTTCTCTCACTCTCTCCCCCAAACTATTCCAGAAATTTGAAAAAAAATAAGCGATTTCAATTTCAACTAACAATTAAAATATGGAAAATTAAATGTCTCAAAATAAAAGAGATTACACATATAATATATATGTTACGTATATCTCCCCTTTGGCGTAATATTTGTTACAATATTTTTCCCTCATCATTTCCATTTATTAAGAATTCCATTAAGATTATTTCAGTATCTCAAATACTATTAAATTAATAGATTCACTTTGCATTTTTAGTACGCTCTTGTTTTATTAGATTTTAGTTAATAAAGTGAAATACGAAACATGTATTCTTGTTAAAAAATATAAACTTTAAATACAAATTCATAATTAATTTGTATTGTTTCCTCAAGAAAGAATTAAATTGAATTGAGTAGGACATTAATATGTTCTATTAATAAATTACACTATTATATATTTGAGTGAGTAGAATGCGAAGAGGAGGGGGGTCGTTTGTATTAGATTAGTAGATTAAGTTATATACGCAAGGAAGTGGGAGTCAGTGCATGGTTTATGTCTCCTCTCGCCTTTTTAGTGACAAATGTTTAATGCATATTAAGCAGTATAAAGATTGCGCTTTGTGGCCATATTGGTTCTGCAGTGTGACGTCATATGGCCCAGATCTGCCTGCCGTGCTTGCTTTTGCTTTGCTGTGTGTGGCTCTCTACTCTCAAGCCAGCCAGCAAACTCTATATTGATCCTCTCGCTCACTCGCGACTTGGGCAGACGCCACGCTCGCTCTCTCGTTCGTTCTCCATAGTGTATAGTACTCACCACGGCACTAATGTCGAACATTCAGGGAGAACAAAAAAACAACATCACCCTCTGCATTCTGCATATTGTACATATCAATGACGTCACACTATATGTCTTGCTATTCCTCCACAAACAAATGTACTTATTTTTGTCATGGCGCGCACGCAGGAACGAAAAAAATAGCATTGTAAATAAAGTAAAAAAAAAAATCTCCCTCTCGGGTTATGTTGATGACGTCACTTCAGAAGTTATCATTTTTTTATATAATATTATTGATTGTGTTTTACTGACGTTTAATTTTAGAAATATTGTGATTTTGGTCACTGAAGTAAGTTTTACGTCATTATTTTCGTCATTAGACTAATTTTAGGTTTGCGTGACTAGTTGACGTATTTTTAATTACATTTGTATTCTTTTTTATATATTTAATCTCTGATGCTCAAGTACTAGTCTATCCAATATATTTTAATAAGTATAAATATTAATACAAAATATTAAAAAGAAAAAAGTTTTTTCATGAGCCACCATGACACGATCGTTCGCCTGCAGATGTTGTAACTATGCAATCTGCTCGACTGCGGGACCGTGAAAATTGCCTATATGCCGGGATGAACTACGTTTTTTATTTTTTTGTTTTTCACAATTCTTGGATTGTTTTTTTTTTTTTTTTTTTTTTTTAACATTTATGAATGTGAATATAAATTTATCATTTTGTGTATTATTTGTAGTAAAGTGTTTTTTAGTAAACTCGAATAATATAATAAATAGTTGAGGTAATATTTTATATCACTCCTTCCACTACAAATTTGCACTGCAAATTTTGCTACTTTCTAATTTAAAAAAACAGCATTACAGCTCTTTTACATGAAGCGTATTTTAAACCTATAAAATTAAAAACGTCTGACACACTTTTATAATACGTAATTTATGACAGGCATAATTATTGAGTGCTCAAAAACTTTTAATTTAATAATATATAAATTAATATTTGCGGTTCAATCATGTTTTTTAAAAATAAGCTTAATTATATAGATATTGTGCTAATTCTTATTGCTCATTTTTTTTCCTTTAATTAATATAAATGTTAAAACAATTATTTAAAAAAAATGTCAGTTCTTCTAACTTTCAATGGTCCTTTATACTCAAGTACCCGGGTATTTTTTATCTCTATGTATGTATAACCTTAGTCGTATTAACTTTTTCTCAAGATTGCAAAATACCAATGTAGCAAAATAGTAAGCAAATATATTACTGTATATATTAATAAACTTATGTTTCATATTTGAAAATCAGTCAAAAATTGGTCTATAAGTAGCATATTTTTGTTTCAGCCAAAATCATCCTCTTTTACCTGATCTTCTATGCAGCACTCACTGGTTTCTTCGCGGCCATGTTGGCCGTGTTCTACCAAACACTTAACACCAAAATGCCAAAATGGAAGTTGGAGGAATCCCTTATCGGCAGTAACCCAGGTAATTTTGTTTACACGAATAAAATAATGTAATAATTTATAATATAACAAAGTGAAGCAAATTATAAATTAACAATATTAACTGATATTTCCAATCTTATTTTAATCGCATGTATCAAAGTTCTATAAAATTTCGTTTCCTTGATTGTTTTTATACACTTAATCAAAAGAAAATTAAGGTAAAATTAACATTAATTTTGGTGACGTGCTATATATAATGTGGTACGATATAATTCGAAGTAATATTAACTTACTTATATAGTTCTTATTCCATAATGCTCGAATTGTTTGGTCATTATATGAAGATATTTTACATTCTATTTTATTTTCCAGGTCTGGGATTCCGACCCATGCCCCCTGAGAGCAACGTTGAGAGTACGTTGATTTGGTACAAGGGCTCTGACGAGAAGAACTGGAAGTACTGGACCACAGAGATTGACAACTTCTTGGAAGGTCAGTCAACAATTTTCAATAACTATTGTCGGTTATTAGATATCAATTTATTTTTTGTTGTTATATACATATTGCTTCTTTAAAATACAATCACTGTAGCCGTTGTGAGTCCAACAATAATACGAAATACATCTCACTGTGCGATTACTTATTATTTTTCTATAATGAACCTCTAGATTGAAGATAAAACTTTAACCAGTATTGGGATGTAAATAGAACCCAATGTGTATATTTCATTTAGATAAAGAATAATTTGCATGTTTCAGTGTACAAGAAGCCTGGCCTCGCCGCCGGTGTCGGCCAGAACAAGATGAGCTGCGACTACAATAACCCTCCTACTGAAGGCAAGGTTTGTGATGTTAATATCAAGGAGTGGAACCCATGCACCTCAGAAAACAACTACAACTACCACAAGAGCGCACCTTGCATCTTCCTTAAGCTAAACAAGGTGGGTTATATTAAAAGAATGTATTTAATGATTTTTACCATTTTTATTGCTATTAACAATAAACAAAAAATGACTCGATGTACATACTCATTTGCTCTGGTGTGTGCAGATCTTCGACTGGCAACCTGAATACTACAACGACACCGTTGATCTGCCTGACCAGATGCCTGAAGATCTCAAGAACCACATCATGTCCATGCAGAAGGATCAATCCAAGGCTGTGAGTCCCCCCCCCCCCCCCTAAAATTTTGAGCTTTAACAATAGTGTTGCACTATATTTTTTTCTATTAATTGGAAGTATGATTATATTATATAGTCTGGAGAACAAATGTTGTTTTTGTATTAAAAAATAAAAATAAAAAACTTTTTTTAAAACTTTTTGAACTTAAATTATAAACTAATTTGATGCCACAAAAAAGGCAACAAAAATGATGGAATGATTGTTATGCTTGCAGCTGAACACTGTGTGGGTGAGCTGTGAGGGAGAGAACCCTGCTGACTTGGAGAACATTGGAGCAATCCAATACATCCCACGACGTGGTTTCCCTGGTTATTACTTCCCCTTCAAGAATTACGAGGGCTACCTCAGCCCCATTGTTGCAATCTTCTTTGAGAGACCACGCAGTAAGTCACCCACATCCCTCAAACTATTCTCAATTTATCTTATTAACTAGAAAACTATCTTAGTACTAACCTGCAGAGTGTTAATTAGGAATTAATGGAAATAAATGGGATTAGTTTTATTAGTTGAATTTATAATTTTGAAATAAGGTTAGTTGTAAGAGTAACACATGTTGTAAGGACTAAATTTTGCCCTTTCGGTTTTTGTTTTCTGCGGTTTGTAATAAGGTCTAGTATGTAATTTAAATAAATAATATTGGGGTTAAAAAGGAATTATTCCAAACTGTAAGTGCATGCTTTTTTATTATTTTTTTTTTTTTTTCTTTTCCCTTCTTCTCTGTTTTGTTTTTTTGTGTTACATTTACAGAATTTTCAGTCATAAGCCTTTAGTTTTCTTTGCATCATAATATTTTTAACAAATACAATATAATATATTCCTTACAATTATGCGCTTCTTCAGTTGCTAACTTGCAGTATTTTATCGTTTCAGCTGGAGTGTTGATCAACATTGAGTGCAAAGCTTGGGCGAAGAACATCTACCATGACCGCACTGAGCGCCGAGGCTCAGTCCATTTCGAGTTAATGATTGACTAAGCGCGCACTGTCGCCGTAGTTAAGCCTTGTTAGTCAGGACACAGAGGGTGGGGGGTCTGCCAAGCAAATCGTGCTGGTATTGAGAGCTCATCTAGTCTATCCAAAATTGTTCTCTGTTTTGTGTGCCAGCAATTCTCTCCTCCCCAAGTGCCCCTGAGCTGAATAGTTCAAGAATATCCTTTGTTGCACACTTTTTTCTAGATGCACCAATCTCGATGGGCATCTTTGTGAATAAAAAACAAATAATAATAATTAAAAAAAAATAAGGAAAACAATTGTTTTTATAAATTATTTGCATATTCCAGGACTTTTTTAAAAATGAATATAAATATTTAAAAAAGGATATTTAAAAAAAAAAAGAGCTATGACAAATATTGCTCTATATTTGGGTTAAGGGACTCAAAATAAAGTATTTGGATAGTTCAGTATTTTTTTCATCAATGCCTCTTTTTAAAAAATATGTTCATTTTTTTAACATTTCATTACATTCTCTTATACTGGACAATCCAAATGCAGTAAAAAAAAAAAAAGAAAAAAATGTTTGTTGTATGTCTTAAAACTCTTTTTCAATATAATTTAGATTTAAAAAAAAAAAGAAAAACAAAAAAAGAAAACAGTTTTAAGGTGGATCAATAATTTACAAAAATTTGAAATAAAACTGTCTGTAAGGAATTGAGAACTCTCAAAAAGACCATAAAAATAAAGAAAGAAGATGAAGAAAAAAAAAAATGACATAAAAATTATGTCAAAAAACATTTATTATTCCCTGGTCCCTCCAGTTGCTTGTTTTTGTAGCAGAAACATAAAATTTAACAATAAGTATTGTACCTAGTATTGTTGTTGTCAACTTAGTATTTGTTATTATTCATTGTTTTTTTTTAGTGTTGGATAAAAAAACAACTTTTAATTCATTGTACTAACTGTTAAAAAAATAAATCAAATATTTAAAACTAAAACTCTGAGACATTGTTTGTATGTTATTACACGAACTGTGAACTAAAAAGAAATAAAATGGTGCTGTGAATGATTAAAAAATCTATGAATTTTTAGGTGCAATAAAATGATTAAAAAATAATAATCATTTTCTTACATTGATATGCATTAATGTTAAATTTTTGTTGTTATTATAATTTTATTAATTATAAAATTTTTAATGTTTTAATTAGCTGTACTATTTTATAGTACTTGCTTATTTTTTATAATTTTAATTTTTACAACTTAAATACGGCAAGTACTTTGCAAAACTATGTCCCAGAGTATTGATAAAAAAAAAAGTAAAGGCTAGTATTCATAAACTTTTGTTTTTAAAAAGAAAATTCATCTCATTCTCATCATATTAAATCACATTTTTAAGTTTTAAATATGAATATAAATAAAAATGTGAAATAAAAAGTGCTTTAAGAATGAAATGATAATAATAAAATATAACAAAAATCGTTTCTGAATTCTATCCTTTTGTTTCTTTTTGTGTATATAATGAAATAAAATTATCTAAGTAATATTATGTAGGCAGGACTACAAAATGTTGCAGAATATTTATTATATATGTTGAAAGAAACGAATTATATTATGTAGTATATTAAAATAAAATTAAAACAAAAAAGGTGAATATTTTGTTTGTGTGTGAATAGATGCTAGATGATATTCTGATCACAATAATAAAAAAAAAAGTAAAAATAATTATGATAATGATGAAATCTACAAGTTACATTCTATAAATAGAGAAAAATAAATCATTTTATTAGATTATATAATATTATATATATAAAAAAGTTCTTGCTATCTATCAATATTAAAAGGAAAAAAAATCATAGCATTTAGAAAGAAAACAAAAAGAAATAATACAAAAAAATAATAATAATGTCTGCTTTGTAAAATCACAGTTTATTTCACATTAAATGTAATTGTTCCACAAAATATTAACATGCTGTTGTTTTATTTACACTTTTGACTTCTTCCTTTTAACATTATTTTGAAAAGATTTTGAATTTAAAATATTATACATTATTTTGAAGGAAGAAAAGAATTGATTCCAACTCTTTTAGCTTTATTTTCATGCAGTTAATTTGCTTTCAATAATTAATCACTAGAATAGAAATACAAAAATCAACAATTTAATAAAAACATTACATTAAAATATTTTTAATATTTTAAAAAATTTACAATATTTAAGACTTACAATATTATAATAAATGTAGGGTGAAAAATAAATTTCCATAAAATACTATCATTTTATTTTAAGAAAATTTGATAATATTTTCTTTACTTTTCTGTAGAATGTAATTTTAATTGATTTAAATACATTTCACACATCTTAAAATTAATTAAAATAAAAAAGTCTTCCAATGTAACAGTCCCTATACAACATTGATTTTTATCTTTAAATTACTGTTTGAGTGCGTTTAGCCACCTAAGTTCTTTTCTCATAAACAATTTTTTGTATTTTGTAATTTTTTTTTATGACTTTCAATTACAGCAGTCAAACGATTAAATAAAATTCGGATTCATTTACAGGTTATTTTGAGACTTAAAATGTGCACGAATACTGTCTTTTTATCTATTAATTTTTATTCATACTGATTATTCTGTAGCATATTATTATGATAACAAAATATGCCACCATTAGACCATTTCGTATTTAAAACATATTGACATTGGCACTTTTTTTTTTTACAAAATTTTGAATTTGCGTGCAACAAAAGAGCTGTACAAGATCAAGTTCATCCTGACTATTGTGTATATGAATTGCAATAAAAAAAAAATCGTTGTAATAATATTGCGGGGCAGGGACTGGACATAATCTTAAGCTTAAAGATAAAATAAATAAGGTAACTTGAGCCGAGGTGAGTTAACCAGAACATTTAGCTGGTAAGTCCTCCCCCGAAGCCCCTAGAGCGCACGTTGGCAAGTAAGGGGAGCACGGCGTTGCCTGGTAGTGGGCACGCAGGGTAGAAATTGTGGCACCCCGCACCGTCCACTCCTGCCACCAACTGTCCCATGTGCGCCGCAAAGTGAAGCCTTGAAGTCACCTCTGCAGTTACACCAAGGCTGGTCTCCCTATAGGAGTACAAACAAAATTAGTTTTCAAACATAACATTCGTGGATTCAGTTATTATTCTTTTAAATATTGGGAAAATTTTTTCATAGATATACGATTTGAGTAACAAATAAAATAAGGTTTGAAAATTGACATAATTTTTTTCATTTTATAACAAATAATAAAATTCAAATAATATGTATTTTATCGGGAAATTAATTTTACTTATTAAAACTATTATCATTTATTCACGCAGTTCTGCATCATATACAATCTAAATTACTTTATATATTATGATTTTTTTTTTAATTCATTATTATTTATATTGTTGTTATTCATTCATATGTTTTTGTAAAATTCCATTGCTGTACTAAGTATATAATATTCTACCATAAATGACCAAAAAGTTCATTTTCATAAGGTTACTTATGAACGAATACCTATCTTCATACATTATAAAAATTCTCAACAAAGTTTGATACGCAAGTTTTGTCAATAATGCAGTATTTTCATTGAAGCTATGTAATAAAGGTTCAAGGAATATACAGTTACTATAAATAAGGTAGCCATTAAAATGTCGAATGATATGAAATTTTAGAGAAGAACATTGATTATATAAAAGCCTGATAAAGTGTAAATGCATACGACACGTAAATAAGGAAATATTTCATAAACATATTATCAATGACATATTCTTGCATGTCTCTTACATAATATAATGTTGACAATGAGGAAAGTGATATTTTATATCACGTACAATTGAATCTAATGGGAAGACATAAATCGTCAAAGCGTATCCAAGTTAAAAAAAAAAAATCATAATAAAAAGGAAAATCTTCGCATTCTCGGCTTCCTTCTAACCGCATGATGAGTGAGAAAGGGAAATTACATCTCGCATTACCTAACACATATCATATATTAAAAAATATAGTATGTATGTTTTTGAGCTGCACAGAATTTTTTTCATTTTTTTTTTAATTGGTACTTTCAAAGAATATAAAAAAATATTGACGTAATAAATCATACATATATTCAACTTTTTATTCAGTCAAATGATCATGCAGATAATATAATAACGTTAAATGTTATTTTACTATTTAACGGAGCACAGCAAAATGTTTAAGACTTCAAGGAATCTTGCACATTTTATAATATTTCTTAGTCTTGAATATTCATAAAGTTTAAAATTGTCTATTATAGTTTACGTTAGATTTATAAACTCATAATTGAATAGTATATTTGCAAACTCTGTAGATAAGAGTAAGAGTACTATGGATAAACGAGAGACTCTTGTTCATGTGCGGTGCTTATGAAGAAAACTTGATACTCCTTCACAGCACAGCATTACTGAAAGTGATCTCTGAGTGAGATTGCAAGTGAGTACGTGATGTTACTTACTTGATAAGCGAGAGTAACGAGAGCTCTGATCTGCTCAGTTTACGGTCTGTAGAAGCCAGGAGTTGACACACGAGCTTGGGTAAACATGAGGTCCTAAGAGTGTCCAATAAACGTCGTTTCTTATCTGCATTGCTCAGAGCTGCATCCAGGGCAGTAGGATCATCTGTATTAAAAAAAAAAAAATTAAAACTCTACAAATTGCTATAATATATGAAAATTATATATCACTGAAAAGTTTAAATGTTTTAATTATTATTTAATTTTTGAGCAGTTATTAAAAATAGTGTGTCAGAGTGTTTTGTGACATAACTATAAAATTAAAATACTTTAATATGAGTCGTATAATAAATCATAATATTAGTAAATCATAATAAATAAATCATAATTGTTGCTCAGAATATTTATAAATGTTGCAGATGCAGAAAGGCAAACTTATGTTTAATTTATAAAATTAATTACTCGATCTCATCAACTGATATAATACATTTAGCATTTAAAGGTTTTGTTGATTAATAATACAATATCAAATAAAACTTAGCGAATTTAATTAAAATATAGAAGGAAATAAATTCATTTTTTTTAATAATGGCTATAGTCAACGTTAAAAATATTCTTTAAAAGAAAAAGTAATAACAACGCACATTTACGAAGCAAACAAGCGAGAAAAACATATTACGTCATAATATATTGTACTCGTTTACAAAAGCTTTCCAACACCTGTAGTAAAAACAATAAAAATACTAACACTTTTTACTTTAATAAACTGAAATGAATCATAATAATTAAATAATAGATCATTATAATAAATATATAAAAGCAAACGTTATTTAACATGGTTATTTTATTATACGATATTATTTAAATGAAAAAAGTAAATTTTAAAGGTTACATATATACACATACATGCATACATAAAAACTGCCTAAACTAGTTGGCGACCTTGTAGAATTTTCTTACTGTTTCAGGGTTTAAGTTAGTACTAAATATTAAGGTCAATGTGTTACATTTATATTTTTATTCGTATTAGATGTAAGTGAAAAAACTACTTAAAATCGCGCGAATATAAAGATTATGTAAATATTTGTTTCTTTATAGTAAAATATAAGGATGGAATAAGCTGTATCTCCAAAGTATGTAAACATCAAGCATAGAGAGAGAGAGTTTTCATATAAGCATTACTTCATAACACGTAGACATAATAAAGCCAGTTGTTTCCAGGTTACGTAAATATAGAATAATCAGCATTATTACAATCAATGAAAAGAAAATATAATTGATATATTTTGACAACTTTATACTGTGAAAAAAAATTGTATTGTATAGCAAAGGTTATAAATACTTTTTTTTTTTATTGTTTTTTTTTTATAGTTGATTTAACAACATTAATTGCTACAAAAATTTCAGTTTCAATTCCAAATATTATTAACTTACTAAAATGTTAAGTAAATGTTTTTAAATGTTTACTTTTAACATTTTTTTTAAGCTGTTTTTTGTTCAAACATCCAGAATACAATTTTTTTAAAAAAAATTAAGATTGCGTAATGTAAGAATTTTAAATACCAGTTTCCTTTCTAACATAATAATAATACATTATTTCAATGTATTTTATATTTAAAGTGAAATGTATGGAAATCTGCATGATATTCTGTTGCGCGTTTTCTTATAATTTTGAATACAGTCTAACTTTGAATATACGCCTGTATACATATTTTTTATAAAAGATCCAAGAATATATATAATCACGATGGACGAAAACATATCGTTTTTAGTGTTTGACCATGACACCTTAATGTAGATATATTAAAGATGTTGCAATACCTGACGATAATAACAGTAGGGACGATTAAACTGTCGTTAAAATAACATCGATGACTCTAATAATACGAGTAGCATAATTAATTTTTAAAAACATTGTTTGTAGAAGAAAAAAAAGTGACATGATAAAAATGTTTAGTTTCATATACTTTCTCTCTTTTGAAATACATCCAAACTGGAGAAAAGTAAATTTTAATAATACGTAGCTTATCATTTTGAACTTAACAACACATTTTTTTAATGAAAAATTTAATAGTATATATATTATAACATCACTATATTTCAATATTAAAAATTGCACGTAATTGTTGATTTACTTTGTATGTTATCACATGTACAGTACACACAATATTTTATAAAGTAACACCTTAAATATTTTTAAGTTTATTAAATAAAGATAAGATATATTATTATTAAAGTTTTATACACATTGTTACCTCTCGGTGCACATAAACAAATTTGACACTGATGCAGTTTCTAATTACCATCATCAAAGTTCTGTAGACCTTTTGATGTTCCTGCTCCTTTGACAATCGTATTGGGTGCTGGAGGTTCCGGTAAACAACTTAACAGGAGAAAACAAATTGCAAGGATGGTCGCTAGCATAAGAGCAGAGCCATGCTGGGGCTCCATGATTTCAAGTGGTCACCAACATGCAGTTCAGTCGTGGTGCATACACTTGAGGTACAGTACACCTCAACACTGACGCGATCGAGTACTGCGCTGCGGCGCTCGACCGCTCAGCCAAGCGCACGAGGGAAAGTTAGACGCGAAATATCGAGGTCACAAAAAGAGAGAGTAAGGAAGAATTAATATTATAAGTGTCTATAGGCTTTAAAGGTGATTTCTGTATCTTTTATCATTGAATATTAGAATATACTTTGTTGTATTGTATCGCTCACGTAATAATAAATATTATAAATCCTTCCTCGTATTATAAATGGTTCAGTTCACGTCTTAAAACAATGGTTTAATAATAATTACAATTAAAATAATCAATGAATTTTAATGGAATGTTCAATTTCTAAAAATATTGTATAGTTATAATAATTTAAGAGACGTCATATTTATTAAAGGGGATCGAATGTTACATGACGTAAATGAATTTATAATTTTCGAGAGCTACAGTATATTGTAAAATGATACCTGCTCTCTCTCTCTCTCTCTCTCTCTCTCTCTCTCTCTCTCTCTCTCTCTCTCTCTCTCTCTCTCTCTCTCTCTCTCTCTCTCTCTCTCTCTCTCTCTCTCTCTCTCTGCCATGTCCCTGTCTCTCCAAATAATAGCTGTATAATTAGCGATATGCCAAGAAGACAAAATAGTATGTAACAACGATTGAATTTTCATGTCGTTTTCAAATGTTGGAGCGGCCATATATCATGAAAACAACAAAAAAATAAAAACAGAACCAAATATTTGTAATGAAGTATTCCTGTGTCTTACTGGGGTACAGTACAGCCTGTATACGTATAATATTATAATTATGTATATTATCATATGAAATACGGCGTAAGGAAAAAATGTGGACTTAAATAAAAAAAAAATAGAAATGTGTAATATTATGTATTTAGCATGAAGCACATTCTACAATAGAGTCACACAATCAATAAAAGTAGTGTGTGAAGTGTAACGAACCAAATGGAAACCACAATCAGACTTTACTATACTATAGGACACTTTGTTTTAAAAATAAGCACTGATAACATATAACTTAACTCTTATACTTTGTTGTTTATAATATGAAAAAACGATTCATCCACCTATTTTATAAGTACTGCTTTATATAAAACTAAACAAATATTTAACAATGAGTATAGAGAAAAAACATTGACAAAATGCTATACATTTTCACACATTTTAGAAATTCACAAATTGATTCGCATCACAAAAAAAAAAAAAAAAAAAAAACTTGGTTGCAAATAAAGCAAATAATTTTTTATATACATAAATATATATGAATTATATTTTTTTCCTTTAAATAATAATAGTAATAATAATAATTAACGGCTTTTATTGGGTGAAATCAGGTACCCTCTAATCTAACCCAACTGCTAAACAGCAGTACAGTCAGTTACAATTTATTATAAATAATTTTGTTAGTAAATTTTAATTAAAGTTTGTTCATTCACGCCAAATTTAAGTTTGGTTATAGATTTCTTTTCACTTAATTTTTTTTGTCAATGATACTATACATTTACATTTATTGCATAATAGATTAAATATACATTTCTTGAGCTATTATAATAGGCTTATTTATATTCCTTTTCTTATTTTACGACAAATAAGACAAATTGTCTCTATAATGACAAAAAGTTTATAACTGACGATTATTATATATTATTATAAACACCATTTTATCACCACTGTATTTGTGCAATGAAATATGATAAATATGATGTTAGGCTTAAATTTTTCAGTATTTAATTTAAGATTGAAGGTGATAGGTGATAAGGAATCATCAAACATCATAACTATATAACATGTCATAAATTTGAACCAAACATTTATTTCAATTATCGTATATCAAGACACTGCGTAATTGTATTATCATGTATAGACTTGTTCTCCTTTGTCATAACAATATAAACGTAATAAAGTTTTATCTATCTTGCATCCTAAAATTTTAAATAGTACAAAATATTTGAAAATAATGAAAACTTAAATTAAACGAGATATTATTCATAAGAAGAAGAAAAAGAAGAGGAAATAAATATTTTGCTTTCAACGATTGTATCATTTGATTCCTGCCAATAAAGTTAAATGTAATCAATCATAATTTCTAAATAAACATTATTAATTATTATATTTTAAATCATTATAAAACTTGGAAATTATAACAAAAAAAGCGCGACAAAACAGATGTCCGCCGCACCGCAGTGTTGGTTATTTCCTTCCTGATGATAAGTGGTACGTTATGTTTTTATGTGGTTGCAATGCTGCAGCTCTAGTAACTCACAGATGAGTTAGGATGGCCTCGCTGGCCTCACGCAGGCAGGCTGGTGCTGTGCGGTTTCCGAAGCAAGCAGGGGTGCTGGACCACCAGACTGTAACCACTAGGACCTCTTTACCTCTGCAGAGCTCGCCCACCCTTGCCAGGGTACACCGTGCCACACTCAGGCTCGAGGGACTACTGCCCTCGGCACACGAGAGGGCTTCATACACGCCCAGTGAAGACGCATGGACACAGGTAGGCTGAGCACCACGTGAGCAAACAAACACTGGAGACGCATGCACCATAGAACTGCACTCATAAGTTTATTCGAATATAAAATATTGTAGCTCTCTTTCATAAATATAAATAATTTATACAATTTAAAACATGTTTTTATGCTATGATTTTTATTATTATTATATGATTTTTAGTCAATGAGAGCACATAGATTATTTGAGTATGATACATTAAATATCCTACTTGATTTATATAATTATGAAATTTTGAGTTGACTTATGACAAGCTAAATTAATAAATATCATCAAAGCAAAGCAAAATAATAACAATGTAATAGTTTTAGTCCTCAGGTAATTAAAATATAAATTGTGGCTTACAGAATATTAAGAAAAAGTGCCATTAAATATGCAATGTTGAGTGAATTCTCACATGCAAAACACAATATTGTACACTTTATTAAAAACATTTAATCCAATTAACCTATAATAATTTATGATCAAAATAAAAAAAATATATATAAAATTTGTTTTGTTCCTTCATATGATGATTATAAATTTAAATTAACGAGTAGATAGATAATATTTCTTATCATTTAAATGTGATATTTAATATTTGCAATTTTGTTTATACATATATTATATATTTGCATGAAAGCTTGAATTTCAACTGTAATATAGTATAAAAAATGAGATGTAATAAGCGGTCACTTCCTCTGTTGACTCGATGTTTATTACGAAACCTCAGTTTCCACCGGAAAACCCCTTTTTCCTGCTGCGGCCAAATAAGTAAACTGATTTTTGCTGTGTCGCTTTAGAGCCCAGTTCCCTTTTTCTGAATATTGGAGATTCAACCTGTTTATCTCACAATTATAGTTTCATAATTCTTTAGTTTCTCGTTTGCTCACATTTTATCATCTTCTTACTCATTATTATTAATTATTATGTTAACAAAAAGTATTGATCGATGTTCCGGTATTTATAATGCTTATTTGGATGTGTAATTACTCATCATTAGTAAAAATACAAAGAAATAATATGATTTTACTTTATTATTTCTAATAAAGAAGAAAGCATATCATATTGATTAATATTATTTTCTCATTTTATTTCTTGCACCATTAATCTCTATCTTTATATTTATATAATAGCCTATATTCATACAGAGTGCAGTAGTTTCAATATATATTTAGTAAATTTCAAAATGTGAAATCTCCATTAAAAGCATTAAGATTTTATTAAATTAATTTTAACTGCACATTGCAAATATCGCACCGTATGGTAATAACATGGCACTTTATATACGTAGAGTACTTACATTTAGATTATTTTAAATAAAGAGAAAAGTTAATTATAGTCTTTCATTGCATATTAGTATCTAGTTAGTATAGTATCTAGTTAGTATTAGTATCTATTAGTATCGCAGTTAGTATTATACAAGTGTAACTTTTGACAAGAATTTTGTGTAGTGCTCATTCGCGATTTTTTGAGGTGTGAAATCGATTAATTATAATAAAACACTAATATTTTAACTACTACGTACAGATTGAGCAAGAAATGTGTATATAGTATAAGAAAGGATATAATATTACACATATTGTGGTATTGTTATTTCTGTGAATAATAGAACATTTTATTTCCTCTCTTAATGATTTTCAAACATAAAAAAAGTTGTTTTTTTTATAAATAAAAAAAATATATACTCATACTTTGATATAAATAACCCATTAATTACTTGTACTTTATATTGGTCAATGTGTCATCCACGTGGTGGAAACATTATGGTGTATTTTTTTATGTTTTTACTTATTACCTTATAAATATATATACCATACTTACATGGGAATAATTAACGCAATCAAAAGACGATAAGGTGATGTAAAAATTCAAAATTTTGTAAGCTCAACACTGAAATGCACTTTAGGATTAGACTATTTCCAGATCACATTGATTATAATTAGTTAGCTGTCACATAATTTCATATTCTTATAGTCTAATTTTCATCGCTTTCAATTTTTAAGATATATTATGTTATTTTAATCAAAAATCATTATAAGATTTTTATTTCAATATGGAAAACTTCATATATTACTATCGTAATTAATGTCAGTACATCAAAGTTATTATAGTTTTATTTTAAAGAAAAATTAGGTTCAGCCAATTCTTCGCTCGCACCTCAAACATTCTTTTTAATGGAAATAAATGTTTTGCACAACACTTGAAGTATATGAGATTAAAATTTTCGTTCGGAACATGCAAACAAATATAGAAACGTACTATTTAATCTTTACTTATTGCATTGACATTTTTTTCATTTAGATGAGAAATAAAGGATTATAATATTATTAATAATAATTTATCAATTTTGATGCGAGTATTTGAACGGATCTTTATAATAAATTTGTTTTAATTAATTTACAGAATAATGTTAACACTTTCTACAAAATATTTGGCTACAAATTTGTATATTATTATTACAACTATTGTGTGTATATATATGGAAAATTATAATTCAATTCATGACTTGTATTAGAAGTTTGCTACATTGAAAAGAATTCTAAAGCAAGCTGTTAATTCAAAAAGCTGTAAAAGAAAAAAGTTATGTCCCGTTGCAAGTGCAATATATCTATAATGGCAGGTTTTTGTACACGAGATACAATATTTTTTGACGTGCAATATGATTTTTATGGCATGAAAATTCAATATTTTTTTTAACAAAAAGTGCATGCTAAAAGTGCATAAAAAAGCACTTTAAAAATATTGAAACATGTGAACATGCCATACCATAAGCTACAAGAATAATGGAAGTTATAGTTATTTATTTCATGCATTGTTTAAGTATTTACGATAAAGTTGATTTTATAAAACAAAACTCTTATAACAGAATATTAGGTTATAAAAAAGTATGAAGTAAATTAAAATGTTATTTAAAGTATTTCTATATTTTAGGTTGGCTCCTTGAACTCCCCATTGCAGACTTGTTCCGAAACCTCGCCTAATGCAGCCATTAAGCGAGGTAATCTGCTCACATTTCAACCTGGAGCCATTTTCCGTCGTTGGAAAGAGCGATACTTTTTGCTGACTCGGGACTACCTTAGTTGCTTCAAACTGGTCTCAGGGGGACCCACACTCATGGGACCGTTCATTTACAAGGTAGGACGTAGGAGAAAATTAACTAAAAAAAATTAATTGTAGGTCTCCACGTAGCAACTGAAATGAAGCATGAAGGTCCAGACAATTGTCAATCTCTTTTTTATGTTGTTTTTTTTAATTTTTTTTTTTTTCATTATTAAAGTAATGTCTACGTGTTTTATTTTTGTAGTGGAGGCTATATTTACTTATATCAATATTTAGCTGTCATTTGATTACGTATACGTCATTTTACACACACACACAAATCAATGCTCTTAGGTAAATATTTGCTTTTGTGTGTGTGTGCGAGTAAATGTTCAATTTATTTCAACCCCAAACTGTTTTATATTTTTTTTTATACATTTTGTGCTATAATTTTCTTGTGCTTGGGGTAATAAAATAAAACCAATGATTTTTTCTCTTTATTTTACGTTAATTCAATGAATCTTTCAAAATTAGCAGTTTTTTTATTTAGTAAACATGTTTCTTATCCAAAGTAATATAGATAAAAATATACACATTGGATATAAACGCACATTATGGTTATCTTTTAAAAACAGGTTCGTCTAGCGGAGGTATGTCACGTGACTTGGACCAACTCCCGCAGTGATGCGCAAGGCTTGGTTACTTTGGAACTTGGTGCTCCCCTCTCACCTGGTGAGGAGTGCAAGACTCGTGCAGTAGACCCTGCGAGACCTTGCATTCAGCTCAGAGCGCCTCCTGGGGTCAAAGACGCTGTGCTTGAAGACTGGTTTGAGCTGATCGAGGTAAATAGCGGTCCAAACTTCAAAGAAAAAAATCCTTAGCAGCAATTTATATTTATAGGTACACTGGTCCCGAATAAATCTGACTGAAGCGACTCTAAATGTCATATAGTGGGGAAATTTTAACGCACGCTGTTAGATTTATTCATGATCAGTGTATGTACATCAGAGTTACAATATTTATATATAAATCAGATATATAAATATAATTATTACTCTGCATGACTGATTGAAATGTTTGTGGTCTGCAATGAGTGGTACAATTTTAGAGTCAAGATTAACAACAATTTATATCACGCTAATGATTTTAATGTAAAAGAGTTTAGTACGATAATATGCCATACGAGTACAAGGCCTCAATAAGAAAAAAAAAATTTAAAAAAAAATGCCATAAAAAGAATATTGTCAAAAGAAAAGAAGTACTTGAAAGTTATAAGAGCAAAAAAAAACATCTCTTTCTCTAAAATATTATGAATAACAAAACGTATGCTTATACACGTTGATCTACTCTATTTAGTCTAATGAGCAGCATATGTATAATAGTTGAGAGAATCATAATTGTTAGATTTATTTTATTCCCCACTTACATTAAAGATGATTTTTAATCTCCCGTAAATATTTTAATTTCCTTTGTTTTTTAGGAAAGTGTTGAGAGCAGTAAATTCCGGCGAGCAGAACGTACGGCGTCAATCACCCGACCTCGACAACCCGTGATTCCAGCTGCCAATAAATAAGTCAACCTACACAGTCACAAATTACTTACATAATTGTAAATAATAATATTATCACTAAGCTCAACCATTACTTTAATATAATGATGTAAATAAAAATGTAAATTATTAAAAATATATAAATTTAAAAAATATATTCATATTTTAGTAAAATTTGTATTAAATTTAGAAAAAAAAAGTTAGAGAAAAAAATTTTAGTTAGTTATTATAAAAGCGTTTCTTTCCTAGGATACACAAGCAATAAGCTCTCTCAAATTTGCTGTCATGCAGGAAATGATATACATATAGTATAGGGCTATTACAAAAAATAAGTATATTGGTCTACAATTAACGATTTTTCTCAACGCAGCTGCATATTATAGTAAATAGTAAAATATATACGTTTATTACTTTATTTTTATATAATATTATATAGTTCTATACACAATTTTTCAACATTCTTATTATTGTCTGCTATTGGAAATAACATTTAACTTCACTACACTATAGACTATAATAAAAATTTCAATGTTTGAAACTGCACATCAAACCAAATTTAATTTTCACATTACTAACTTAACAGTTCTATTTACTTATTTATTTTTAATAAATTTTATGTTTACACTAACATATAGGTATTGGTAAATTGACTAAATTGATATTAAAACAAATATTTTCCGATACACTCTTTATTTTTTTTTTATTACAAAATATCGAAGGACAGAAATAGAAATTACATCATGATATTGATAAAACATCACTGTGATAAAAGGAGTTAGATTTTCGTGTTACACCAGATGCTGTACGCATTAAATTATTATTGAAAAGGAATTCGGCTCTACAGGGTCTCAAACCCGGATTTTTTGTTTCCCAGACCTGTGTTAACCATTACACTACCAAGACTCCTTCCTCTTTGACATCATTCACTGATCATATATATATATTTATATATATATATATATATATATATATATATATATATATATATATATATATATATATATATATATATATATATATACCAAGACTACCAAGACTCTTCCTCTTTAACATCGTTCACTGCTCAAATATATAAATATATTAGTCAGCTTTTGCTTTTGGAGAAGAATAAGGAGTCTAGGTAGCGTAATGGTTAACACAGGTCATGGTCATTGGGAAACCAAAGATCCGGATTCGAGTCCCGGTAGAGCAGAATTCCTTTTCAATATCAATTTACTGCTTATCACACGATGGAACATGAAAGCCAACCCTTATCATTAAACTTCACGTGTAAAATTACACACTCTCATCAGAAGTGTTTGTGTCACAATTCTTTATACATTTATAAATAGAAATGAAGGTAATAAATCTGATTGATTCTTCAATATATATAAGTCTTGGTTAAAGCCAATTAAAAATGACAGTGATGTATGTAAAAAGATTTTACAAAATGAGTAAATACAATTCAGTCAGCATAACATACTATTAGTGAATAAATAATTCCAGTTCAAAGAAATATAAAATGTAGGTGTTAATATTACTGATGGCTATCAAATGTAACACTCAAGTTAAAATTACTGATTGCTAAATCGTATAAAATTATTGATATGTTGGCACAGACGTGCGGTGCTACGAATGGCTTATCTTAAAATAGTTCATCCAGTTTTGTTATACGGAACCCCTGCGTGGCACATTTTGTCACTGCACTTAACCGTTCAGAAAACGTTCAGAAAACGTTCAGAACAGCGCCACACGTCTAATTCTTGGTAAAGACTCGTTTCATTATGTCAATAGTACGAAACGGTAAGACTCTTAATCAAATGTGTAAAATTGTCCCAATTAGTGATGTGTTGAAACGTCAGGATGTAATTTTTCTGCATAAGTGTCTCTTGGAGGATAATAATAATAATTATAAATATAAGTAACTTTATAAAGGCGTTGTGAGGGCTGGACAGTGGATGTTGAAATGGCTATATTCTTTGACGCTATAGTCTCTATACGTAAAAGGCCTATAGTAAGTTGCGTGGAGATGGTAGCATTAAATATTTAGTTCTACGTATTTCAGCAGCATATATTACAAAATACTTATTCACCCCCCCCCCCCCTCCGCCTCACCCCCGCAGTGTTAATTTATACAATAAGTTGGAGACTAGTGCCAGAAATTTGTCTTCTGCTAAGTTTACAACTATACATATTTTTAATCTACTTTATTTTTCATTATGGATATTTACCTCTTTTTACTTATTTTTAATAATTTGGATATCAAATTGTGTATGAATAACTTTGCCTTTTTTGATATAATATTGAGCAACTCCTTTTGACTATGTGCAAATTTTTGTATTATATTTTATTTGCTCAATAAAATCATTATTATTATAAATAAATATAACTTTTTTTAAAGCAGTAGAGATTTATTAAGTTTTAACAAGCTTTCATAGACCTAGCTCTGTTATCAAAGTTACATGCGACCAATTTGCCGTGAACACACTGGTTATCAGAGCCTGGGGTCACCTTGACCGATTGACCCTGGCAGTTGTAATTTTCAAATAAAATGGCACATCCACCCTGGGTGTTCACTGAGCTCACTTTTCTGTCTAAACCCGCTAGGTACTCGCATTGTCCATTGCTGTTCAAAGTCCATGTGTAGGAGCGTCCTTTGAAATCTGCCTTCTCATAGCACGTAATCCTTGTATGAGCCACGGCAGTGGCAAAGCCGAAGGCGAGGACCAGGAAAGTGGTAAGCTTTATTGATGGAGTCATCCTGGAGAAATGCAAAGAGTAATATATATTTTTAGGAGTTCATATATAAATAAATAATATTAAAATAAAAATTACAAAACCTTAAAAATAGAAAAGCCAATGTTCTATGAAGAGTATGAAATGTAATGTACCCACTCAAAACGAGACTATGTATATATGTATATTATATATATATATATATATATATATATATATATATATATATATATATATATATATATATATATATATATATATATATATATATATATTCACACGCTAGTTTGACGCGAGCGTGAGTTACTCTTATTTTTTCTTTCATTACTTGACGTAATATTTTACGCATGTAAAATGTTTTTACGTTTACAGATACAGATATGTAGTAAAATAATTTATTCAAAGATAAGAGCGAAACTCCATAGCTCGCGCCAAGCTAGCGTGAGAGCAAGTTGTAGCTGTGACATAGGTTCGGGGTCGCTTAACAGCTTTTGCTCTCAGCTCGTTAATAATTGAAATTTTGAGATTGCGTTTTTGGGATATTTTCGATGATTACTATTAAAAAAGTTATTCTTGAATACTCCTTGGACAACTTCGTTACTGAGATCATCTTCCATAATGAACCAATATGCAAAATCAGCCTCCAAGATATTACGAATTACTTCTCAAGAGGACACAAGTTCCACATTTTCCAATGATAATAGTGTTTTATGAACTGTAAGTTGTAACTTCTCCTCCCCCGACCCTCATGTGAATACACATCGTGAAAATTAAAATTTTGTCTGAAATATAAGTTAAATGTTTTAAGTGCATTTCTTATTGTTTTGTTTAATTTTACCAGGTATGTAAAAAAAATAATGATAATATATAAAAATCTGGAAAATAAAGGAATAAAACAGCAATCTTAAATTAGTAAAATGTTATATCTTGTTTTGTTGTAAGTAATTAAAAACGAGCTAGAAGTGCACATTATTATTAATTTTATTACAATACCAAGCTATTATAATTTACTAACTTAAAGGCGCAAAACACTTTGAACAAAAAACATATCTAATATCCTCTAACATATCTAAATAGCAACGTTGATTTGGCCAGAGTAATTGATTTCTAATCTAGTTTCCATTCATAAGTTGGCAGCTGCGGGTTTGTGACGTAACAGTTTGCCTGTTTGCGCGCGCGTGGACTAATGAGCTGTGACGTCACAAACACGCAGATTTCGTTTTGTGAATGAAAGATAAATTAGAAATCAATGACTGTGGCCAAATCATCGTTAATGTTAAGGTATGTTAGTCTATTAAATATGTTTTAACTAGTATTTCATCTACTTAATTTTTAACATATTACTAACAAACCTGAGTAATTAGGGCTATATTATTCATTTTTTTTAAGTTAGTTATATTTAACAACAAGTAAGTAAACATTTTTCTATGCATTGCACATATAAAAGTTTGTAACAAAAACCGGTTACTTCAATAAATTAGCCCATTGAATATGAAACTAGAGTTTTTAAAAAAATCGAAATAACATTTTTAAAACAAACACAATAATGAAGCTTCGCTTACGTAATAATATATGGTTGTTGGTTAGTTCAGTTGTTGCAAGCTCTGCCAACAGTTGTGATTCTTATGTGTATTATACTTATGGTCACCAGTCACCACCTTATATACCGCAGAACACCAGGTACCAATAAACAAACATCACCCTCCGTGGACTTTCCTTCTGCTTCAGTAAAAATTATCCAGGGTTCATTAAAGTTATTAACATACTGAAGTTAAAATAAATGTCCTCTGTATCTAAAACTCTACTTAACAATTGAGACTTAAATTACACGCCGTACTAGCATTGCCACTTCATGGAGGAGGCGAGATTATTTTACGAAGTGAATATTAACATGCATCGTCTAATAAATAAAAAGACACAATATTTACTTAAAATTTATACGTTGTTCAAATATATTTTTATGTTTTATTATTCTCTATTTTGTTTGCACATATATACTCAATTTCTTAAAATTTAATTAGATTTTTACATAACTTTAAAAATATCGGTAAAATATGCTGCGGTAAATTAATATTAGCACAAATACATACATAAATATTTTCGACAGTATAATGTATGTTTTTATTACAAAATAATAAAGTATAGAATTTATATATATAAAGATTATGTTAAAAACAACATTCTAATAGCAGAATCTGCAACTCCTTTCAATATACTTTGTAAATTGAAATAAAGAAAAACAAATTGAAATAATCTTAACCTATTTTATTTTTTATAAAAAGATAAAAACAATTTTTTTGAAAGAGTAGAGTTTTAACAAGCCTTCATAGACCTAGCTCTGTTATCAAAGCCACATTCACCCAGGTTGTTGTGAGAGCACTGGTTACCAGCTCCTGAGGTCAGCTTGACAGAGTGACCCTGGCAGTTGAAGTTTTCAAAGAAAAGGACACATCCACCTCCGGTGTTCACTGAGCTCACTCTTCTGTCAAAACCCTCAAAGTTCTCGCATTCGCCATTGCCTCTCAAAGTCCATGAGTTAGAGGCTCCTTGGAAGTTAGCGTGCTCCCAGTAGGTAATCCTGGTATCAGCCACGACAGTAGCCAGGACGAAGGCGAGGACCAGGAAAGAGGTAAGATTCGTTGTTGGAGACATCCTGGAATACTTAAATCAATTTGTTACTAAAGCATGTGATGTGCAAACCAGAATTATTAGATGTGATGAATCAATCATTAAAGTTCCTAAAGCAAATTATAAGATGTATGAATGCTCTTTCAGTGTTATTGGTGGTAAATTGTGGAACCAGTTACCTGCAAATCTGAGAAATTCTCAATCTATAAATTGTTTTAAATCACAATTAAAAAAACTATTATTCGATCGATACTTGCATTCATGATTAATTATTTAGTATATTATTATGCGTGTTGCTCACAATGTATTATAAATTTCTCAATTACTATTTTAGTGTAAAAGATTCTCAATTTTCTTTTTTCTTTCTCAAAGTTTTATAAAATGTATATATATTATCACCTCAAAATTAAAATAAGAGAAAATATATTTTTTCTAATAAAATTTTGTACTATTAAATTAAGTTATAGTTAAAATTTTAATTAATTTAATTATAAAATATATCTAATATTATATGTCTAACATTACTAATATCTATTGTAACTGACTGTACTGATAAAACAGTTGGGTTAAATTGAGAGGTTGTTATGCCTGATTTCGCCCAATAAAAGCCGTTAATTATTATTATTATTGTTGGAGACATCCTGGAGAAATAGAAATAGTAACATATTTTAGGAGGAAATAAATAAAAAATTACAAAACACTTAAAACAAAGAAGTCAAAATTCTTAATTCTATCAAGAGTAAGAAATGGTCACATACAAACGAGAGTAGATAATGTGCGTTTTTTGAATGACTCAATAATCATGACAACTTAACAATGAAAATCAATTATAAAGATTTCATTAAATAAGATTTATATTTATGGAAATTGTGTTTAATAAACACCACGCAATTAAAAAAAAATTGTATACGTTGAAATGAAATTCCTTTTTGCTATTTTTAGGAACTAAAATTGCGTCGTTATTTGACCCCAAAATATTAATATTTCAAAATATCTAATCAAATGATATTGATATTAGATAGCCTTATTTGTACTTCTATCACCATTCTCATTCTCAAGATTCTATCACCATTCTCATGGTTAAAAGAATTGTTATTTAAATTTAAAAAAGAAAAAAATGAACAAAAAAAGAGTTCATTATCAATTAAGATCCCTAGAAAATACCAGGTACTCTCACCAAAACCGTTAAAAACCTCACTCAAATAACATGCAGTTAAATGGCAAACTTGACCTCTCAACAATGAAAAAAAATTGTTAATAATTCTTATGGAGTGAGAGTACCTGGTATATTATAGGGACGTTAATTATCAATACTTGATAACATATTGGAATGGAACACATAAGAATCAGTTATTTTGATATTTATGTTATAAACTTACTTGTTGGGTTTTTTTTGCAACTGTTTGTAATATTTTTTTTCTATGGAATGGCAAATAGAAATATAGCTATTTAAAAGCAAAGAAAAAAAAGTAACAAATATAATTATTCAAAATTAACCCAAATAAAATAAAACAGTAATATAATTATGTAATGTAAATATATAGGTTTGAAAACCGGTTATTTCAAAAAGTTAGACTCTTAGATAATATAAAACAAAAGTGGTTATAAAAATCACAACAATAACAAACAACAATATAGCATCTTCACTTACGTAATATGGCTGTTGGTGAGGTCAGTTGTTGCGAGCTGTGCGAAGTGTTGTGATGCTCTATGTCCACGGTCACCACCTTATATACAAAACATCAGGTAACAATAAACTAGCCTCGCCAGGTGTACGTGTACCTTGTTTTTCCTGCTTCAGTAAAAATTTCCCCACGTTTATAATATATTAAGAAGTTAAAATTTAATGTCTTCTTTATCTAATATACTGCGTTACAATTGAGAATAAATTAACACGCCGTATCAAAGCATTGCCAATTCATTATAATCATTGCATTATTACATTACAAACTTTTTTTTTTTTTTTTTTTTTTAAGACACAATTATTTAAAATATATGACAGTAGCTCCAACCTAATTAAGTAATATAAATAAATAAGTGTAATGAAATACACATTACATATACATATACACGCAGCTTTAGCAGGAAACAACTTGCTCTAACTAAATTTGCATAAAATGATACTTGAAAACCCGGGATTTTATTTTCACTAACAAGATCATTTTATATATTTAAATTATTTATAATAGTGTCATTGTATATTATCGATAAAAAAAATATAGAACATGTTTTTAAAATATGGTGTCGTTATAGAAAATAGAGTAATTATTACGTAAGTAATTTACTGCAGTAAGTAATAAGAATCATCATCGCAAAAGAAAAAAAATCATAATTAAAGCAAAACATTTTTTACCCTTTTCATTTAATAAAATAAAAACCAACAATTTAAAATATATATATTCATTTATATTATTGATTTATTCTTGTGTGTCTCTTGGGCTTTTTTTATGGTGGAAAATCAGTTTTTTCGGGATTTGATTAAAACGTTTTCAAAAACAGGTTCGTCACACACACAAATCAATGCTCTTAGGTAAATATTTGCTTTTGTGTGTGTGTGCGAGTAAATGTTCAATTTATTTCATCCCAAACTGTTTTATATATTTTTTATACATTTTGTGGTATAATTATACCACAATAAAATAAAACCAATGACTTTTTCTCTTTATTTTACGTTAATTCAATGAATCTTTCAAAATTAGCAGTTTTTTTATTTAGTAAACATGTTTCTTATATCCAAAGTAATATATATATATAAAAATATACACATTGGATATAAACGCACATTATGGTTATCTTTTAAAAACAGGTTCGTCTAGCGGAGGTATGTCACGTGACTTGGACCAACTCCCGCAGTGATGCGCAAGGCTTGGATACTTTGGAACTTGGTGCTCCCCTCTCACCTGGTGAGGAGTGCAAGACTCGTGCAGTAGACCCTGCGAGACCTTGCATTCAGCTCAGAGCGCCTCCTGGGGTCAAAGACGCTGTGCTTGAAGACTGGTTTGAGCTGATCGAGGTAAATAGTGGTCCAAATTTCGAAGAAAAAAAATTCCTTAGCAGGAACGTATATTTATAGGTACACCGTGTCCCGAATAAATCTTACCGAAGCGTTAATCTCTTCTTATGTTATACAGTGGGGAAATTTTAACGCACGCTGTCAGAATTATTTGGGACCAGTGTGTACATCAGAGTTTCAAGATTTATATATATTTAACAAATTTATGTACTGTGTGTACCACCAATGTATTGAGCAAGTAAAAGTGCCTGTTTTTGGTTATCAATAAACTAAACTATATTTAAAACAGATATATAATTATTACTCTGCATGTTTGCGGTCTGCAATGAGTGGAACAACTTTAAGAGTCAAGTTTAAAGGATAGACCAGAAGAAAGTATTAGCATTTATATCACAAAACATTTGATGGGACTTACACTAATAACTTTAGTTTGTCTCAAAACCCAACTGTAGCTTCGTAGCAGTGACCAGAAAATGTCAATTTATGAAACTCGCACAAAATATTTTTAGTAATTTTTTTACTTTTTCTGAACATGAATAGTTACGCAAATTGCACACTTTACGGAATTTTCACACTCTCTTGTAGGGCCACATTAATATTCTGGTAAAAATTGTCATCAGTTTTGAAGATCCCATTTCATGTTTATTCATTAAAAAGTACATGTTGTTTTATGATGTTATTGCCTTTAACAACAATTTATATCGTATGCTAATAATTTTAATGTAAAAGTTTAGTACGAAATTATGTAATGCGAGTACAAGGTCTCAATAAGAAAAAAATAAAAATTTAAAACAACTGCCATAAAAAGAATATATTTTCAAAACAAAGAAAACTTGAAAATTATAAGAGCAAAACATCTCTTTCTCTTATATATTATATAAAAAAAACTGTATGCTTATACGTTGATCTACTCCATTTAGTCTAACGAACAGTATTATAATATTTGAGAGAATCATAATTGTTAGATTTATTTTATTCCCCATTTACATTAAAGATGATTTTTAATTTCCTGTTAATATTTTAATGTCCTTTATTTTGTAGGAAAGTGTTGAGAGCAGTAAATTCCGGCGAGCAGAACGTACGGCGTCAATCACCCGACCTCGACAACCCGTGATTCTAGCTGCCAATAAATAAGTCAACCTACACAGTCACAAATTACTTACATAATTGTAAATAATAATATTATCACTAATCTCAACTATTACTTTAATATACTGATGTAAATAAAAATGTAAACTATTAAAAATATATAAATGTAAAAAATATATTCATATTTTAGTAAAATTTGTATTAAATTTAGAAAAAAAAGTTAGAGAAAAAAAATTAAGTTAGTTATTATAAAATCGTTTCTTTCCTAGGATACACAAGCAATAAGCTCTCTCAAATTGCTGTCATGCAGGAAATGATATACATATAGGGCTATTACAAAAAAGAAGTATATTGGTCTACAATTGACAAATTTTCTCAACGCAGCTGCATATAGTAAAATATATAGGTATATTAATTTATTTTTATATATTATTATATAGTTTTGTACAAAATTTTAAATTATTTCAACATTCTTATTATGGCCTGCTAATGGAAATATCTTTTATCTCCGCTACACTAGACTATAATAAAAATTTCAATGGTCGAAACTGCACATCAAACGAAATTTAATTTTCACATTACTAACTTAACAGTTCTATTTACTTATTTATTTTAAATAAGTTTTATGTTTACACTAACATAATATAGGTATTGGTAAATTGAAATTAAAACAAATATTTTCCGACACAATCTTTATTGTTGTTTTTTTATTACAAAACATTGAAGCACAGAAATAGACATTACATCATGATATTGATAATACATCATTGTGATAAAAGGGGTTAGATTTTGTGTTATACACCAGATGCTGTACGCAATAAATTAATATTGAAAAGGAATTCGGCTCTACAGGGTCTCGAACCCGGATTTTTGGTTTTCCAGACATGTGTTAACCATTACAATACCAAGACTCCTTCCTCTTTGACATAATTCACTGATCATATATATATATATATATATGATCAGTTTTTGCTTTTGGAGAAGAATAAGGAGTCTAGGTAGCGTAATGGTTAACACAGGTCTGGGAAACTAAAGATCCGGGTTCGAGTCCCAGTTGAGTCGTAAATCGAGTCGTAATCGTAAAGAAATGTGTACGGTCTGCAAAAATATTCTTTTATGTTGTAGAGTTTTTAATATATTATCAAAGACTATAACGTATGTTCATGCTGTCTTTGATATTATATTTACAAACAATAAAAATACATTTTTATTATACTATACACACTAAAACCGGGCGAATTTTTAGGTGAATAAAAAAGGGAGTGAGGAGGATCTAAAATTATATTAATTAAAATATTGTTGCGCACAAACAGAATTTGTTTTAATAAAAAAAATAGCTGCTTTTACTTGGCAATAGACAAATAATATATATATAAAAAAAACTACTACTACAAAAAGTACTATGCCGAGCAATGACATTTTATGCTCCAATATGGCGTCGCTTCAAAATAACATTTTGACTTATTTCCGCCGAGACCTCTATCAAATGTAATATCGTCTTGGAAACAAATAGCTTAGAGAGCAAAGGTGCAGGTGCGCACTTGAAAAGTAAGTGAACAACTCTATGTTTTTATTTATTAAAGACAGGTATATAAAAAAATGAAACTTTATTTAGTAGAATGGGCCGTTTTTTCACCCAGATCGATTCAGTCGAGTTTTTTAAAAAAGTAACCAGCCAAACATTCAAAAAGAGCAGAAAATTTTATTAAGTTTTAACAAGCCTTCAAAGACTTAACTCTGTTAATAAAGCCACACGCGGCCAGGTTGTTATGAGGGCACTGGTTGTCAGCGCGTGCGGTCACCTTGACAGCGCGACCCTGGCAGTTGTAGTTTTCATATAAAATGGCACATCCACCCCCGGTGTTCACTGAGCCCACTTTTTGGTCGTTGCCTTTAAGGTACTCGCATTGTCCGTTGCCGTTTAAATTCCATGTTCTGGATAGTCCTTTGAAGTTAGCCTTCTCATAGCACGTAATCTTGGTATGAGCCACGGCAGTAGCCAAGACGAAGGCAAGGACCAGGAAAGTGGTAAGATTCATTGCTGGAGACATCCTAGAGAAATACAAATAGTAACTTATACTTTTAGGAGTAAATAAATAAACAAATAATAATATTACAATAAATATTACCAAACCCTAATAACAAAGAAGCCAAAAATTTCTACCACGAGTATGAAATGCACCCAACGAGACTATGAATGTATGTATGTATGTATGTAATATGTATGTATGTATTTATGTGTGTGTGTACATTATAATATAATATATATATATATATATATATATATATATATATATATATATATATATATATATATATATATATATATATATATATATATATATATATATATATATATATATATATATATATATATATATATATATATCTGTGTGGAGGGGGGGGGGGGGGCGAGGCTAACCTGCCATTGAGAGGGGGTTGCGGGGACATCCCCCGAAAAAAATGTAATTTAAGTTAAAATTCACGATTTGGTTCGAAATTTCAGTCCATTTTTTTTTTTTTTAATCTTTTAATTTTTTGGGTTTGGGTTTCTTTTCTTTTATTATGTAACAATAATGATAATAAGTGCAAAAGGTAAGAACCATTCTAATTTTTAAAATCAGTCATCTTAATCTATCTTTAAAAAAAATACTTTGATTACTAATGATTAATAAAGACTTTCCAAGATTTGTAAACGTTTAAAGCCATAAGCAAATATTAAATATAAATCAATAATATGGCTTTCAAGGTTCAGAAATCTCAGAAGTTCTATATTATTATTTGAAAGGTTTTTATTTTGCAGAATAAATTAAAATTGCTGATTTTTAAAATTAGGTTGCTTCTTATTTTCTGCTCATATTATTATTATATTTTTTAATTGTATTTTTATATTTTTATAAGGGTAGTCAACAATGGTTTTTTTGATTGTGATCATCGTGTTATTAAGCCCCCTGAAAACGCAATCTCAAAAATTTAGTTAATAACGCGCTGAGAGCAAAAGTCGTTTAGCAACCCAGAACCTACGTCACAGCTACAACTTACTCTCACGCTAGCATGGCACCAGCTGGAGTTACTCTTATCTTATCTTCGTATAAATTATTTTAGTTCATATCTGTAGCCTTATAAACATTTTATATACGTAAAATATTACACCAAGAGCAAAAATAAGAGTAACTAACTCTGGCGTCAAACTAGCGTGAGAGCAAGTTGTAGCTGTGACGTAGGTTCTGGGTCGCTAAACGGATTTTGCTCTCACAAGTCAGAGCGTTATTCAGTAAAATTTTGAGATCGCGTTTTCGGGAGGTTTAATAACACGATGATCACTATTAAAAAAGCCATTGTTTACTACTCCTTTAACGAATGATACCCAACACAAGCCAAATTCAGGGGCAGACATCAAATCTCACATTTTGGTTTATAAATTAATATAAACTAAATGTGAAAGAATGAAATTAAAACATTAATTTTTCTAAAAAGTACATAGTATATATAATATTTTTTGAAAGAACGATGATTAGACTAATTGTTACACAATAGAAGAATTGTAAAAAGGAGTTTGTGATCGAGATAATAAACAAACGCAGAGCCCAACAATACCATCAAAGTGCTAGCAGATGACTTTGTGCTCCTGTCTTGATTTAAAACAATATGGGGAGTCAAAGCATAACTAGAATTAAATTTGTTTTCTTCACAATGATAGTTTACTGTGGTCCATCTACAAGCAATAAGGCATTTGTTTATATGAAGTTATTTGGATGAAAAAAATAATTTGTAACGATATTTGTTGAAATTCAGGAAAACAAAATCTCTCTTTAAAATACAGTAAAATTTCAGTCAGGATTTTCTTAACGCGAACTATAGAGGTGCTTCATTCCCCTAGATAAGAAAACATATTAAAGCCAGAGAGGACCACAAAGTTGTCTGTTAGCTCTTTGTTATTGTACGTACTTTGTGCTCTCACTGTCAGTTTTTTTTTTTTTTTTCTTCTTCACTAAATCCTTTATACTATTTCTTATTCATTTTATACGTCTTACATTTACAACAGTTTTTTTCATAGAAGGAACTACTAATAACTTTTTTGCTGTAACATTTTGATTATAAAAAGAGTGCAAATAGCACTGCAAAAAATATAGTTTTTTTTTTTTCAGTGAATACAAAAACTAGTATAATATAGATTCGAGTAATAAATAGTAATATATATTATTCAAATGCAATAACGAATATTTACTTACGTAATTATGGCTGCTGGTTAGGTCAGTTGTTGTGAGCTGTGCAAAGTGTTGTGATGCTCAATTTCCATGGTCACCACCTTATATACCAAACATCAGGTACCAATAAACAAGCATCATCATTCGTGGATTTTTCTTCTTCTACTTCAGTAAATATTATCCCTGGTTTATTAAAAGTCATTAACATACTGACGCTAAATGAAATGTCCTCTGTCTAAAATTCTATGTAAGAAAATTGAAAATTAAATTACACGCCGTACTAGCATTGTCACTTCATGAAGAAAGAAGAGATTATGCTGCAAAGTGATTATTAACAATTATCGTCTAATAAAAAAAAATACTCAACATTTACTTAAAATTTATACGTAACCAATTGTTAAAGAAATAAACCAGAAGAAAACATAAGCATTTACATCACAAAACACTTAATGGGACTTACATAAATAACTTTAGTTTGTCTCAAAACCCAACTGTATATCTCCGTTGCAGTGATCAGAAAAATTTCGAATTATACAACCCTCATCAGTTTTGAAGATCCCATTTTGTGTTTATTCATTAAAAAGCACATTATGTTTTATGTGGTCTATGGCTTTAATAGCTATTTTATGCATTATTCTCCACTATTTTGTTTGGGGATAAACTCTATTTCATAAAATTTAATTGGATTTTTATATCCTAGCTTTCAATATCGTTCAAACATGCTAGGTAACTTAATATTAAAACAAATATACAAAAATAATGTTGTAAATAAAATGAATGTTTTCATTACAAAATATTAAAGCATATAAATATGAACTACATTACGATTTTGTTGAAACCACATTGTAATAGCTGAATCTGCAACTTCATACAATATACTTTTTTAATTGACATAAAGACAAGCAAATTGAAACATTTTTTTTACGTATTTTATTATTACAAATGAGAAGAGTTTTAACAAGCCTTCATTGATCTAGCTCTGTTATCAAAGCTACATCCGGCCAGATTGTTGTGAGAGCTCTGGTTACCAGCTCTTGAGGTCAGCTTGACAGAGTGACCCTGGCAGTTGAAGTTTTCAAAGAAAATGGTACATCCACCCCCGGTGTTCACTGAGCTTCTGTCAAAACCCTCAAAGTTCTCGCATTCGCCATTGCCTTATACAAAGTCCATGAGTTGGAGGCTCCTTGGAAGTTAGCGTGCTCCCAGTAGGTAATCCTGGTATCAGCCACGACAGTAGCCAGGACGAAGGCCAGGACCAGGAAAGCTTCATTGTAGGAGACATACTGGAGAAATATAAATAGTAACAAGATCATTTTATATATTTAAATTCATATGAAACGGTTATTGTGCATTATCGATATAAAAATATAGATCATGTTGTACGATAGAGCATAAAATATGGTGTCGTTATAGAAAATAGAGTAATTATTACGAAAGTAATTTGCCGCAGTAAGTAATAAAAAGAATTTTTTCATCGAAAAAAATATAATAATTCATTTTTAAAGCAAAATATTTTTTACCCTTTTCTTTATTTAAATAATCAGCATTTAAAAAAAGTATTCATTTTATATTATTTATTTATTCATTTGTGCCTCTTGAGTTTTTTTATGGTGGGAAATCAGTTTTTGCGGGATGAGACTAAACAGTTGTAAAGAAAGAAAAATATATAAAATTTCAAGGATACATTGAGATGAGGTAACTAAAAAAAGTAGAGAGAGAGAGAGAGAGAGAGAGAGAGAGAGAGAGGAGAGAGAGAGGAGAGAGAGAGAGAGAGAGAGAGAAGTGGGGGAGTGGGTACTGAGCTTTTTTTTTTTTTTTTTTTTTTAATATTATTATACATTTTTTTCTTTTAAAGTTTTAGTCCCATAAGAGTTCATGTTAATTTCAATAATTATTTACTCACTTATCAGGGGTTTCTAATAAAGTTATATTTACTTTTAGGTTTTATATGGCTTGATAAATTTGGAAGTTTTCTTTTTATATTTTGAGATACAAGCCACCTAAATACAACCCTTACACTATAAAGAACGGTGCAGCATATTTTAAAGCATGAGGGTTATTATTGTTAGTACATTTATAGCATTTTTTAAAATTCTTTAAACTATTAATATTATTATTTTAATTCTCTTTATTTTGCAGCAGGGAACAAAGTTTCGAGAGTCGAGAGCAATAAATTCCTGCGAGCAGAACGCAGTCAATCAACCGATTTCGGCAACCATGACACTATAGCTGTCAATAATTAAGTTAAACTATTGTCTCATAAATTTAAATAATAATTTGATCATTAAACTCAATCATTACTATTTATTTTACATGGTGTAAATAAACGTTGCTTTGAAAAGTGTAGGCCTATATTTAATATATAATATAATATATATATAAAACTCATTATGCTCTTCTAGATTAGAAGTTATTAAAAATAACAATAAAAACTGTTTTCATGGCTTTAGTTAGTTTATGAAACAATAATTAATAGTAACAAAATATTTCTTTCTGGGACCTGCCTCTTTATTTGATTTTTATTTTGTTATAAATATCTCCCTAGTTAATAATTATTGTAAAATACAGAAATAAATGTATCCAATTCTAAATTTTATATGTTG